>CAMAPF010000137.1:1200000-1800000 GCA_945859915.1 Cuscuta epithymum
GCTGGAAACAGGGAATAAGGAAGCTGGAAGTAGGTGTACCCACAGGTTGTCACAAGCTGAATTGCAGGATTTGAGTAGAAGAGGTCTCTGTTTCAAGTGTGGTGAGAAATGGGGCAAAGACCATATCTGTAAGATGAAAAATTTTCAAATTATCATGCTAGATGAATCGGAGGAGGAAGAAGAGCTGGAAAATGATGATATAGAACTTGATTCACCCGTGCAGGAAATTGATACTTCTAATATACAGCTATCTCTCATGAGTAAAGAAGGCATCACAACTCCTAAGACATTTAAGGTAAAAGGAATATTAAGGAGTGAACAGGGAGATAAAACAATCATTATTCTAATTGATTGTGGAGCAACACACAATTTTATATCCAAGAAGGTAGTCCAAGCAGCAGGTCTACCTACCATCAATATTCCTGAATTCAAAGTGGAGATAGGAAATGGAGAATTGATCAGAAACAATGGGAGGTGTGAATCAGTTTCTATAAAAATACAACAAATTGACATCATCCAAGACTTCTATGTATTAGAGTTGGGGAAGACTGAGATGGTGTTAGGGCTGGAATGGTTAGCAAGCTTGGGAGATGTTGAATTCAATTTCAATCAACTGACAATCAAGTGGAAGGAAGCAGGGAAAGTCAGGAAACTTCGGGGAAATGTTAACCTCAGTAGAAATAAGTCCTCTTTCAAATCTATCATTAAAACTATGCAAGGGCAAGGTGAAGTTTATTGCCTATTCAGTACTGCAATAACTGAAACTAAAGCACGGGGAGGACAAGAGAATCCCTGGGTGCAGGAAGTCCTCACAGAATTTGCTGAGATATTCCAACCTCCAACTGGCTTACCTCCAAAAAGGGATTGTGACCACGCTATTACTATCAAAGAAGGTGAAAACCCTCCCAACATTAGACCCTACAGGTATCCTCAGCATCACAAGAATGAGATAGAGAAGATTGTGCAGGAATTATTAAAAACAGGCATAATCAGGCCTAGTACCAGCCCCTTTAGCAGCCCAGTTTTAATGGTGAAGAAGAAGGATGGGGGGTGGAGGTTCTGTGGTGATTATCGAGCATTGAATAGAATTACAATCCCTGACAAATTTCCCATTCCTATGATAGAAGAACTTTTGGACGAACTAGGGGAAGCACAGATCTTTTCAAAACTGGATTTGAAGTCGGGTTATCATCAAATTAGAGTTAAAGAAGAAGATATCCATAAAACAGCTATCCGAACACATGAAGGCCATTATGAGTATATTGTTATGCCATTCGGTCTCACTAATGCTCCCTCCACATTCCAAGCTTTGATGAATACAGTGCTGAGACCCTATTTGAGGAAGTTTGTACTAGTTTTTTTTTGATGACATTCTGATCTATAGCCTGACAGAGGAAGAGCACATTGAGCATGTCAAGAAAGTGCTGCAGACATTAAAAGAAAATCAGCTGGTGGTTAATCAGAAGAAGTGTGAGTTCGGTCAGCAAAAGCTGGCCTATTTAGGCCACATCATCTCCAAAATAGGTGTGGAGGCAGACCCCAGCAAAATACAGGACATGTTGAACTGGGACAAACCTAAGGATGCTAAAGGATTGAGGGGATTCTTGGGACTCACCGGGTATTACAGAAGGTTTGTTAAGGGGTATGGAAAAATAGCAGCACCCCTTAACAATCTATTGAAGAAAGATGGGTTCTGTTGGACACCTGAAGCCATGGGAGCTTTTGAGGAGTTGAAACAAGCTATGACTCGACTACCTGTACTCAAAATTCCTGATTTCAGCAAAACTTTTGTTATAGAAGCAGATGCTTCGGGAAAGGGAGTGGGGGCAGTGTTAATGCAGGAAGGGCGACCCATAGCCTACATGAGCAAAACATTATCCAACCGAAATCAGAATAAGTCAGTCTATGAGAGGGAACTGATGGCCATTGTACTAGCTATACAAAAGTGGAGATCATATCTGTTGGGGAGAAGATTTGAGGTGCACACGGACCAAAAGAGTCTCAGGTACTTGACTGAACAGAGATTATTGGGGGAGGACCAGCAAAAATGGGTCACTAAATTATTGGGGTTCAATTTTGACATTAAATACAAACCGGGGAAGGAGAACAAGGCTGCAGATGCTCTTTCCAGAAAAGGAGGATTCTATTCTTTGTCAGTGATAACCTGTCAAGAATGGGAGAGTTTAGAAACTGAGCTCTTGGAGGATGACAAGTATAAAGAAATCATCAAAATAATTTGGGGGCAACCTGAAGCAGTACCAGATTTTAAACTACAGAAAGGGTTACTCTATTACAAAAACAGGTTGGTGATTCCCAGAAATTCTGAAAGGAAGATTGCTATTCTTAAAGAATTTCATGAGTCAGCAGTAGGGGGACACGCAGGCAGCTTCAAAACTATGAAACGAATCTCCACTTTGTTCTATTGGGAAGGAATGAGGAAGGATATCCAGAGTTATATCCAAAATTGTGAAGTCTGCCAAAGGAATAAGCATCAAACATTATGTCCAGCGGGGTTGCTACAACCCCTACCCATTCCGGAGTAGATTTGGAATGATTTGAGTATGGATTTCATTGGAGGATTGCCAAAAGCAATGGGGAAAGATACTATCTTAGTAGTGGTGGACCGGTTGACAAAATATGCTCATTTCATAGCATTATCACACCCATATAATGCTAAAAGTGTGGCAGAAATACTCTTACAGGAGGTGGTCAGACTGCATGGATTCCCCAAAACCATAGTATCAGACAGAGATGCGGTTTTCCTAAGCTCATTTTGGACTGAATTATTCAGATTAGCTGGAACCAAACTCAAGTACAGCACTGCCTACCACCCCCAGACAGATGGACAAACTGAAGTGGTCAACAAGTGTGTTGAAACCTACCTCAGATGTATGACTGGAATGAAACCAAAACAGTGGCCCAAGTGGTTACCATGGGCTGAGTTTTGGTACAACACAAACTACCATGTATCTACCAAGAACAGCCCCTACAAAGCACTCTATGGACAAGATCCACCTGTCTTAATTAAGGGAGATGTGGCCTTAACAGCTGTGGAAGAGGTGGATAGACTGACCGCTGAAAGGAATGCAACGATTGATGAACTAAAGAACAATTTGGCTATTGCGCAGAATCGAATGAAACAGCAAGCTGATAAGAAGAGAAGAGAGGTTCAATTGAATGTGGGGGATAGAGTATATTTGAAGATACAGCCCTACAAATTAAAGACTTTAGCCAGAAGGAGTAACCAGAAATTGAGCCCTAGATTTTATGGGCCTTTTGAAGTAATGGAGAAGATCAATCCAGTGGCTTATAAATTAAAACTACCTGAAGATTGCAGAGTACACCCTGTGTTCCACATATCCCTGTTGAAGAAGACTGTATCTACTGCTGTACATACACAGCCTTTACCTAAATGCTTGTCAGAAGAGTGGGAACTGCAGGTCTGGCCAGAAGAAATAAAGGACAGCAGGATTAACACCAAAGGGGAAGCTGAGGTGTTGGTGCATTGGAAGAATATGCCAGCATTTGAAGATTCTTGGGAGGAGCTGAAACCCTTTCAGAAGCAATTTCCTGACTTCCACCTTGGGGACAAGGTGGTAGTTCCAGGGGGGAGTGATGTTAGAGCCACTCGGAGCCATGAGAATAATAATAATAGCTATTTTGACAAAGTATATGTAAGGAGAAGTAAGAAGTAGCGGGAAAGGGGGTTCTATAAATAGATAGCGGCTATTGTAATAAAGGAGGCTGGTTTTTGGATTTGGTTTGGGCTGGGACTTGGAGAGAGGCATCTCTTAAAACTGCCAGAACATTATTCTCTCTCTTGTTTGTTATACGACTCCCCTCATTTACTGTTCATCAATCGATTTTCTCCATTTCCGTTGCTAGATCATATATCGCAGGTCTGATCCTAACAAATTCTACCAAAACCAAGTGACCATCAAGACATACAATGCAGCAATGTTCAAATTAGTACACAACATTATATCATTCTACATAAAGGTTGGAGACTACTAGACTAGTGCTCATAAGCATGTCTTGTCCTCAACTCCAATGCATATCATGACAATATCATAAATTCCTTTGCATAGAAAGTTTAGGCACTATAAATCAGCAACATACACGACAAAAGTGAGCTGTTTCATAATACACTATGAATCCTGAGAGTTTTGGTATCTTTTGTTATCTAATGCTGCAGGATACATAATACCAACAAGCATGCTAAAGTAAATATTAGCATCAAGTTCCAGTGAATAGGGAACTTCTCTCCCAAAAAAGAGACCGAGAGACCAAAACTTCATCATCAACTACTAAACGCCTTCCTGCCAAGATATTTGTAAAAGTTCAAGCTGAATTTAGTAAAATCTTGACTGTGCTAGTGAGAAGAGGTATGTGCTGTAAATAAATGAGAACATGAGATGATCAGCAAATAAGAAATAAGAGTAAAATTTAAAGATTATTGCAAATGTTAATGGTCCCAAAAAAGTCATTACAGTCATGCTTGTTTGGATTTGCGGATAGAAAGATCCACTTGCTGGTAAGTGACAAAAGTGAGGAAGAAAAGGAGAAAGACGCCAGTCAACATCATTGGCTCTGCAAGCATGAAAACTGGGCTGAAGTGGTAGTAGACCTGCAGGGATCAATATCCAAGGAGTTCCATTAGAACCCTAAAAATAGGCACATGTTTAGTGTCATGCATAACATTGAATAAACCTTCATCATAGTGTTGTTCTTTCCATCACTTGGATAAGAATGAGCAGTAAGAGCAACCTCCATCCCAAACAAATCATGTTTGAAAAGTGTACAACTTTGTAATATTGGTTAGGTACAACATTATTTAATTATGAATCGTATTTGGATTTTTAAATTTACTTGCTAGTTTATCTAAATTTATACTGTAATACTGCGTATGTAACTTGTCCGTCACTCATATTTTGCAAATTTCATGAAAATTGAACTCCACTTGGTTAAACATGTCTTTTGGGGGGGGGGGGAGTGTTTGAAGTAAAACTTATGTTTGTGGAGAAATGGAATAGTATAAATTAAATCCATTAACACATATATTCTGACTGCGAAATATGCACAAGGTACCAGAAGTCCAGAACACATTTTCTTTGTTCGGAATGATTTGGTGATTGAGACAAAATTCCTAGGAGTTTTATAAAACCAAGTTTGGAATATGGGCAAAACCAATGGTTAATGGATGGTGTTCGATTCCTGTAATTTCAGGAGGTTGCGGATTCCCGGGACTCTTGTAATTCCTAAATATCTTGATTCTTGATCCCAAACATTGGTATCACTCCCAATTCCAAGGAATAAGAATTCATTCCAAACAAGGCCTAATTATCTTATCCTAGATTTGGTACATGGATCAGAATATTGTAATTTCTAAATTATGTAATACTCTGTATTCAGCATATAAAAACTAACGTGTCAATGATGGATCCAACTATAAGAGTTAGTCTATGTAGAACTTTGTATGTTTAATGAATGTAGAAAATGTCAAATGTTATGGAATTCTACATATATTTTTAGAACTAATTTTTTACTAAATTATAATTGTTACCTGATTATAGTTTTCTTTGGAAAACGACATGAAAAATTAGGTTTATTTGACTAAAAAGGATTATAGGACTCCTTTTTTATGGGGGGCAATTGACAAAAGAACACTATTGAAAATGCCTTTTTTTTAAACGGATTAGTATAATCAAGGGTCCTCCCTCGCAGGACTTTGACAGAAAAAGGAACATGGGAGATCACCTGGAATGGAGAGTTGTGCTCAGGAACTACATTATTCTTTTCCAGGACCACAACAGTCCTCCCAGCAATATCAAGGTATGAGTACTTTTTCTGCAATGAACCAAATAACAATACTTCAGTTAAAGGAGTAGTGTGGATGAATCTAATAGGTAATTGTTCAATCCATCCGATTGTGGCTTCAGCACAATTGAAATCATTTAAATAACAGCTACCTCTAAACTCTGTTCGACGGGAAAAGGTACCACAGCAGATGGGTTCTTTGAACCTTCTGGAAGGACCACCTAAAGAAACACAGCCAATGAATAATTATCTGAGCATATGCAGAAATACTATGAAGCACTAGAGAGAAGTTAAAAATTAGATACCCCACCTTGATGGTCAACTTGTCAACAACAGTCTCTGCTAGAGGGCACCCGAAACTATAATTTAGGTAACGATCACCATTAGCAGATTCATAAAGAAAGTCATTCAATGGAACTCCATACCCAAGGACAAAGGTGGCTTTCCACCCTCCGAACAGAGGATATCGTGGCTCAATCAAAAGTTCTGACTGTAAAAAGAAATGTGTGATATAAGTCAAGACGCTAGGTGGATATTAGAAAAGTGCAGCCATAGTTCAAGTAATGGAATACATCTCATTACTTGAACTGCTTTAACAATACTTAAACGGTTGACGACTACACTGTCTATCTAAAGATAAAAACTAGAAAGCAAAAAAAAAAATGGTAAACTGACTGTATAAATAACAAATATATGAAAAGCATTTGTCATAACTCACAAATAGAAAAAAAAAAATTACAAGGATATAAGAAAAGCTGACAACAGTAAAGAGATAGAGATGAAGAGCATCATGTGAGATACCTTCTTTGCATTGGTACGCAAACGAGAGGAAGAAATGTTCCCTATATTATCTCTGTAATACACTGAGTGTACTCTAGGAGGTAGTTCAGCAAGGAGGTTCTTGAATGAAGAGGCGCCACTCTGAGATGGTCGAGACTGGTAGTCAACCCTGGTAGCCAAAACATTACGAAAGAGGATGTGGTTATTAGTTCATGACATATTAAGAGATGAAGCTCATTTTCTTGTTGATCTTTTAAATGGGTTTCAGCTTTAGTGAAATAGATGATTTTGATAAAAGTATACAACATATCCTATTATGATTTAAATAGCAGAAAACTTGTTGCAATTTGTAATTGAAAAAATATTCATATAAGCAAACCTTGAGAAAACACCTTTATGCCGAGCACCAGCATGCATTAAAGTATAATGCTCTGTAATCTGGATACTGCCCCAGTGAGAAATTTCAATTTCACGTACAAGCTCCTCCACAACAGCAAATGCATTGTTATTTTCAAAATGAACAATTATGGGAAAGTACGAATATGGAGAGCGCTCCTCATATGGACCATACTTTATTTGTGTCCCAGCATGATCAGTTGGTTCCATACTTGTGAAGGACTCAATCTTAGTACTTGGTGTCTTTATAAAAGTAACTTGCTGTTTAATAACATATGGTGATAGTATTATAGCACTGTCATGATAATACACTAACTGAGACTCAGACTGGCTTATTTCCGCTGGGAAAGGTGCAAGTGAATGTGTGAGTACATAGAGTACTTCGATAGACACAGATTCACCTTTGCTTAATGACTTGAGCAAAGATACAGAATAGTATTTAGCTCCATTTGGCCCATCAGGACGGTTAGCTAGCTTCACTTCAAGAGGCAGATAAGAGGTCTTTTTCTTCTTACCAGAAACAGCAGCTGCTTTAACCACAGCTAGATGATCAGCTTGTTCTGGTGAGAAACACAGAAGGATTTCTGAAGCTGGAGATTCTCCAGCATTTTCAACCTGGCATGTTCAATGAAAAGGGATCATAATGGGATCTTGGAAGTTGGCCTCAGATTAGTTTGTTGTGACTTGTGGTATGTATACAAATGAACTTAAGATATAAGAAAAAAGATGAGCACTTCAGCATTAAAAGCACTGCTAGGAATTGGGAAAATACCTTCAATGTCAAGTACGTTCGGACAATGTGAGAATTCAGGTCTACCTACATACAGAAAAAGAATTCAAAAATTCAAAATTATAGAAATACCTGGACATAATCACCGCGATAATTATTTTATAAATTGATTTTTTTAGCATTAAGTAAAACAAAAGAAAGTCCTGGATCTGTAACAAAGACAGCAGGAAATGATCATTGATAACAGAAATGAATAGGCGAAATAATCATCCCTGCAGTTTAAGCAGCTAAAATTAAAGCAGGGATCTTGGTCACAGAATCATCAGAAAAACTATGATGTTCATTGATTTCTCACCGCGAATGCATATAAAAAACTAAGATTATGAGTAAATTTGTATGATATAAGAGCTAGCAATTCTCTGCCCAATCCCAACCAATGAAATACATGTAAAATTATAACACTCAGGAAGATACGAAATTTCAACCGTTATATCTGTTTAATTTTCAAATTGGAACGTCTGCAAATTAAAAGAAAATGGGAGCTCACTCTACGTTCAGCGTTGATGATATGAAGCTCTGGAGACGAAGAAACGACTACCAAATGTAGTGAAGCAAAGAAGAAAAGAACAATGGCCGATCGAAGGCGCATCGCCATAGCTTCCATTTTTGGGAAGAGTCTCTTCTTCGTGAGTGTTGATCTAAGTCGTCTCTGCTACAGTGCTATTGCCTATTGGGTCGACTTTGTTCCCATTGTCAAAACGCAAAGACTTCTTGCCTGGGTGAAAACCTCTTCAATAGTTGGGCTCAAAATTAAGCTTATACTTTTTTGGGCCGCGTGTGCGTTGACCAAATTGTTTGGATTTTGTTTATACAAATTTGGGAATTTTTCTCAAATGGACTAAAAAGCAAAAGTAATATCACTTCCTTTTCACTTTCAAAACTAGTCTTTCAATTAAAAGACTAGTTTTTATAGTTATTTTTTTTTATAGTATAATACAATTAAAAGAATACAAAAGCGAGGCTAATAAATGTCCTTCCACATCATCTGACAAATCTCGCTTCGAAATTGAGGTAGTAGGCGTAACATCATAGATAGTCTGAAGCTCAATGATTTTTTATGATAAATTCAATGACAACCAAATATTTTAATTAATATTTTTAAATAAGGTCTTGATTACTCCAGAATGTGAAATAAAATTTTAGAAATCACATATCAATTTTAAATGGCAAGAACGATATATCTACAAATGTCAAAATGAAATAACATATACTATAGGGGTTATGTCTAAAATAATACTAAAAAAAGAGCTATGAACAAAAAAGAGACCTTTATTTCAACTAGTAAACTCACCCGTGCGATGCACGGTTTGAGTATTTTTCTTTCAAATTTATGTGTGCTTAGTAATTCAAATTACACTATCAATTGATGACATTATCTATCTTCATGTAATACTGATATAAATCAAGCATTAAACGAAACACACTTATAATATTATGGTCAAAATGAGAGTACTAAGCATTATTTAAAAGATCAAAAACATCCAACAAATACGTTGAAATCATAACATTGTAAATATGCATTTAATGTAAACTTAAACATTGTTGAACACTTCTTTGAATACAACATTCCGAGTTTTGTTAGTGGTTCCTCCATCTTCATCAACAATTAGAATTTTCAAACCACAATTATTGGTAACCCTTGATACTGCAACATACAACTGTTCGTGGGTAAATGCCGATTTTTTCAACAACTACCCAACACGGGACAAAGATTGACCTTGACTTTTATTTATAGTCATAGCATACGAAGTCATAACAGGATGTTGTCGCCTATGAAATTTGAAAGGCAAGCTGGCATCGGATGACGTCAAGGACAATCTAAGAATTAATATTTTTTGTCCAGCACTCACACCAGTGAATCCAAAGGCTGATCATCGCGAAAGATAACACTTTGTTCTTCTGGAAAATGGAAGCTCATACGTTCAACTGTCGGGGTCTTATATTGAATTTCAAACCCAAATATGCGTCAAGTAGCCTCGCACGCAGAAATGTATCTACAGTCATAGTACATTTGTATCTCATCGACTGATCGAGCATCGCACGGTTGGTGATTTCTTTCCTAAAAAATGTACATAACTACACAATACATGTACTATTGAAAGAGTCCCACCTTAGAGGAAATGCGTTGAACGCTCATGCGATGCGCAGTTGGTTAAATTCCACATGTGTAGTTAGTTTTAATCAAATTTATTTTGAAATAAAACTAAACTTGTAATTTTAATTGAACATGACTAAAAAAGTTATACTATATATACTATATAAAGTTTTTTATAGCATGTATCACGTCCTATAATGTTGATTGGTTATCATTAACCGAACCACACAAAGTTGAATATGACTAAAAAGGGCATCTTCAACAACAAAACCAATGCGCCACAATGAGTGCTAAAATTTGAAGTTGTTAATAGGAATGCTTAGGAATCAACACATTTTAGCTCGTACTAACTTATGTCAAAATCATTTCTTTTAGTAAAATGTTTTGTTAGCAATTCACCTTGCGATGCGCAAATGATTTTGCCATTTTTTTTCATTTTCAAAGGTTTATAAAAAATAATTGAAGGTAAATTATTTATAATGACTAAGTAATACCGTGACTAAATTTACACGAATTGCATTTTTTATTCAAAAAAAGTAATAAGGTGAGTAAATTTACACAATTTGCATTTTTAGACGAATTGTCTCTTTAAATAGGTAAAATAAGGGAGTAAAATATGTGAAAGTGTGTTATGTCATTCTTGAATTATACTTGAATCTAAATTTGTGCGAAAATGTTCAAATATGTGCTTCTACTATTTCTAATATCCAAGTATGGTCTGGTTTGGTTTGTTTAAGTTTGATTTGGTCTGAGACTGAAATAAGTCTAAGTATAAATATCCTAAGTAATATGGTAACTATGCATTTATACGAATTGCATTGTTTACACGAATTGCCCTGGTAAATTAGCAATTCAGGGGGGGTGCAAATATGTGAAAGTGCGTTATGACATTATTAAACAATACTCAAATACTCAAATATGAATTTGTGAGAAAAATGTTAGTTGAGTCAGTATATGAAAAGTAATGCTATCATTTAAGCACAATAACTTTCGGAACACATTCAATAGGTAAATTCTATCCAAAGACATTCAATAGTATGGTACCCACGCGATGCATGGGGCATGGACATGAATTTATTCATAAGTTATTTAATTTTTATTTGACACTAATAATGTGTGATACATAAAAATAATATGTAAAAAGAAATTGTAATATATAAATATTAGAGTGAGATACAATGTAATAATCACAGATGATGGAACATTTATTCGTTTTTTTACACTAAAACATTTCTTCGTTTTTAATGAGAAATTTCAGACCTGCGCGATTTTTAACTCTGGAATGGGCGACATATAATCGTCTAAGACTTGATTATGTTTTTTAATAAAAGACCAATGCTAGACACCGATTGTCACTAACTTTTGGTAACCATGTTTTTTGGTTTATCAGACTTATCAATAACTTTTTCATCAAACACGTAACTTTTGACTTTGTGCGTTGAGTTGTGTAATAATAAGAAAAAGTAAGGTTGAATTTACTTTTTCTGACTCTAATAATTCAAGTTACTGTAGAGAATCATTTTTATTAACTATTCAAAAAAGAAAATTTTCTTTTCTTTTATTAATAAAGATATTATAATTATAATTTCTTCATAAATCAGCAGAATCAGTGTTCAGCCACTTCAGCCAGAACTTAATAAATTTCAGTAGAATCAACCGATTGAGCCAATTTGAGTGTTAACAAATGGGCTCTAAATCAAATACAACAAATTAGGTTTTATCAAAATGACTCTTACAATGAGAAAAATTACTTATAAGACTTTATGTAATTGATCACCTAATTTAAAATTTGGAAATACTTAATTTTGATTTTGATTTTTATTTATTTATAACATAACCAAATTATCAATTCATTAAAGGGAAAATGGAAATTAATAATCCAACCTTTTAGCGGTCTTCTTTTAATAGTCCGACCTTTTCGTTATTCATGAATAATCCAACTTTTGCACCTCATCTTCATTCACTGGTCTCCGACCGGTTGATGACCTGTTATTCCAAGTTATTTTCTTATCTTTGCAAAATATTATCTTTGTGAAAGGTGGAATTTATGGTATAATAGTTTGCAGAGATAAAAAAATAACTCGGAATAGCAGATCGTCAACCGGTCGGGGACGAATGAATGAAGATGAGGTGCAAAAGTTGGATTATTCATGAATAACGAAAAGGTCGGACTATTAAAAGAAGACCGCTAAAAGGTTGGATTATTAATTTCCATTTTCCCTTCATTAAAAACATACTCGTAGTAAATAGTAAATATAGTACAATTGATGTGGGCTGATGGATAGCAAGGATCATCTTTTTGGGCTTGTAAACGGCCAGCCCACTCACTGCCATCAAAATTCAAAATGATGCTTCACCTAGGGCTGAACAAATTCTTTAGCCAACTCCAAAAGCCTCCACCGCTCCACGCTCTTCCTCTACACCTTTCGAGCATCTCCCTTACCCAACTCCACTTCCATAGCAAAGTCGAGTGATGAAAACCTCCATGACCAACACCCTACAAACATGGCATCCTCCCCCATACTGTACTACTCTCTCTCTTGATGGTAGTAGACAGATGTGTTCAATCCTAGGGAAGGCGGCCGATAACTACGTTGAAGCTTCTCACATACTCGGCATAAGAGAAACTTTAAAGGTATGATTCCTACAATTTACTTTTCTTTGATTTGAATGTTGAACAGACTTTTTCTCCTAGGGCGATGGGCGGAAATCTATCTAAAATTTCAGAAAAATCCTAATCGGAGAGGCGCTGGCTGAGGCTACTCAAGAACAACTGTTCGTCAAAATTATTCCTGGTATGTCGGAGATTTAGTAATTCTGGTGTAATTATTCTAATAATTTGTTTCACTTTTTTAATTTAAAAACTATCAATTTAAATGTTTGAAATACTACTGTGGAATATTCTTGAAAGAACATTAAATATGATTACTACATTAAGTCAATAGTTAAGAGTCTCTACATTCGAAAGATATACCTTTTTTAAAATCCTAATATAAAATTTACCTTTTTTAAAATCCTAATATAAAATTTATATTAGGCTGTTTCTCTAATATAGATTTCACTACAGTGAACATATTTCATACTAAGTACTCCGTATTATTTTATTAACTATTTAAACATGTTATTTATGTGTATTAAAATCCTCCTTACTATTTGGTCTTGTGGACCTTGTGATCAATAATACGTTTGATCAACTAAGATAAGTTTTGATCTTTAAATATATACATTATGTATTCATGTGAGTAGATTATTTCATTAATACTGATTTGTTGTGCATTTTACATATATGCTATGCAAGTTTAAATCTTTTGAAATTAGTAATATGTAAGTTCTGTGTTACGTAGTATGCTGTATAACTTAGTCAAATTAGTCATTTTAAATATTTTTTTAAAGATCTTTGTAAGTTTAAGTTCAGTAATTCTCAATTTTTTTGAGTATACTCCTTTGTTACTACATTAAGTCTGCCATTGGTTATGTTTCTTTTTTTGGCAGCTAAGCTAGTGTGAGTATCAAGGAAATTGCTCAGAAAATCCCTATAAAAACCATGAAATGAGTGACTTAGATGAAGTTGTTAAAGTCTACCTAATATGCCTAATATGTCTTCAGAATTTTTATAATAGTGTATATTTCAATATTTAAAATGTCAAGCGTATATTTACAATCGAATAGCCTGCCCTTTTATAAATATTTACGCAGTATAGTTTACACTCATGCATTCAATTCAAACAAACTATTATATGGGATTGGCTAAATCTAATTGGCATGTTTTTATCTTGTAACATCATAAGTTTTCAATAATGAAAATAATGATTTCCTATGCATAGTTAAAATCTGCCCAAACTGTATGTATACATTTTAATCTTAAAAACTGATCTGAAATGAAATCAATGAATTGGATGTCTTCACCACGCTCTATAAAGTTCCATATCTTACTCTTTCTCTATAAACTATGTAGTATATATGAAAGACTCAGATTTAATTATAGGTTGACTTGTACTCCAGGAAACATTTTGATTTTGCTAGCACTCAGTAACATAACTGTTATGTTTCAAAAATGATGCGTATATGTCATCCTAAATATATCTTATATGCCCCATCTGTACTCATAAACGGAATTGTTAGCTTTTTTCAGTGTTATAATTTCAAATTAGTATTAGAAAACAAATAACCTGCCCTTTTGTATACTCCGTATTAGGCTAAACAATGATTTCTGAAACATAATTTTTGGAAAATTAAAACATAGATTTCTTAGGCATAGCTAAACTGTGCCTAAGTTGTATATCTTTCAATCTGCTAATAGTCTCCCGAAATGAAAGCAATGAGTTGAGGATAGAAGCTATCTATCAGGCTTTGCTTGAGCTGCAAATTATCATGAGGGGTTAGTTTCAGAGAGACTGGTTGCTTCATAGAGGTGCTTCTTTGTATATATGCTTGCTTTTCTCCTTTCAGTAGATGCTTTCCTTTCAATATGTGTGTGTGTACACACTCATATATTCTTACTTTTTCTTCATTGGCTTGTACCTTTAAAGTTGTATGCCATTTGGTTTTCTTCTTTCAGTGTATGCGTGTGATGATATTGTAGGCTCAAAACTGGAATGAAAGAGAAGAGGCAAAAGATCGAGCCATCACGGATGTACATTTGATATGAGGATGCAAGTATTTATAGTGAAAACTTAGTGATCTTTGCATAGGAAGTTTTCTTGAGAAGTTTCACATATCCCAAGAAATATGAGGTCTAAGCCCTACATCAAAGCACGCCGATGGAGCTTACACAACACTTTTTACTTCTGTCTTATCCACTCCAATTTTTTAATAAATTTCGAGTGTACTATTTCCAAATTTTAAATAAATTTCGGGTGTACTATTTCCAATTCTGTGGACTGCAATTATCCTTGTACTGTAGCAGTTTTACTTTTTCTGATTTTGTACCAATAGGAATAGCAAAAAGATCTTTTACCTCCATGCACCTCTTATGCAACCAATAGGATTTGTTTGTGTCACTATTCACACCACCCACTTAAACCAATAGCAAAAAAGTAGCTCAATCCACTTGAATCAAGGCCATGAAAATAATTAGGCTTGCTGGAATTATCGGGATTCACACGATCTGTTTTGGTGTGTGTGAATAGTGCCAATTAATTTTTTGTTTTACCCTGTTAATCAACACATTTAATTATTTTTACAATTACTTTAACTAAAGCTTGATGTTGACATTTTTGGGAGGGAACACTATTCCCCAAAAATCTTTTGCTTTTATATTAGTATAGATTTTCCAAAAATGAGACTAACAATGGGTTAAGAGACTATTATACCCTTATTTTAATAGAATCTCACCCATTAGTCTACAATAACGCCACAGTGACCAAAACCATTATCGTGACCAAAATTCGTCACTGACCAAAAATCATTTGTGACCAAAAATCCAAAAATCCGTCAGTGACCAAAATCATTAGTGACAAAAAATTCTACCTAGTTACCAACGTCAACCCGTCCAGTGACCAATCCGACTAGTGACCATGACCAATCCACCCAGTGACCAAAAATCATTTGTGACCAAAATTCCAAAAATCCGTCAGTGACCAAAATCATTAGTGACCAAAATTTTTACCTAGTTACCAACGTCAACCCGTCCAGTGACCAATCTGACTAGTGACCATGACCAATCCACCCAGTGACCAAAAATCATTTGGGACAAAAAATCCAAAAATCCTTCAGTGACCAAAATCCTACAGTGACAAAAAATTATTAGTGACCAAAAATTCAAAATCTGTCAGTGACCAAAATTAATAGTGACCAAAAATGTCGTCAAGTAATCAACCTCGACCAGTGACCAACGTTCGTCCGTCCAGTTACCAACGTCCGCCCGTCAAGTGACCAATGTATGTTAGTCCATTTACAATTATTCAACTCATCCAGTTATAATTAGTTAATGACCTGATACGTCCAGTTAAAGTTACATGACTCGGTCAGTTACCAGTCAAATTATAGTTACCTGATCCGATCAGTTACAATTATACTACTAGCTCCATTTAACTGACTCATTAGTTACTCAACCAGTTACCTAACCCGACCAGTTATAGTTACAATTTCTCGGTCAGATCAGTAACAATTACGGGCGGCGACCGCCACCGCCGTTGGCCACCAACGCCGGTGACTCGCTGCCGCACTCACTCCGGCAGCCAACATCCCCAACTCGTCTTTAACCCAGCCCCAATCACCCTGCCACCGCAAACCACCACAGCCATCCACCACCGCTGGCAGCACTGCCGGCCACCACCGTTGGCCACCAACACCGCTACCGCACTCACTCCGGTAGCCAACACCCCCAACCCGTCTTTAACCCAGCCCCAATCACACTGCCACTGCAACCACCGCCTCCGGCCAACGGCACCTCTGTCCACTGCCGCCTCTGCCCATAGCCGCCCCATGCCACCGCCGCCCCTGCCCAATCCTCTCGCCATCACCATGCCCAGCCCCCAGCCCAATTCCCAGGCTCCCAGCTACCCTGCCCCAGCAACCTGTGAATCCAACCACCACTCACAGCCCTCAGATCCGAGCTTCTGACCAACACAACCAGAGCCCGACACCACCACAGCCCAACCTAATCAACCTCAACCCGAAAATCTAGCTGTCGTAACCTAAACGTAACCCTAGAGTATCAGGATTTGTCCTTTTTGCCTTTCATCTGTTCGAATTAGCCCCTTCACATTCAGATACGCCCTCTCCACGATTCAGTTCGCCTCTTCTCGATTTGTTGTTGCGTATCGCCGCCATCAACGCAACCATACAGAAAGGGAAGAAATAGAAGGGCGGCTGGGATGGCGGTGCGGTTGCGAGGGTCTCCGGTGGTGGTGCGATAGCGGTGGGTTGCGAGGCTCTCTGGCGGTGGCACGACGGCGGCAACAACTTACTTGCCTGCAAGTGAAGAGGAGATGGGCGAAGGGCGTGGTGAGGATGGGCGAAGTCGTGAAGAAAGAGACGATCAGATCTGGGAGGGGTATATGTGAAAGGGGTACTTTGGTCTGTTCAATTATTTTTAGTCTCTTTTCTGTCCAAAATTAGAACCACTCCTGTTTTTGTCTATTCAAGTCCTCCAAGTAATATTAACGTCATTACTTCTATACTATATACGTACAATATTCATTAAAACTAAAAAGGTTACTACCACAATAATTTTAATATAAAGTTAATTCATTTACATACCACTGGTTGTGGTTCATCACAGAGAATAATGTGTAAGACATCTAACGGAGAATACTTTATCACTTTTTTTAAAGTCTTCCTCACTTATATCAACCCTAAACAAAAAATGTGACCACTAAACTATCAATTTCTTTTGATGCATCTATTTCATAAATGGCACTCTGAAAAACCGATAATATAAATTTATTTTTTAACTTATTTTTAGAGAGTTACTTAAACTAATTACTCTGGATACACCAGATTCAATTGTTCTCTGAGTTATCCCACAATTATGTGGAACAACTAATGACACTTGTGATACCACAAACACAACAATACGGAGTCCGAAGAATCCTTTACTGTAAAACACTAATCTTACATCGATGTATTCCTATGTTGAACACTTCATTACATTAGTACCCTTGTACTTGTTGCCATAATTAGAGACCTTTCACACTCTTGATAGGACCAAGTTGTTCAATTCAGAATAGTTGTGATTTTACCAAAAATTTAACATCGAGACCTTTGAATTATGTTGACAATTGAAATATGTTTGAACACGGAGTATATAAGAGGAACTGAACATGAGTCAAAGTAAATTCAAATAGGCTATCAACCTTAAAGGTAAATAGTTAGATATCCAGAGCTAATTAATTATCAATTATTAGTAATTATAAAAAACTAATAATCAATTATTAATTAAAGGTAATATAGATTCAAATGTTTAATATATGACACTATTCTACATTGTTTTCAATTTTTTCTCATCTTAATATTCATTAAAAAAAATCCAACAATCTGGTAACTTAGCTTAGTGCTACCAATTTATATTAAATCAAATTTAAGAGAGAAGCATCTTACTTATTACGAAAGTCCTAAACTTCTGGCATACTATCATCCACTATAAGAGCATCTTCAATGTTATAATGTCCACGGTGCACATGTGTCATGAGTGATAACCACATAATTATTAGCAAAAAAATTATTTCTCTCTTTATTTGAATGATTTTATATAATTTTAGTAAGTTTTTCCCTGCAATGTCAACAACAATGTCAACATTAGACGGTCTCTTTGACATTGTGGAGAATAACTTACCAAAACTGTATAAAATCATTCAAATAAGGAGAGAAATAATTTATTTACTAATAATTATGTGGTCATCTCTCATGCCACGTGTGCACCGTGCACATTGTACCATTGAAGATGCTCTAACCTTTGTAAAGTAGATGGAGTTCGCAAGAATGACCTCACCTATAATATAAATGTGTTATTATTTTTAATATATAGAGAATACATAAATAAGATTACATCATCAATTTACAAATGCTTTACCATAATCAATATGTGCTCTACAAAGTTGGAGAAGCATGATGTGTGGCTCGGCCGAAGTATTGGCTAAATTTTTTAAAACTCATGCATACTCACCCAGCCATAGTGTAAATGACAATTTCTTTTTATTGTTGATAAAAATATGAAAACAAAAAATGCAATGTTCAGCAACTAGTGTATATTCATAATGTTAATAAATACATCTAAAAGGTTGTTCTGATGTAGGGTTACACTCCAAAATCTTCAAGGATGAATTCCACTGCTCACACCAATCCTTTTGGTTACGAGGAGAATTTGATGCTATCACTCCAATTGCATCTACAAAAACCAAAGAAGGAAAAACCGAGTTTAATGACAATAAAGCTGTTAAAAAGGATATAAAAACCAAGTGTGTGTAATGTATTGTTACCGAATAAGTCATCTCCAGGTCTCTTATACATATTTAGAATCTCAGTGAAACTTTTTAGAAAATGCATATCCCTTGGAAACTCTGTCTCTAATGAAAGGCAATGCTCCTTGATCTTTGTGTTCTCCTTAAAGGTAACCTGAAAGGATGTGAAATAGGCTTGTAATCACCATTATTAGCCATAATTAATTTCAAAATGAATCATTCCACGAAGATCACACTCCTTAATTTTGTCCTTCAAATTACAAACTTGAGCATTTTCAAATGTAGCTTGTATGTGCGTACCTTGCATGAATATTAAAAATATAAACAATTAAAGCATATAAACAAATGAATGTAATGAGACAATTTAAGTGCCTCTTGTGGCTGGACTCCAAATCTAGCATGTATTAATTGATAGTAAATCACAATCATCTCATTTGTACCTTGATATTTAAACAATAACAAATAACAACTTTTTGATAGCCTTACACAATACTACGTAGTATACTTATATAAAAACATGAAATTTCTTCTCTTTTTGCATTAAAACTCGTTGACAGTCTTTCTATGTAAAATCTTAATTTTCATTTGTACGTAACTGACTCAGTAAAACTCGTTGATATCCTAATAGTTATGAGTTAGTAAAATCATGTTTTACTGAGTAAATCCATCATTAATAATTTGTTAATAATAATTTACTGGCTTTTACCCAATTATTCCCCCCTTATTCTGCTTCTTTTCTGATTTGTTTTCTAAATACTTCACCAAATAGTTCCCTCGTCATGTAAAACTAATGTTGAAAAGTGTTTGATAACATCCATTTAAGTCAAATAGTTAAGCCAAAAGATACTCGTGACCTGTTTATAAAGAGTTATTATAGGAGTGAAACAACTGAATGTAAAAATTTTGAAAAGCAAAACCTTTGATAACATCATTACACATGATTTTCTACTTCAAGAATATTTGTAACATCAAATAAAACTAATGCTGACATTATCAGGGAACTGTTGGAATAAAGGAGTTTATGAGTATTGTATTTAGGTGATTGTGTGTGGAAGAGAGAATTTTAGAGAGAGATGATTTTGGAAGAACTTGAAACTTTTATTGATTTGGAGTTTTGGCTTGTATTACAAATGAGTGAGGAGTGCTCTATTTATAGGTCTCATAGGATCCTTCTAGGCACTCCTATTTCCTTAAGATTCTACAATATTTCATATAATTCTAGCTTAGGAACATTCTAGAATTATTTAATAAGTGCATTGACTAAAGACTACTCTAGATCTTTCTTTACTAACTCTAACTTATG
The DNA here is from genome assembly GCA_945859915.1 of Cuscuta epithymum. Taxonomy (NCBI): domain Eukaryota; kingdom Viridiplantae; phylum Streptophyta; class Magnoliopsida; order Solanales; family Convolvulaceae; genus Cuscuta; species Cuscuta epithymum. The sequence goes on from CAMAPF010000137.1 coordinate 1,220,085, forward strand.
GGCTAATTAATTTATTATTTCTCATACAACTATTAGCCCAATAAGTTAACTTCTAATGGACCCAATTATTGGGCTAAGCCAAGTTTAAGTTCTAACATCCCCTCTTAAACTTGACTTAGCAACACCAAGTAGATTCCGCATCTTTGCAAAGACATCATGCTTGAGTGGCTTTGTGAGAATATCAGTGACTTGGTCTTGAGTCTTCACATACTCTACTTGAACTTCCTTCTTCGCTATCTTTCCCCGGATGAAATGATATTGAGTGTCTATGTGCTTACTTCGATCATGAAACACTAGATTCTTTGCTAATGCAATAGCTGACTTGTTGTCCACAAATATTGTTGTTGCTTCTTCTTGAGACATGCCGAGAGCTTGCAATATGTAGCGGAGCCAAATTGCATGACAAACACTTGATGTTGCTGCAACATACTCGGCTTCACAAGTGGACAGAGTGACTATTGATTGCTTCTTTGAAACCCATGTGAAAGCGGTGTTTCCCAGGTAAAACACGAACCCAGTTGTGCTCTTGCGGTCATCGATATCTCCACCCCAATCACTATCACAATATCCAACCAGCTTAAACTCATCAGATGAAGAGTAAAACAACCCATATTCGGCGATTCCTTTGAGATATCGCAAAATCTTTTTTGCGGCCTTCAAATGAGTTGTTGTAGGGGCCTCCATGAATCGACTAACAAGTCCAACACCGAAGAGAATATCCGGTCTTGTACATGTTAAGTATCTTAAGCTCCCCACAAGACTCTTAAAGTAAGTTGGATCAATCAATTTTCCTTTATCATACCTTGATAGCTTTAGTCCACTTTCAACAGATGTACTTACAGGTTTGGAGTCCTCCATGTTGAACTTCTTGAGTACTTCTCTCGCGTATCCTTCTTGAGTGATGAATATACCATCATCCATTTGCTTCACCTCGATGCCAAGATAGTAACTCATAAGCCCAATGTCAGTCATCTTGAACTCCCTTGTCATGACTTGTTTAAACTCATCGAACATCGTCATGTTATTACTTGTAAAGATGAGATCGTCCACATATATGCACACGAGCAATATGTCTCCTTGATGATTTTTCTTTACATATAGTGCATGTTCTTGTGGACACTTCACGAATCCATTAGCTTGGAAGTACTGGTTTATTCTACTATTCCAAGCTCTTGGTGCTTGTTTAAGCCCATAAAGAGCCTTTCTTAGTCTCAACACTTTACCTTCTTGCCCTTTCACCTTGTAGCCTTCCGGTTGCTCAATATAGACTTCTTCTTCTAGGAACCCATTTAAGAACGCGGACTTGACATCCATTTGATGTATCTTCCACTTGTTGTGAGCCGCGAGTGCGATTATCAATCTTATTGTTTCCAATCTAGCAACGGGCGCAAATACTTCTTCATAATCAATGCCATGTCTTTGGGCGTAGCCTTTGGCCACTAGTCTTGCTTTGTAGTTCTCAACTTCTCCTTTTGCATTTTTCTTGATCTTATAAACCCACTTCACTCCAATTGCTTTATGCTTTGGTGGAAGTGTAGCTCTCCAACGTTTTATTCTTCACAATTGACTTGATCTCATCATCCATTGCATCTCTCCACTTATTGTTTCTTGTGGCTTCTTCAAAACTTAGTGGCTCGCAATCACCAAATAGACAAAAGAGTGTAAGTTCATTATTTGAGTTCAGGTTTTGTGTTACCTCGTAAAGCTCTTCAATGCTTCTCATGACTGGTACTTCTCTTTCATCCGAACTTGGTGGCGAAGATTGAGCTTGAGTGGGAGATAGTGGCGGAGTTATATTTTCATGATTCTCTTCAACTTCTTCTTCATATTCCATGGATGGTAAGAGGCTATAATCTTCTTTGTCACCAATGCTCCAATTCCATGAGCCTTCTTCATCAAACTCCACATCACGACTGATTATAAGCTTCTTCAAATCCGGATTGTAGAGTTTGTACCCTTTTTGAGTGTTTGTCATATCCAATGAATATGAACTTCTCGCTCTTGTCATGGAGTTTTGATCTAGTCTGATCAGGAACATGAGCATATGCAACACATTCAAATACTCTCAAGTGTGAGACTCCAGGTTTACCTCCATGCCATGCTTCTTGTGGAGTTATTCCATCTAGACTCTTCGTGGGGCAGCGATTTTGAAGATAGACGGCACAATCCACAGCTTCAGCCCAAAATTCTTTAGGCATGTTCTTCGTCTTTAGCATGCTTCGAGCCATGTTTAGGATAGTCCTATTCTTTCTTTCGGCAACACCATTTTGTTGTGGTGTGCGTGGGACAGTCATGGGACGACGGATGCCATTATCTTCACAAAATTGATTAAACTCCTTTGATGTGAACTCTCCACCCCGATCTGATCTCATGGCTTTGATAGCGTACCCACTTTCTTTTTCAATAAGGACCTTAAATTTCTTGAATGCTTCAAAGGCCTCTGATTTTTGTTTCAGAAAATATACCCGAGTTTTCCTTGAGTAATCATCGATGAAAGTGAGAAAGTACTTACTTTTACCATGAGAACATGGAGTAATAGGACCGCATAAGTCGGTATGGATTAACTCCAATGGCTCCTTAGCTCTTGAGGTAACTTCTTTAGGGAATGCTTTCCTTGATTGCTTACCGAGTAGACATCCTTCGCATAGTTGATTGGGATGATTGATGAAGGGAAAACCTTTCACCGTGCCTTTGGACGATAGCATTTTCAAGCCACCAAAGTTTAAGTGCTCATATCTTAAGTGCCAAATCCATGACTCATCTTTCAAGCAACTTTTCAAGCATATGGCTTGATCTTTTTGAATATCAAGCAAGAACATCCGGTTTCTAGTCATTGGCACTTTAGCAACTAGTCTCCCATTATTGTCTCGTAGAGAAAGACTACGATTCTCTAAGTGAATATCATAGTCCTTTTCTAGGAGTTGTCCCATACTTAGAATATTTGTTTTTAAGTTGGGCACATAGTAAACATCGGAAATGAATTGGTGACTTCCATCATTTAGGCGGATTAGAACGTTACCTTTACCATTCACCACGACTTTTGATTCATCTCCAAAGGTAACATGACCTTGAGTTTGTTCCACCTTCACGAACAAACTCTTATCTCCTGTCATGTGGTTGCTAGCTCCGGTGTATAAATACCATGTGCTCTTCTTTGTTTGTTCTTCATGATTTGCCATCAACAAGGTAAGTTCTACCTCATTATTCATCTCCATTAGATGGGCCTCTTCTTTCACATGATGAGGGTGCTTGCATTCATATGCATAGTGGCCATACTTATTGCAATTATGACACTTCAGTTGATACTTGTCGTACCTTTGTGGTTTGCTTCCCCCCCACGGCCTCTAGATGCTTGTGTATATTGAATACTTTCTTCATTGTTGAATTTTGTATAACCACGACCTCGACCACCTCTTCCACGTGCACCACGTCCTCGATCATAACCACGACCTCGTTGGCCTCTTTCTTCACCTCTATTCTCCCCTCTTTCTTTAAAAGAGAGTTTGGAGTAAAGGGAATGCTCCAATGATTCATCAGATTTATTTCTCACAACTCTTTCTTCATGGACTTGTAGTGAGCCCATGAGTTGATCAATGGTCATGGTCTCTAAATCTTTGCACTCTTCTATGGCCACCACAATATAATCATAATCTTTGGTAAGAGAGCGAAGGATTTTCTCATTTACAATTCCCAACACTCTAGAGAAATAATCGGATATTGATTCCGAATATTTCATTTTAAGTTGTTCGAACTCACCTCTAAGATTTTGAAGACGAATTCTCTTCACCTTGTCGACTCCCTTGAAAGAATTATGAAGTATTTCCCATGCTTCTTTAGAAGTGGTGGCATTTGCAACCTTCTCGAACATGGCCTCGTCTAAGCATTGATATATGAGAGTGAGAGCTTGTTGATCCTTCTTCCTACTCCTTTGGAGACTATCCCTTTGGGATTGATTTAAAGTAGCATCATCTTGAGGTTTCTCATAACCTTTCTCAACAATCTCCCATGCATCTTGAGATCCTAGCAAGGCTTTCATGCGAATGCACCAACTAGAGTAGTTATCTTTGGTGAGACGAGGAAATTGGAAGGGAAGTAAGCCATTGGCATTCATCTTTCTTGAAAGGATTGAAGGCTCTGATACCACTTTGTTGGAATAAAGGAGTTTATGAGTATTGTATTTAGGTGATTGTGTGTGGAAGAGAGAATTTTAGAGAGAGATGATTTTGGAAGAACTTGAAACTTTTATTGATTTGGAGTTTTGGCTTATATTACAAATGAGTGAGGAGTGCTCTATTTATAGGTCTCATAGGATCCTTCTAGGCACTCCTATTTCATTGAGATTCTACAATATTCCATATAATTCTAGCTTAGGAACATTCTAGAATTATTTAATAAGTGCATTGATTAAAGACTACTCTCGATCTTTCTTTAATAACTCTAACTTATGGGCTAACTAATTTATTATTTCTCATACAACTATTAGCCCAATAAGTTAACTTCTAATGGACGCAATTATTGGGCTAAGCCAAGTTTAATTTCTAACAGGAACACAATTTTCTTTAATCCAGGACTGTTAAGAGTATCATTATTGTTCATATTTATGCTTATTACAATTTTCTTCTAATCGAGATTAGTGTAAGTACTCTAATACAGTAATGTGTCAAACACATTACTATTTTTCAACTAAATAGTGCGTAGTATCTATTTTAATATATGAGAAAAGATGAACTAAATGTATTCTTCTGTTAAATTTGTGATAGTGTAGGATTTGGCTTTGTGATAATGTAGGATTGCCTTTGTGGCTACTAAAGAAGTATCTTCCTGGTAAAAGATGAAATAAAGAGTATTTATCTGTTAAGTGTATCATTATTGCTCAACTGAATGTAAAATTTCTGAAAAGAAAAACATTTGATAACATCATTACACATGGATTTCTATTTTAAGCATATTTGTAACATCAAATCGAACTGATGCTGATTTTGGTCCTAAATCAGCATATTTAGGTCCTAAAACAGGTCAACATCTTTTTGGTTCTTTTTCAATTTTAGTGTCTTCAAATGCAAGCATATTTGAACGAAATTAATGAAGATTTAGGTCCTAAAATAGGCCAACATATTCCTCAGATCCCTTTTTTGACATTTTTTATTTTAGTTTTTTTAAGTATTTTATTACTCACCAAAGAAGACACCAATATGTTGAAGCAATGTATTCTGAAGCAATGTATTCTGCTGTTAAAACAGAAAAAAAAAGTACCCCCACACATTCAGGATTAAAACTATACTTTCATCATTTAATTTGATGATACCATCTAGTTTTGTGTTTTGATATTTATTTCTTCCTTGTCAAATGATAGAAGTAATCATTTTTAAAATTTAGTTTCTTTAGATATACTCTATAATAAGGATTTATGCAGTGTGCAAAGAGAAGAATTACACTACACAATAAAGAAATATTAGGAGTTGTACCTCCTCGCCAAAGAGAACAATTTCAATCATATATGGCTATGAAGAATTTCTCTTGTTAGGAACAATCCATCTGCGAACTACTCTGAGCAACAACAAATCCTTGTTGTCGTCCAATTGCATTTTAAAATTCTTAAAACGACCTTGAAGGGAGCACCTGCGGCCATTGTAAATTTTGAGTTTTAGATGAAATCTAGGGGGGAATTCAAATTATCACAGGGCATGTGAAACTAAAAATAAAGAGTTAGACTTCTGTTAAGTGTATGATTCTAAAAAGTATCCTTCTGCTAAAAGATGAAGTAAAGAGTACTCTTCTGTAAAGTATATCATTATTCCTCAAATGAAAACATTTGATAACATCATTACATATGATCTTCTACTTTAAGCATATTTGTATCATCAAATAAAACTGATGCTGATTTTGGTCCTAAATCAGCATATTTAGGTCCTAAAACAGGTCAACATCTTTCTCTGATCCTTTTTCAATGTTAGTCTCTTCAAATGCACACATATTTGGACGAAATTAATGAAGATTTAGGTCCTAAAACAAGCCAAGATTTAGTCTTAAACCTATTTAAACGACTCTTATGTACTTGTAAAACCTTGAGACGCCGATAATAATACATCCTCTCTCTCTCGTTCGCCGTGGACTAGCACAATCAATCCGATTGTGTGAACCACGTAAATTCTTGTGTTCTTGCTCTTAATTTATCGTTTATCTTTTCCTAATCGCAACAAGTGGTATCAGAGCTATGGCTGACGAAGTGAAGGTTAAGATCGATAAATTTGATGGTCAAGATTTCGCTTTCTGGAAGATGCAGATCGAGGATTATCTCTACCAGAAAAAGCTTCATCTACCCTTGTCTGAGAACAAACCAGAGACGATGGCGGAGGCGGAGTGGAACTTGTTGGACCGACAGGCTCTTGGTGTGGTGAGGTTGTCGTTGGTGAAAAACGTTGCTTACAACATCGTCAACGAGAAGACAACGTTTGGACTGCTCAAGGCGTTATCCAACATGTATGAGAAACCCTCAGCGGCCAACAAGGTTTTCTTAATCAGACAGTTGGTGAACACAAGAATGAAAGAAGGTGCATCCGTGACAGATCACATCAACGAGTTTAATTCAATCATATCCAGGTTAGGCTCGGTTGAGATTAAATTCGATGATGAAGTTCAAGCGTTACTTTTGTATCATCTTTGCCCGATAGTTGGTCCGGTACAGTCACAGCGGTTAGTAGTTCATCTGGAACCACTAAGCTTACCTTTGAAGGTATTCGTGACTTAATCCTTGGTGAGGATATCCGGAGGAGGAGTTCGGGGGATAGCTCTAACAGTTTGTTGAGTACTGAAGATAGGGGCAGAAAATCCACTAAAGGGGGTAACAAGAAGGGAAGATCAAAGTCGAGGAAGAGAGGTCAATCCAAGAATAGGAAGCACATCAACTGTTGGAATTGCAAAGAGAATGGACACTTCAGAAATCAGTGCCCAAAAGCCTCTGCAGACAAAGGCAAGAAGGAGGTGAACGTGGCAGGGGATTATAAAGATGTTCTAATTTGCAGCGTTGAGAATTCAATTGAATCCTGGATCATGGATTCAGGTGCGTCGTTTCATGCTTGTCATTGCAGGGATTTGATGAAAAATTTCAGGCCCTACAACGGAAGAGTTCGTTTGGCGGATGACAAATCCTTGGAGATCACGGGTATTGGAGATGTTGATCTCAGTACTACTTTGGGTACAACCTGGAGGTTAAAAGATGTGAGGTATATTCCAGACCTGAAGAAGATGTTGATCTCAGTAGGACAGCTTGATAAGCAAGGCCATAACGTTAGTTTTGGCAACAAGCAATGGAAGGTGACAAAGGGAAAGCTGGTCATTGCTCGTGGACAGAAGCATGGCACACTGTACATGGTTGAAGTGTCCACAGATGGAGCAAACACAGCAGTTGAAGATACAGGGGTCTGTACTTTGTGGCACCAAAGACTTGGGCACATAAGTGTGAACGGAATGAAGATGTTGTCTTCAAAGGGCAAAATCCCAGATTTGAAGAACTCAAAGTTGAGCTTTTGTGAGCCATGCGTTCTTGGCAAACAAAAGAGGGTAACCTTTGTGAAGACAGGACAACAACCCAAGACTGAGCGGCTGGAGTTGATTCATTCAGATGTCTACGGACCTACAAAGGTCTCTTCGATTGGAGGTTCCCGCTACTATGTTACATTCATTGATGACTCTACACGGAAGGTATGGGTTTATTTTCTTAAAAATAAATCTGATGTCTTTAACACTTTTAAGAAGTTCAAAGCTGCAGTTGAGAATGAAACAAATCTCAAGATTAAGTGTTTAAAGAGTGATAATGGGGGTGAGTATAATAGCACAGAGTTTGTAGAGTATTGTGCTGAACAGGGGATCAGAATGCTGAAGACGGTTCCAGAAACACCACAGCAAAATGATGTTGCAGAAAGGATGTATAGGACACTAAATGAGAGGGCCAGGAGCATGAGATTGCATGCAGGACTTCCCAAAATGTTCTGGGCCGATGTGGTGAACACAACAGCGTACTTGATCAACAGAGGACCCTCATCTCCCATAGGTTTCAAAATTCCAGAAGAGGAATGGAAAGGTCGAGAGGTATCTCTTACTCACTTGAAAGTTTTTAGTTGTATTTCTTATATCAAAGTTAGAGATGCAGATAGTGACAAGCTCGAGGCAAAAGCAAAGAAATGTATCTTTATTGGGTATGAGATGGATGACATGGGCTACAGGTTCTGGGACAACCACATCAAGAAGGTTATCAGAAGTAGAGATGTCACCTTCAACGAGAATGCCCTGTATAAAGATGGTCTTGCAGCAGAAACTAGCAAAGCCAAGCAACCAGAAAACAAGCAACAAGTGGTGTTTGACGGGATGACTGAAGATGACATAGCACAACCTGCTGGTTGTGATGAGATGACTGGAGGCCCAGGGAGCAGTGGGAGCTCAGGAGATACAGGAATGTCTGAAGATAGTGGGAGTGATGAAGATGGTGGAAATTCAGAGGCAGCTACTCCACACATTAGACAGTCCACTAGAATCAGAAGACCTCCTAACAGATATTCTCCTTCAGCAAATTACCTGTTGCTGACCGAGAATGGAGAGCCAGAATCTTACTCAGAGGCGCTGACCACGAAAGATTCCATACAGTGGAAGAAGGCCATGGAGGATGAGTTAGATTCACTTGACAAGAACCAAACTTGGTCCTTAGTCAAGCTACCACTGGGAAAGAAAGCTTTGGAGAACAAGTGGGTGTTCAGAATCAAAGATGAAGCAGACGGAAGCAAAAGATACAAGGCGAGGTTAGTTGTCAAAGGGTTCCAATAGAAGAAGGGAGTTGATTACAATGAAATCTTCTCTCCGGTTGTGAAGATGACTACTATCAGGTTGATTCTTGGTATCGTTGCTGCTGAAAATTTGCATTTGGAGCAGCTGGATGTGAAGACTGCCTTTCTTCATGGCAACCTTGAAGAAGACATTTACATGGCTCAACCGGTAGGTTTCTCAGTGAGTGGTAAGGAGAAGTTGGTGTGCAAACTCAAGAAGAGTCTATACGGACTGAAGCAAGCTCCTAGACAGTGGTACTTGAAGTTTGACAGTTTTATGCAGCGGAATGGGTACACTAGATGCAAGATGGACCATTGCTGTTACTTGAAGAAATTCGAGTCATCATACATTATTCTTCTTTTGTATGTTGATGACATGTTGGTGGCTGGAGCAAACATGCAGGAGATTAACAAGCTCAAGAAGAAGTTGTCCGAAGAATTTGAGATGAAGGATTTAGGGGAGGCGAGACAAATTCTTGGGATGAGCATAGTCAGAGACAAGGTGGAAGGTACTTTAAAGCTTTCACAGCAAAAGTACATTCAGAAGGTCCTTGAGAAGTTCAGAATGACGGATGCCAAACCAAGGAGTACACCGTTAAGGAGTCAGTTGAAACTCTCCAAGCAGCAGTCTCCAAAGACTAATGAAGACAAAGAAGAAATGGCTAAAGTTCCTAATGCATCAGCCGTTGGCAGCTTGATGTACGCGATGGTGTCAACAAGGCCGGATATTGCTCATGCAGTGGGAGTTGCTAGCAGGTTCATATCAAATCCAGGGAAGGAACATTGGGAAGGAGTTAAGTGGCTGTTACGCTACTTGAAAGGTACTTCTGAAACTGCCCTATGTTTCAGGAGGAATGGCGTAATCCTAGAAGGATTTGTCGATGCTGATTTGGGAGGCTGTTGTGATTCCAGGAAGAGCACTACAGGGTATATATTCACTATTGGAGGTACGGCAATCAGTTGGATGTCCAGACTATAGAAGAGCGTGGCTCTTTCAACCACAGAAGCAGAATATATGGCCATTGCTGAAGCGGCCAAGGAGTTGATCTGGTTGAAGAACTTTCTTTCAGAGTTGGGCATGAAACAGGGAGATTGCGGTCTATACTGTGACAACCAGAGTGCTATTCATCTCGCGAAGAATCCGGTGTTTCACAGCAGAACGAAACACATCAAGATGCGGTATCATTTCATTCGAGAATTGATTGAAGATGGTACTATAAATTTGAAGAACATCCTTGGTACAAAGAATCCAGCAGACATGCTTACCAAGGCGGTGACAATGGAGAAGTTGAAGCTATGCATGGCTTCAACGGGCCTTCCAGATACTTGATGAGAAGGCGTGAACGAGAGAGAGACCAGGGATTTTACAGAAGATGCATGTTCTTGGATGGCAGATAATTGTTGACCAAGCCTCCAAGTGGGAGATTGTTGAAGATGGAGTCTTGTTCAGAATTTTAAAGCAGTTGCCCGACCGGGTATATTGGGTCACCCGACCGGGTATGTTGAAGCAGAGACCTGGGAACTCACTGGAACGTGAGACCCGACCGGGTCAGGAGACGTACCCGACCGGGTCAGTGAAAGTTTGAGCTTCTGTTTTGGATACCCGCCCTGGTATCAGCCCGGGCATGAATTCTGAGAAGATACCCGACAGGGTCAAGAAAGACATCCGACCAGGTATACATGATTTTTTTATTATGGGCTTAATTTAATCAGGGCCTGCGGCTCTAATCTTGGTTTAGGTTTTCTTAAACTTATTTAAACGACTCTTATGTACTTGTAAAACCTTGAGACGCCGATAATAATACATCCTCTCTCTCTCGTTCGCCGTGGACTAGCACAATCAATCCGATTGTGTGAACCACGTAAATTCTTGTGGACTAGCAACATATGGCTATGAAGAATTCCCCTTGTTAGGAACAATCCATCTGCGTACTACTCTGACTCTCTGAGCAAGAACACAACATTGTCGTCCAACTGCGTTTTAAAATTCTTAAAAACGACCTTGGAGGGAGAACTTGCAGCCATTGTAAAATTGATAGAGACGATATACACTTCCGTCTAAATCTTGGGTTTTAAATGAAATCTAGGGGGAAATTCAGATTATCATACGGTGTGTGAATATAAAAATAAGGAAAAATTCACATGAATAATCCTAACTATTAGCGGTATTCCATTATTAATCCCACATATTGGTAATTCTAATATAATCTAATTTATTAGGGTCATCTTCTTCCAACAGTCTGATGACCTGCTTAAACCGATTCAAAGGTCACTTGACACATGGTATGTTTTAATTGGTCTATTTTTTATTCTTCCTTTTTTGTTTTTCCTTATTACTAGTATTTCGACTATTTCCTTTGTCATTTCTTTTACTTTTCAATTTGTTTTCTTTTCTCCTGCTCTGGTCCGTCCGTCTGTCTTAGCTTCTCCCCGGGTGTTAGCTGGCCCTATTCCCTTTTCATCTTTACTTTTTCCTTTTCTGTTATTTTTTCCATGGCTGCTCCAGTGCTCTTTCATGACATTTCTTACTGGTGGGTTATAACTTCGGATCGAGGAAGGGAAGGAAGTGATAGGGCCGTGACTCATAAATGATAGGTGGACCGTGGACGGGAGATAACCGGAGAAGGGGAGTTAGCCGGAGTTCTTCCCACACATAGCCAAGAAGAAAAAGGCTAGATACATCAGCCATGGATGATAGAAGGGAGATAGCTTAAGTTTTCACCATCGCTAGCCAGGGGCGGATCTAGGAACTTCAACTATTGGGGGCATCACTTAAGAAGAAGTGACATTATTTTAATTAATACTCTGTATAAGTGAACTTCAAAATTAACTATGAAAAAATCAATGTAAGCATAATAGAAAGAGTCCCTTTGATAACAATAAAATTGGTCGAATCAATTGATTTTTCTGAAATTGTTTAAGTTCTGATCGAAACTACTGAATTTGCTGAATTATGAAAACAAAATTTATTTTATTAATAAAAAAGAATAAGTTATATGAAAATGGATAAAATAATGTTGATAATTTTTTGTTCGGATTCATTTGCCGCAATTTTTAGCTTATAATTGTTTGAGTAAAATCGGAACCAGAAATCACAAGGTTGGTAGGGGTTCCTTAATTAATCAAAAGTATTTTCATCTTATTTGATTTTTCCGGGCATTGAAAAAGTATTATGTATTCTGTAAATTGTATTTAATCGTAATACAATTTACGCTAGAACTTTGTCCAACATCCTCTCTTTGATTAAATGGAAGCAGTGATTTTCATTTGTAGAATCGTATGTTATACTCCTTATATCATTTGTATAATCTTCCCAAATCAATAAAGTTTTAAAAATTATACTTATCATTTACACTAAACAATTTGTCCAATTATATTACTGGTGAGTGACTGAATAACTCATTCTAAACACAAAACATAAATTATCATGAAAGTCTAAGCATTAAAATAAAAACTCCCAAAACTAAAGGGAAAATTGGATAAACCGTATGACTCTATTGACTATTTGACTAGGATTTTGTGGAGTTTGCAAAATATTAATGGGGTCCTCCAGATTATTAATTGGGGCATTACCTTTGTATAAAATATATATACATGTATATACTTCTTATATACATTAAAATCTTGGAAGTCATTGGGGGCATGTGCCCCCATTAAAACTATAGTACATCCGCCCCTGTCGCTAGCTTTGTTACTGACTTGCTGTCACAAGGTTTTGGTCAAGCCACCGGCCATTGGAGATTTCAAGTTGAGTGAAGAGAAAAACGAAGAGAGTGTAAGACTTTTATTCGAATCAAATAAGGAGCGGGCGACAATAGGTTTTGGTCAAGCCACCACCTGTGCCATCTCCTTCTCTGTTCGTCGTCCGACGTAGACCAAAGAAGCAGATGAACTATCTGTTCTTTAATTTCAGCCATCCACATATTACTTTTTTTTTCCTTTTTGCCTTTTTTAAAGTTTTATACCGGTTCAATAGGTTTCAGGTAGCATGAGATCAATCTGAGAAGGTCACACGTGAACTTGGGATTATTTTAGAATTTCAAATAGATGGGATTAATAATGGAATAACGCTAATAGTTGGGATTATTTATGTGAATTTTTCCTAAAAATAAAGAGTTAGACTGCCGTTAAGTGTATCATTCTAAAAAGTATCCTTCTGCTAAAAGATGAAGTAGAGTATTCTTCTATTAAGTGCATCATTATTCCTCAACTGAAAATTTCTGGAAAAAAAAAACATTTGATAACATCATTACACATGATTTTCTACTTTAAGCAACTGAAAAATTTCTGAAAATATTTGTGACATTAAATAGATTTGATGCTGATTTTGGTCCGCATATTAAAGTCCTATAACAGATCAACATCTTTCTCTGGTCCTTTTTAAATGTTAGTCTCTTCGAATGCACACATATTTGATAATTCTATCTGGTTTGTGGTTTGGATTTTTATTTCTTTATTGTACAGATGATAGAACTAATTATTTTTAAATTTACTTTCTTTAGATATACTCTATAAGAAGGAATTATGCAGTGTGCAAAGAGATACTCTCCATGCCGTGAGAGAAAGCAAGTGAAACTTTATCTACGAAATTGATTAGCATCAATTTTTAATATTGAGAATAATACTCTAGAGTCCAGGGAAGGAGAAGAGATGAAGAGGTTTTTCATTTTTTGAAAATTGTATTCAAGCGTACTCAGGAGAAGAGAAAGAATCGAGAATAAGTGGGAAGGAAAAGAGATGAAGATGTAGCACCGTAGGAACTAGGAAGGGTAAGAAGATTTCACAGCTGAGCTTAATAGAAATAGCAGGCAGTTACAAAAACACCCCTATACGTGAGCGGGAAAGTGACTTAACTCACTTAATATATAGATTTCTTTCAAAGATGGCGCAACCCAACAAACGCCGAGATAGGGGCGGCTTGAGAATTTCCGAGGCCATAGACGAAAAAATAAAAAAATAATTTACTATGCCTAGATCATATTGAAAATCAGATAAATTAAAAAAAAAGTCATATGGAAAAAGCATATTCCAAGTGCACTATATATGACTTGTAATATTAAAAAGAATATTACATCCTTTTAAAGTGCGAAATCTGTAATAACATAAGGAGTACTTAACATCTAAAAATTCAGGAATTTAGGGAGCTGTGGTGAGGTAGGGGGTTGGGTGAGGTAGGGGAGGGGCTGGGTGAGATGGGGGTTGGGATGTGCTCGGCGGCGACAGTCGCCAGAGGCGGTGGTTGTCGGCGCTGGTCGTCGGCGGTGGCTGGGGTTGGGTAATTGGTTGGGTTGGATAATTATAACTGAATGGAAGTGCTTGGTCACTAGGTGGGCGGAAGTCGGCCAGTGAACAGGCAGACGTTGGTCACTGGATGGACGGACATTGACAACTGTAACATGTTGAATTAGGTAATTGTAACTGAAGAGTCGGGTAAGTGTAACTGGACGGGTCGTGTAACTGTAACTGGACGACGAGTCAGGTAACTGTAACTTGACGACCGGTCGGGTAACTGTAACTGGACGACGGGTCAGGGTAACTGTAACTGGAAGATGGGTCGGGATAATTGTAACTGGATGGGTCGGGTAACTGTAACTTGAAGAAGGGTCGGGGTAATTGTAAAAAAACAAAGGATGACACCCCATCCCTGAGGGCCCCCCAACACCGACCGGACAAAACGATGGGAGGATGTAAGTTGGACTATAATCACAACCTGACAGATAGAGAGTGGGGCTCTGTCCCCGGTACTTGCAGAGGCCTTATGCATTATTCAGCATAGTAACCCCTTATCGCAGTTGCCGGGATCGAATCCGAGACCTAACCCTTGTGGCACTCCCTCGCTACCAGTTGAGATACGCCCACCGGTAGGGTCAGGGCAATTGTAACTGAACAGGTTGGGTAATTGTAACTAGAGGACAGTTCAGATAACTGTAACTGACAACACTGAACTATAATTTGTCAGGTGAGTGACTGTAACTGATCGGACGTGTAAAACTAGAACTGATCGGGCGGATAATTGTAATCGATCGAACTAGTAACTATAACAGATGATGGGTAGAAATTTAATTGGTGGGTGAATATAAAAGTCAATTTTGGTAGAAGAAAGTTACGTAAGCATGTTACGTAGGCAATACAAATTTAATTGGTGGAAGAATGTTACGTAGGTTTGGTGCATATTACACACGGTAATTATTTGGAAAATTCTTGGTGTACACCCCGTGTTACATCCCGGGGTACACCTTAATTATTTGTCATTCACACAGATAAAAATGCACAAATACAGACACTTTTGATAAAATTGTCGGTGTGAATTAAATTAGTTTTTAGATCTGCTAGGCTGGTTTCACGGAAACCAATGTCGCACAAACACTTGTTGTCGGTGTACACAGAAACTAGTTGACGGTGTACACAGAAACTAGTTGTCGGTGTAGACAAAAAAGTGCCGGTGTGAACAAATTTGGTTTGCAAGCCTGTCAGGGGGTTCAAAAATCAGTGTTGGTGTACACAGGCATTAGTTGTCTGTGTAGAAAAAGTGTCTGTACATGTACAATTTTCGTCTGTGTGCACAGACACTTAAAGCAAACCAATGTCGGTGTGCATAAAACGAAAATTGTACATGTACAGACACTTTTTCTACACAGACAACTAATGTTGGTTTACACTTATACCGGTTTTACAACCCTCTGGCAGACTTGCAAACCAAAACTGTTCACACCGGCACTTTTTTGTCTACACCAACAACTAGTCTGTGTACACCGACATTGGTTTCCGTGCAACCAGCCTGACACATCTGAAAACTAATTTTCTTCACACCGACAGTTTTACCGAAAGTGTCAGTATTTGTGCGTTTTTTGCCTGTGTGAATGACAAATAATTAGGGTGTACCCCAGGGTGTAACCTAGGGTGTACACCAAGAATTATTCTAATTATTTAGGCAAGGGCATAATTGATAATTTCCTCCCACACAGGTTTGGTACATTTGCATAATTTTTGTAGTTGTGTATACATGTTTAAAAACATTTAGTTTGGAAATTTTTGAAAGTATTTCTATATCTTTTGAAAATTTAGAGTTGATAATTGTGATTAATAAAAAAGATCAACTATAATTGAGATTATTTAATGATAAAAAAATTGAGATTATTTAAAGTTGATAGATAGTTCACATTTAACATTGACCTGCTATATCATGTTTTTGAAAAATGGTAACTATAGTTGGGATCTCTTTTTTGGTAACCGTGGAAAGATATCTTATATATTTGTCCAAATTTTGTTAATTAGTAATATTCATGACCTAACCCCTTTTATTAATTAAATGTCAAACTTCTAGATAGAAATGCAGAAACTAAGGAATGAGAGAAAATATGAGAAACATAAATAAGATACACAGATATGGATTCACAGACAACAGACTATTAAGAGACTTAGAGGATTGGGCAAGGCATACGGATGGTGGCCAGTCTTTGCGGTCGCTCATTGGAATGTTGAATGAGAACTGTGAAGTCGGTAATCCTGTGGCTGGTTGGAGCTGCCGATTCCTATTCGGTGAAGTAGCCACTGACCAAGTCCGCCGATGGTTATTACTACTTATACCTAATACGGAGTACTATTTTTTGAGACCCCTTAGCAGGGTGAGGCCCAAGGCAGCTGTTTGGACCAACTGGCCCCAAAGCCGCCTATGCATGATGCATCCAGATACCGCCGGCAAAACAAACCATAGACATCGTGCCCTAGGAACCATGTTTACACCAATTTAAAAAAAGACTTTTTTTCCTTTACTTCAATTTTCGTCTCCTTCTCCACCAAAACATGAAAATATTAATTTCAATTTTACTTTTTTTTTTATCTTCAACTTTAATTACAAATCAATCTTTTTTTATTCTTTACCAACTCATAACAAAAAAATTATATTTTCAAAACAAGAATTATTAATCTATTTTTCTATATTCATACACTATTTATTTTCTGTAATATTTTTTATATTCATACACATTTTTCTAATTTTTTTTTCCATTCATTCACTTTTTTTCTATAATATATTTTTTATCTCTTTTATACGTAATACTACGTATGTTTTAGTGGGTTTTAAGGAATTGAGTTTGTTTATTTCATTTTTTAATTGATAAGACATGAGATTGCATTTTCATATATGCGGTTCACATTTCCATATGTGTGAATTACAATTATCCACGATTCATGAAGTTACATTTGAAAGTTTTTTTTTTTTACATTTGATAGTACATGGAGTTAAAATTTCTTATGCACGAGTTACATCTTCTTATACTCTAATTACATCTTTTTATGCGCGAGTTACATCTTCTTATGTGCGGGTCATATTTGGATTGCCTAAACAAGGTATATTTTACAGACACATAAGTCACACTTTTCATCAACGCGAGTTACATTTGCCGTTACATCACAAAATAAACTCGTGTTATTGAAATAGAAATGGTAATTTTTAAATCATTTTTATGACTCTGATATTAAAAACAATACATATTCACTGTTTACATTGAATTTAATGTTTTATTCGTTATACTCTGCATTGGACAAGTTACATTTCGGCTGATGTGCAATTACTTTTCTCATCAACGTGAGTTACATTTATGTATGCAAGTTGCATTACCCTACTAGTGAAACAAAACAAATTATTGTTCACATGTGTTAGTTTTCACAGTTACCAGCTCCACCGCGTTATAATGACGGGTTTTCGACACGTTTAATATACTTTTTTCTTTTTTTTTTTTGCTCGAAGAAGTCTTAATTCATAGAAATAGCATTCAGCAAGGGTAACAAACTAGAGAAAAACCGCAAATAACCATCCGCCTGTGGCCGAGACTGAGAGCTATCCACCTGTATACAAGCAGTATAGTTCGCTAGACCAATGGTGGGCAATAAAGAGCTTAAGACGGTTACCGCAGAAACTTCCTCCCCCCGCCCTAATGCCAAAGTCTTACAGTAAATAAAAGAACAAAAACAACAAAACATAAAGTAGCTGGAATCACAAAAACCAAAACAGAGAACTGAAAAGACACCAAAACCAAAATTCATCTTCACCACCAGCCAGAAAGTTCTCGGCGGGTCTAGGATAGCTGACCCGCCCCTTTCCCATTTTTTGACCCATCAAGAGCCATCTCCTCTCCCATCAAGCCTTCCTTCTCCTGGTCTTCCCACGTACGTCTTCTTTTCAGATCCCCATATGGATCTTCCTTTTCCATGTTCTCAGTCAGTGGATCTCTGCAAGTCTTGGACTCCGCCGTGTGCTCTCCCCCTTGATCAAGCTTTCTCTGGCCTCCGTAACCCTCTAAGCTAGAGCCCCCATCAGACAGCCATTTATTAAACCCTGTAGGGCTGGTCTTCACTCTGCCACTTGCTCAAAGACCCACTCCGTAGAGTTTTTCAGCTATAAAACCTTCCTCATACTTTAAGGGACAGAATTTATCAGAATGTCCAATAATACCACAAATAAAACAGAAGCTGGGCAACTTTTCAAATTTAAAGTCAACCCAATGTTTTATGCCATCCTGTGTTAGATTTGTGCCCCTTTTCAGGGGTTGGCGAACATCCATACTCACCCTTATTCTCAAATAAGAACTCTGCTTTCCATCAAAATCACTCATCTCATATTTTATGAAAGAGCCTATATAATTACCAATTCTTCTAGCAGATCTTAAATTTCTATACTTTATAGGGGCATTATGAACCTGTACCCAAAAGTTAGCCTCAAACAAATTCATAGATTCAGGAATATCATCAGGCTGAACAGCTTTCATCAGGATTAAATCTCGTTCATACAACCAAGGACCTTCCTCAATGACTCGATTCATATCAAGAACATGATTAAAATTCAGCAAATACCTGCGTTCGCCGATCTCTTTGATCGTCATACCTTTCACAGGTTTTCACAGTGAAGTCATTAATTCCTGAAAGCCAGAAAGTTTAATCTTCCGATCCGTAATGACCACTCCCACTGCCGGAAATCTGGGTAGTTCCTGTTCTTCAGCAACTTCCTCTGCCAGATCCCCATCAAAATTCAATTCGCTCTCCTGATCCCGCATAGCCATCTTCCTGTAAGAATCCACCAGCCCTTCCATCCGTCGACTTCCGTCGCCCTACCTCTGTCCACCCCTGCCGCGATGCGAGCTCCGGAATAGAAGTCGAGCGAAAAGCTCACAACCTACCTGCACAACACGATCTCCGGCCGACAACAACCAAAATCAGAATCCAAACCGCCCTATCGGCGGAGGCGCTTAACCCTAGCGGCGTGAATGCCCCAGGAGGAACGAAGTTTTAGAGAGATAAACTCTCGCTCCGTTAATTTGATCAGTAGTTTAGTACTACTTCATACCTGTTCTGATATACTTTTTTCTTAAAAGATAAAACTCTCGTTTCCCGCATCTCTAATTTCCTATTTTCTGCTTCCCGCTCCATATTTCCATGCTACCAAGTACAATCCCTAAGTAAATCAGTCTTCTTGAAATGTTTTTAATATTTGAAGAATTCTTAAAAACATCCAGTAATTTAAGACATGGAGGGAGTAGTTTTTTTGTTCAAACCTACTAAATACAGTTATATTGTACAGATGGTTGCCCTTCCAAAAAGGTGTCGCCAGCCTTGTTTTAGGTGTGCTATGACATTTGATGCGTTATTTGTGGTGGGTTTAAACCACGGAATAAAATTATTTTTAAATGCCCACAGTGGGTTCTTGGACTAATTTCTAATTGGTGAATGGTGGGATAAGTCAAATTTAATTGGATGCTTTGTCAAATTGGTCATACTGCTTATCCTTGGGATATCCACATGCGTGCTTTAATGTGATCAATCAACTTCTAAACGTGTTGGTTTTAGCTTCTCCATGCAATGGTACACATTAGGTCAAGATAGTTAAAGATAAGTTGAAAGTCAAAAAAGTCACATCTTCAAAGCTAAGGTTTTGTTTGCAACCACTTCTGCTTAAATAAAAGCACTTTTGGGGAAAAAGTGATTAATAGTAAAAGTTGGTAGTGTTTTGTAAAATAAGTGCTTTTTGTGTAATAGAAAAAGTAAAAAGTAGATTCTACACGGAAGCCGCGAAAGTAAAAGTTGGTAGTGTTTGGTAAAATAAGTGCTTTTTTCTTAAAAAAAAGTTAAAAGCACTTTTTTTAATAGGTTGCAAACAGACCCTAAAACTATTAATGACATGTTTGGTGAGGTAGGTGTTGAGCAAAAAATTAGATACAAAATTAATAAATAAGTAGATTTGTGATTGAAAATGAATAGATGTACAAATTTGAAAATTCAGATTTTGAAAATTTGAATAGATGTAAAAAAAAAACTACAACTTGTTCTTTCAATAATATCATTCTAAATAGCTGACCGGTGGACATACATGAAGTAAAAACATAGAATGAGTATTGTATATTAAGATAAAATTATTAGAAACTACTAATATGTATTAAGTTCTAAATTTCAAAATATGAGTATTACATACAGAGTATATATATACTATATTTTTCCTGCTTAAAGTACGAGTAATTACTAGTTACTACAACATTAGAAGAGAAATGATCAGGTCCATTAGCTCCTGTCCGAACCGCCGTTCGAACTCCGACGTTTGGGAATAACATTCTAATATAAAATAGATAATAGGGGAAGAATAAAAGTGGCTTTCAAGGTGAAAGTTGCTTCTTTCAAAGTCAAACTCTCTAAAGAGGCTAATGACTTGAAGTTCTAAAGAGCTAAGGGACTTGAAGTTCTACCAATCCCCCACCCACTCCAAACGAACTAAACAAGTCAATTGCAAAGAGAGAAGCTCATACTGTTGGACTCCTCTCCATCAAGTTGCTAGCCATCAGTGGTTGATCTAGTAGTTAGAAGGAGAGATGTATTTATCTCGGCCGGGCAAAAGCTTATTAGTTTACTTCTCCATCAAGCCAGTTCAAACCATTTATTTTCTCTGCCCGGATAGCGAGCCTAAAAGCTAACAGGCCTAAAGGGATACCAGAATAGGGCGATCTCTCTCTCAATACCTTTCCTTCCTCCTCCACTCATGAGGTTAGGGAATTCAACTTCCCCTTCTATCTCTTCCCAGAACTATCGAAGACGGAATCGGGTTGATTTCCGAGTCAGTACAGAATGAGTGACTACTCGATAGAAATGCCCCTATTAATAAGGAGGGATTGGGTCGTTGTTAAGTAACCTAGCCTTAATTACATCCAACCTCACTGACGAAAGGGAACCCTTCACTCCCGCTAGGGCCAAGATGTGGTTATTATACCACTGGATCGACAGACTAGGTGGGAAGAGGGAGTGAACTTCCTCGTCTCTTGCTTGATAGTTCCCGCTTGTTCCCTGTCTGAAGTCAAGGCGCCATAGTTCTTCCACTCATTCAATTATCCTTGTAAAGGAATGCATTGATTATTGTGAATGGACCGATTGCTCGATAGTCCAAAGTCCGAACTCTGACCATAGATTAATGTAAATTGGTCTTTTGAGCATGTTCTTCATCAAGTCTAGTTTATCCACAAATTTTTTCAGCTCAAAATTCGATCAGAAAGACATTCAAATAAGTTTTTGAAGTTAACTGCGCATAATTATACGTAGAAAACACAGTCAACTTCAAAAACTTATTTGACTGTCTTCCCGATCGAATTTTGAGCTGAAATTTTTTGTGGATAAACTAGACTTGATGAGGAACATCCTCAAAAAAATTCATCAATAAATTTCATTGAGAACCACCCCAAACTACAGAGTTTGGACGGCGGTTTGGACAGGAGCTACTGGTCTTGATCATTTGTCATATTAATGCCAACTGTGACATAAATATTGTCATATTAATGTCCAGTAATGTCAAGTACTTTGTGCACATTTTCAAATCGTATCCCAGAATGTTGACGATAACATAAAACAAATACTATAATACAGTTAGGAAGCCTAGCCAAAAAAATTATATTTTGAAATTTCACATTGTTTATCAACAACCAATTGCTAAATACTGGAAATGAAAATGCAGACATTCTTTGGGCCTGTCATTTGGCTTGTGGAATTATAAATTATTTTTCACAAAAATATAGTTATACACACTACAGAAGCATGAAGGCTTTTTGCAGATCTTTCCTCAAAGATGCTCTCGGACCTCTCTCCTAGTAATCTTGTATGTACATTTACCCCAGTATTAATAAGAAGAAATGAATGAAATTATTACCTAACTGCCACGTTTAACTTCATTATTGCATATCCCCCAAAATTTCCAACTCCTGTTCACATACTTACTTACCCAGACACCAGACATTAAAAAACAAACTACACACAAGTAGAAGGTGATATGATATTTCCATCATGAAGCCAATGTTATCTGTGCTTTGGTTGATACCTCGGGGCCCAAACTGGAACTGGACGAACAAGCCTGCGAGCAGATGGGCTCCCTAGTAACGTAGCCCGAGAGGTGGTAACCATTTCAACCATGGAAGGGGTTTGGTAAGCCTGAATCAGACTGGACATATCAGTAGAATCACCACGTGCAGTTGCCCTCTGCCAAGAATGCGAGCTCATCCCCGACAGAATGTACGCTCTCCCCGATGCTTCGTACATATGCCGGCTCGTGAGCCTCTCTTGCATCTCATTGAGCTCGGCATCGAGTGCCAGACATAGCCGGTCATCTGGAGACTTTCCAGACACAGATTCTGATAATGCCCTTCTGCAGTTATCGAGAACGGAAGTTGCTCCCACCAGGTCACCTTTCTCGGCGGCACTCCTTGCTTCAGCCATTGCCTCGGCTGCTCCAAGCCTGTTCTTTTGCCTGTCCACTTCTATTGACACGTCCGTTTCGCTCGACACTTCTTCAGGTCTCCTTATGCTAACCACTTCACTTCCAAAATTTATTCTTTCTTTTGTTAATGGCTCTTTGTACTCGCAACTCACCTTTAATAGTGAAGTCTCGTGTTGTTCGATGGGGACATTGACATCAATCAGAAAGTCTCTCTCCTCATCAGCGTATAGATCCCCAACGTCAATAGATCCCACTCTTCCACCAGAAAAGATGCTGCTTGGGTAACTGCCTGCTTTTACAGATCTGAGAAGGACTCCCGGGTGAACACACTCAATACCCAAACGGAGCTCTTTTACAACAACACTCAGAAGTCCTCCAATGCACTGAGCAAAGGCATCCTGGATAACACTTTCCGTCTCGATGAAAGAAAATGTCCCTCCAGATACCTCCGCAATGGAATGCATTGAGGAAGCATCGTGGTCCCCACCAAACCCAAAAGTATGTACAGGGATTACTCTGGAAGTTGAATACTGCTGGCTCCTGCCATATGTGTCTTGGCCATCAGATAACAATATAATACTAGAAACTGGGTTTTTGCTTCTTCGGTCCTCCATTATTTTGGTCCCCTTTCTTAAGCCTTCAGCAGTATTCGTCCCGCCATTCGCGACCAATGAGTTGACGGCTTGAAGTGCATGTTGCTGTCCCGTTCCAGACATCCTACGGAGCGGGAAAAGGCGTTTGGCTGTTGAAGAGAAGGCAACGACCGCAAGCCTGTCGGCGGGACCCAGGTTCTGTATCACAAAACCCATGGCTCTCTTAAGGAGTGCAAGCTTGGTGCCCGCCATGCTGCCGCTGATGTCAAGAACTGTGACGAGGTCAACAGGTGCACGGTGTGGGTTTTGACCAGGAAATGAAGAAGGTGCACTAACATGGACGAGGAGTGTGAATTTATCCAAAGAATTGAACCTTGAAACAGAAGGAATTTCTGGGTATGTCTTGATTTTTATTGTTCTGCCTTTTCCGCTATTCTGTGGTGAAGGAGGAAGGGGAAGAAGACCCAAAGGTTCGTCATCATCAAAGATGGGTGGCTCTGAAGGCTGGATTAATGGAGTTATGTTCCTGACTGGATTTGAGCGATTAGATGGCAAAAATCTTGCCTTTCCTGGAGTAGGATGATCCAAACTAGGAAGTTGCAAGGGAATCTCTTTCCATTTTGCTCTACAAATTGGGCAAAGTAAGTTTCCGTGTCTTGCATTAGAAGCAATGCATTGGAAGTGAAAGGAATGAGAACACTCAGCAGTGAAGATAGCGTGACCATCCCCCCGCCTCATTGTAGCCAAACATATTGAACATATCTTCTGAAAAAGAATCAAAATATAAAAACACCAATAAGGAAATCATTTCAGGCTCTTTGTGTAGTTGGTTATTGTATATTTGTATACTAGCACAGAACAGTAAAAAAGGGAATTTTAAAATACTGAATCAGGAAAAAAAGTCTAAACAATACTAGTACAAGATAGGAGAACGGATTAAAAATTTCAACCAAAGCATCACATTATTGACTCAAAGAAATAATAAAACTTTAACGGGTTCATAACAATGCAGGGCATATCCTGGAAATGGTTTTTCCCTTTTCTTTCTAGAGTTATTAATACATGTAAAAACGAAAGTTGTGCAGGCCAGCTCTTACCTAATATAAAACCAAATCTAGGAAATTAACGGAACCGCGCTTTCAATATGGAACACAAAAGTAAAGTTGATGCCGTAATAGAGATATTACCAAAGTTACTTAAAATTGTTTTAAGTTAATTAATAATGGTACTTCAAACGAACATATTTTTCTCAGAGCAAAAACCTTCTTAACTTATACTCAAACACAAGAAATGCAGGAAAATGATATGCATATATAGTGAAGAAATAACAAACAATATAATTCCCCTATAGCAGTAAATATGAGAAAAGGACAACTAGCTGGTGATTCATAGTGATCAAATAATTGTGTGTGATGTTTTCACAAATAAAAAGACCAAATATATCTAATCACTTACCACAGAAAATTAATAAAAAACAAGCAAGAAATAAAACTCCTCGTTTGTCACCAATTTCCTTATTCCACAAAATACCCAAATCTACACACATTATATCCATTTCCTACACTCTCTTGCTAACCACCTTAATTAAAATATTGGCTAATGAAAGTACAAAAAAAATATCCCATGTTACCCTACTAATTTCACAAACAATTTAATATTAATTAAAGAAACCATTCTAAAAAGATTGTAGAAGGAGAAATAGCACAAGAGGCAACCTTGGAAGATCTACTCAAGCTTTTCGAAAGCTTCAAGCCGTGCGAAACAGGAGTGGCTGTAGATGGAAGGGCGCCGACGACTACCGTGGAGGAGAGCGCCGCCGCCGCCGCCTTGATGGAGGATAAGGAGCCCTTTTCTTCGAAGTCGTCTTCAAGGTCTGTTCTTGGAACATATGTGCAGAGATTCAACCCAAGAGCCAGCTTTGCTTTCCTCCATTTGCTCCCCATGCTGCTGTAAAAAGCCTTTCAAGATTCAATGAAAAGATACCTCTTTTTCTTTAAATCGGGCACTAATCAGCAAAAGACTTTGAGCTGATTCTTTTTAGATAAAAGGGAAAAGAAGAAAAAGCTCTCTCTTTGCTTTTTTTCCGCAATATGTTTGTTTGGGGTAACGGCTGTGGATCTACAGAGGGAAAATGAGAAAGTGGAGCGCAGAATTCAAGAAAGTGGCGGATTTTTTCTCTTCTTGATTACTCCGTATTAAGAAAAGAAAAAAATGTCAGATAATCGTGTATGTATAGGCCGGGAGATTTGAGTTGAGGGAGTTTTATGAAGAAGAGTAGTCTTAAATTTGCTCAGCTGTGGCGGCCATGGCCCATGGGTGTTGTTGGGCATTTAAGACCACGACAAATACGACCTGAAAGGGAATCGAACTCTGGTGAAATGGGGAAGGGAAAACAGTCTTGCTAACGATAACCTTTACGAATTGTCAGGTTAATTTTAGGAAATAATGAGTTGAATATACAAAGAGGTTTTTTAAAAATCATTGTGATAAAATGTATTTGGGAAAAGGGTCAAATAGACCATCGAACTTACATAAAAAAGTCAAATAGACCATCGAACTTACATAAAAAAGTCAAATAGACCATCGAACTTACATAAAAAGGTCAAATAAGCTCTTATATAGGAGGCTCTGTCAGGTCGTCGCCGTTTGGGGCAGTTCCCGGTGGAGTTTTTATGAGATTTTTTTAGCATCTTATTCATTAAGTCTAATTTACTCATACCAAATTTCAGCTAACAATTCAATCGGGAAGGCATTCAAATGAATTCTTGAAGATAACTGTGCAGCTAAAAGCGCAGTTATCTTGACGAATTCATTTGAATGTCTTCCCAATTGAAGTTTTAGCTGAAATTTTGTATGAGTAAACTAGACTTAATGAATAAGATGCTCAAAAAATCTCATCAAAACTTCCACCGGGAACAACCCCAAATGACGATGGTCAAACAGATCATCCTTTATAAGGGCTTATTTAACCTTTTATGTAAGTTCGAAGGTCTGACCTTTTCCCAATTTATTTTAATAACTCACTAAGGGTCCGTTTGGTAGTGACAACAACAGGTATTATTTTCTTTGAAGTGACTGATTGAATGTGTAATTCATAAACGTTATTATTACACCAACGAATAATGTGTCCAAGTGTTTTAAATTCCAATTATGTAAAAAAATTGTTGAAGGAAATGGGGTACTTTAAGGGAAAATAGAAACTAATAATCCAACCTTTTAGCGATCTTCTTACAATAGTCCCACCTTTTCGTTATTCATGAATAATCCAACCTTTGCATCTCATTTTCATTCATTGGTCCCTGACCGGTTGATGACCTGCTATTCCAAGTTATTTTCTTATCTTTGCAAACCATTATACCAAAAATCCCACCTTTCACAAAGATAATATTTTGCAAAGATAAGAAAATTACTTGGAATAACAAGTCATTAACCGGTCAGGGACTAATGAATGGAGATGAGGTGCAAAGGTTGGATTATTCATGAATAACGAAAATGTGGGACTATTGTAAGAAGACCGCTAAAAGGTTGGATTATTAGTTTCCATTTTCCCGTACTTTAATGGGAAGTAGAATATTTGTTGAAAGGCAGTACTTCAATCTAATATGCTTATATGCGGTACGAAGTTACGAACTACTCCCCAAAACTGATTTGGTCTTCGGTTCCGGAGGTGACCTTTTGAATTAAAAAGCATGGATAAAAATGTCTTTTAATATGTTAATAGTAGAACACTCCCTCCATCCCACAAAGAAGTTCCGGGTTTCCCCTACACATATTAAGGAAATAAACTTATTATGGGGTAAATTTTACTGTTTTGACATTGTTTCAACACTGTTTGGCACTGTTTGACACTATTTTGCACTGTTTGACACTGTTTTGATGTAGATAACTTGTCATTTAAGGAAAGAGGAACTTCTTTTGGGACTACTAAAAAGGGAAAGCGGAAACTATTTGCGGGATGGAAGGAGTGTTATATTTTAACTGAAAAAGTAACTAAATACGGAGTACTTACTTTTTGATCTGATAATAAGAAACAGCCAATTCTCAGTCCTCCAAACGGGCAATAAAGTTACTATTTAATGGCCAATTAAATGTAAAAGTTAAACAAAAATTATTATAACAAAATGACTACTACAATAAATATACATAAGTTAATCATATTCTTAAACAATTCATAAATATGTTATTACTTCAATATATAAAGAGAGAATTCCCTAAATAGGAGTAAAAACGTTTTGAAATTCCAAAATAGGAGTATCATGTTTTTTATTCCCTGAATAGGAGTAAATTTCTGTCAAATTTGGCATTACAATGCTTTTAACATGACATTTTTTTCAAACTTGGCAGATTACTCCTATTCAGGGAATAAAAAACATGATACTCCTATTTTGGAATTTCAAAACGTTTTTACTCCTATTTAGGGCAATTTCTGATTTATGAACTAAAATAAAGACGACGAATAAAAATGTATATTTGTGGGGTTGATCTGAGTAAGAAAAAATAAATGAATTTAGTCACACAAAACTTCAAAATAAGAAAATGAGATGATTTTTTTTGAAAATCTTAAAATGGAAAGTGAGAATAATTTTCTGGGACGGAGGTAATACTTTTTAATTTCTTTTATAAATATTTAAAATAATGTCATTTTACGTGCCATCACATTTTTTTAACCCACAAACACCAAGTGCCTAATTGAAAATAATAAAATGGATGAATTGACTAAACTTGCTGAAATTGATTAAACTTTGATTGAATGTGCTGAATGGAATTGGGTTAATATGCAGAATTATGAATAATTTTTAGGAATTTTATCAGTCCAAGACCTCAAAGATGAGCGTTCTATCAATTAGGGACCCGAAAGATAAACTCTATCAATTAGGGGCCTATATTATTACATTCTATCAATATAATGCTCGAAATTTTAACACCGTTAACATTCTGGTACCGAAAATGTGATGTGGCACTAGATCCATTAAAAAACGT
This sequence comes from Cuscuta epithymum, assembly GCA_945859915.1. Lineage (NCBI taxonomy): Eukaryota > Viridiplantae > Streptophyta > Magnoliopsida > Solanales > Convolvulaceae > Cuscuta > Cuscuta epithymum. The sequence goes on from CAMAPF010000137.1 coordinate 1,248,215, forward strand.
AAATAAAATTGCCACATCATACGTCCGAATCACCGCTCTTCTATTCCACCTCAACGCAAGTAAAGTTCCTAAATGACGGAGTATCTTCCTTACATTTCAGCCACAGCCAGAAACACCATCGATTCATCTTACCTCACTGACCACACCTCTTCATCTTCAACGCTCAATCACCATAGCTCTGTCTTCCTCGACACCCGCATGTTAGCTCATAGTGAGCAGAGAACCCACCTGGATAAAAGCTTCGTGTGCTGATAAATTTTAACTGCAAAACGGCAAAAGGAGATCGAGTCGGTATGACGACATATACTTTTTAATTAACTTTGTTTTTTTTCAAAGTTAGGTCACGTAGTTGATAAATTAGTTTCAATACGTAAAGTCTCTCAATTGTTTCTTTGAGGGAAAATATGTGCTATATCATCTCTCGGTCATTTGCATCAGAAATGTAGTGCAAGAATCTTTGTAATGGATATGAGATTTCAAATTTCTAGTCCTTGGTGCTATTAAGTAATAAAGAAGATCCAATTTAAGATCCAATTTTATTGAAATTAGTCAAGGTAACCGACTATATTTTCAATATGAGTAAACCAAATTACAGTTAAAAAATTAAATGTTCATTATAAGTGGGCGTCTTTATTAGTGGGATTTGGTGGATTACAACTTCATACAATTTTGTGTGTTCTTTCTTTTTCTTTTTGTGTGTTCCTTCTATTTATTTTTGAAATTAGATTTTTGTATGTTCAACAAAATTTAGTTGTCCTAAACTTTGAATTATATGGATTCTACCTTTCTTACTTTCATTTAGCTTTATCTTGATCTAATGAGACTGGTTTTTACTTTTTAGTAGAGTACTTTGAATTTTTACTAAAGCACATACATCATTTTTAGTAGTAAAAGCTTTTCCTCTCTTATTTTTTAATGATTAACCAAAAAGAGGATTTAGCAAACAGGTACATAAAAAGCATATATTTATTAGAGAAGTTGTCAAGCTTAGCCGGCTTATACTATTGCTACATTTGATGGCTAGAGTGTAGCAGAACCAAAGTGCACAGAAGTAAAGAATCACCCAGTACATTTTGTTGGTAGCTATCACGATTCATACTTATAGTTTGGCTTCGCAGAATACTTTTACTTCTTTTTCAAAAAGTGATGATGTGTATGGCAGTGTTTATGTATTAAAATTGATGTTTACCCAACTTCTCTTTTATGGTTACAATTTGTTAAATTTTATGGTAGGTCTGAAGTCTAAGTGAATAGTAGCCGGATCAAGTTTTTATCTTTTGTTCTCCAGTAAGCTTATCAACATATTGTACTATTTTTTTTTAAATGGAAGTATGAATTTGCAGAGATCCTAGCAGTGTTAAATTTTGCTATAGTTCTTATTAATATGGCTTTGTTTTGAAGACATGCTCTGTCTCAGTAAAGTTGATTTGATTAACATCAAATGTATACATGTATGCTTTTCTATCTGTTTTCTTTTGTATTGCTTGGGAGGTTAATCAATATTGTGATTCTTGGTATAAAGCTTTGTACCGGTACACAGCTTGTAAAAAAATTCACTTTGTTTTGCAGGTTTCCAATCATTCAAAACATTCAATGATGATGAGGCAAGTGAATATGATAGTACAAAGTACATCTTCCAAGTGATCCACTTCGCACTATCAATTTCATAACTGCTTAATCAATCGGTACACTGGTAATAGGCTTATTTACTTATAGGAAAAACATTGTATAAAGAGGCTGCATCATTAAAAGGACACACAAAAATGATATAAATTCAAACATTATAAATGAAATGTCAAATGAATCGGTATAAATGAAATTTTTAATTCAAACAAATACCTTTAAAAAACTGAAACACTCCATCTTAGTAAGTAGTTCAAGGAATTTGTCTTAAAAAGATTAAAATGAAATTAGTGCGCTATAAATGAAGTAGTCCTTTAAGATGTGCTAATCACAGCAAAGATCAAAATGAAACATCTCTTCTGCTACTGTATGTTGTCATCTTTACCAGAATCACTTGTTTGTCCTTATCTTGCCAAAGATTTCTTCTTCTTCTTCTTCTTCTTCTTTTATTAAAACTGAACATCCTCAAGTTAATTCCTGTCAAGAAAAACAGAATGACATACGAACAATGTAATTATGTTCCTCGTGTTAACTCCTGCCAAGAAAAATAGTGTGACATATGAACAGTGCAAAGTATGAATGGATTAGCTATAAAACTCATACCTGTTGATTCTCTTTGCAAGACCTTTTATTATGGCCAAGTTGTCTACATTTACCACACTTAATCATTCCATACTTTCTCTTAGCTTTGTGGGGATCCTTTCCTTCTAATGAAGATTTGTGTCTTTGCTTTTTTGGCCTACCTGGAGGTCTCTTTAGCAAAGGTGGTAGAATTGACTCATTCTCAGTTATAGGCCAAACATCAGGGCCTCCCATTGGATTTATTTCGTACTCATAGGCCTTGAAAAAATATTCTCGTGTAAAATATTCATGTATATAGTTTTCTGGCTTGTCTTTGATTGACTTTATAGCAGCACAAGCATGGATACAAGGTACACCTGTCAAGTCCCATAACCTACAAGTACATGTGTGGTTTTGAAGATGCACAATAAACCTTTTAGGCCATAGAGCAACCTCAAAAATAACTTCACCACAAGAAATTGAATTCCACCTAGTACATTCCATGATGTTTTCATTCAACTTCTTTAGTATCTCCGGACATATTGATCCACCCTTCAACCTCATATTTTCCCTTTTCTTCTTCATTAATTTCATTGCTTTAATCCTTATATTGTCAATAAGCATATCCACATGATTGTCTCTATATCTTTTTATGACTCCGTTGAAGCACTCAACTATGCTACTTGAGAACACATGACACTTGACATGATTCTGAAAATGTGCTCTACTCCATCTCTCAACACCTATTTGAGTTAGATATTCCCATGCATTGTAGTCTTTATCCTTCATCTTATTCATGTGTCTGTCAAAACCACTAGTGGTTGTGGATCTTGCAGCTAACCAAAATAGAGATCTCAATTGTTCATCCTTCCATTTTTTCTCAAAGTTGGTATACATGTGGCGTACACAAAATCGATGATGTGAAGATGGGTACACTTCTTCTAGTGCAGCCACAAGACCCTATCAATGAAGACAAATATGAAACCAATTTGTAAAACGTGTATATGTATAAACTATAATGTAATTAAAAAATATGAAACAAGTGAAAACTATAAATCCTAATAACATAACAAAATAAGAAACATTTTTTAATAATTCTGTGAATCATATTTACCTTTCCTTGGTCAGAAATGAATGTCCAACCCTCTCCACGAATGGATGTTTGTCCTATATCAGCCATCAAGTTATTTAAAAACCACACCCATGTCTCTCTAGTTTCAGATGAAACTATAGCATATGCTACAATGAATAGACCATTGTTCCCATCAAGACTAACTGCTGCAAGTAATTGACCACGATAATACCCACTTAGATGGCATCCATCTAGTGCAATTAGTGGCCGACATCCATTTATAAACCCCTTTTTACACGCATCTATACATATATATATTCTATCAAATCTTGATGGACCATTCTCACCATGTTTTGGACAAATTAATTCAACACTTGATCCAGGGTTGGTCTTCAGTAACTCCGCACAATAACTAGGTAATTTAGAATACTGTTGAGCAACATTGCCATGAAGTGATTGCAATGCATATGATTTTACTCTATAAGCCTTTGCAATACTAACTGTGACATTGCATTTCTTATATATAAGATCTTTCAATTCTGGACCTGTCATGTTTGGGTGTTCTCTGAAGTCTTCAATTACCTTATTTCCCAACCACTTAGTATCAGCAAAATTTGCCTTCACTCCCTCTTTCTGACAAGTATGACTAGAAATGAATGTTTTGACCTTATAGGTTTCTAAACTTCCAACTTTGGAACAGTATATAAGCCACGGGCAATCATGCACGCACTTTACACGACATCTTATCTTATCTTTCTTCAGAAAGGTCAGATTATACATATTCTGAACCCCGTAGCTTTTAACAGCTTCGTAAAAATCATCTATAGATGCATACGATTGTTCCAGTCTGAAGTTGACCTCCCCGAGAGTTGCTTGCATATGCGCAGAGTCAGCTTCATCTTCACTTGCGGGAGAATCTGAATCATGGATGCTCTTTAATTCTGCCAAAGATTCTATCGTAGCTCGCTCGGAGATATCAGATAAGTCACTTGTGTCACGATATTTAGAAAATGCATTATTCGTGGCACGTGACCAACATGTTAGTTGTTTGTCTTCATCGCTGTGGTATTCATCTAAACTCCAGTCATCGCTTTCAGCTGCCATCTGTGAACAAAATTTTAACGCAACTATCAAAATATTCTTAAACAACTAAAACATAACTACAAAATTGATTAATAATTATATTTATTTAATATATATCCAAATCAATTACTCTCCACAATAAAATAATCTAGAATTATACCACACAAATTACTTCAATTTAGGCATGTGCGATCTATGATTTTTGATTTTAGGTAAGTTCTTTCTAGTGCTCCAATTCATTCTGCTCAGTTTTGTAAATCTGATTTGATTCACTTTATGTTTCAGTTATGGTTATAATATATTTTTGTGAAAGGTCTATAGGTTATCTCATGGTAGAACCTAAGTTACAAATTATTTTGAAAAACTGTTACATAGCAACTTTCATGATATCTTACAAAGCAAAAGAAAAAGAAAATATATAAATATATGATTAATGTCAAAGTATGATATGACAGAGTGATTTGGTGCAAAAAAATCAAGATTACCATACTTAATGTTTATTAATTGCAGGAGCATGTCCAAAGTTTTGTGACGGTGAAAGAAAATTATATTTGTAATTGATTAGGGATGTGATACAAGGACTGTCAGAAAATACAAACCTTTGATAGGAATAGCAGAATCTTCTATGCGGAGAAGGAAGCAGTGGACTCTGGATTTGGGATTGGCGGCTACGTATAAGTTGAAGATATGTATATAGGCGGCTGCGTATAAGCAGTCAATTATGGGTTTGGGTTTCCGATTCATTATATTCTTATTAAATATGTATTTTTTTTACTTAGGTGGCGCCACATCAGATACCGTAAGTTGCATGTTAACGGTGTTAAAATTTCGAGCATTATATTGATAGAATGTAATAATATAGGCCCCTAATTGATAGAGTTTATCTTTCGGGTCCCTAATTGATAGAACGCTCATCTTTGAGGTCCTGGACCGATAAAATTCCTAATTTTTATATAAAACATATTTTATTAATGAAGTAAAGAAAAATATATACGAAAAATAGCTAAATGATACGGAGTATGTTATAGTAATAACTTCACATAATTCAATCAAAATAGTAATTCTAATCCCAAAAACTTGATTTAAGTTATTACGTGTCTAATAAATAAAATTACTTATAATTCTAATAAATTGAAAATAGATATTATTAACGGAAACTAAATTTAGAGCTAGGGAAATTACCTAAATAGGACTAAAAACATTTGCATATTCCAAAATAGCATTATTATGTTTTGTATTCTTATATAATTGGCTGTACCGTGCTCACCGTACAGCAATAATGATATCACACGTCATATTTTTCAAACCGTATTCTTATTGTCATATTTTGGTAATACAAGTACTAGACCTTAAACTTGATAATATTTTTCAAATTTGACACTAATTACTCTTATTTAAGAATTAAAAGCATAACAATTATATTTTATTGTTTCAAACGTTTTTACATCTATTCAGACGTTTATGTAACAGCCACATAGGTCACATACACATTTGAGCCTCTTAGCATTGATAGACCTATCGAACAGCTAGAGACCTGCCAAAATTGAAAAAGAAAAAAGACACATTTTTTACGAAGCACCTTAAACATGTTGCATGAGTTGAAAATCACACGTCAAAATACTGAAATAGCGCGGCGACACGCAGCTTTCTACAGTGTTTGTCAAATATGTGCAATTTGGTCACATGATAATATGATTAATTACCAATTAACAATATTCCGCTGTCCGCACGTGAGCTAGCTACCATAAGAATTGTTCACAAATTTCAGCCACTTGATATTCCAATCTGATCTAGACTCTAAACTACTATGGTATCCAGTGGCGGAACCAGAACTTTATTTGAGCAGGTGCTAAGAAAGGCGAGAAATATATGAAGAATTTTTTTGTTGTACGCGATTGTTTACACATTTTTTGTGCACACCCCCTAATTTTTTGGGTACACTAGCAATTCATAAAAATTTAGAATTTTTATGAATAAACACATACGTAGTACTACGTACAATCTAAATTCAAAGTGTTAGAAAATTTTCCTTTCCATGTATAAAAAATATTAGAAAATTTAATATTTACATCTAAACAGCGAACTAACTACTCTGGAAAATTCAAAACGAAGTTGTTTGGCCTTTTTATTCTCTTCATTTTTAAAGTTCTTGAAGACTCTCCGTTCGTATTAGGAATTTTAACATGTTTAACCTAACAAATTACACAACAATAAATTCATAAAATAATTAGCCTTTGGTTTATACTTATTTTTTAATGAATGAAGCCTTTGGTTTATACTTAGTGACTAGATTCACTATAAAATAAAATTATAAGACAATTTAAGGTACTAGCAGTACACAACGGCAAAATAAATGAGCACTTGGTTCACTTCAACAACACATTACAAATTTATAATTTACACATACTCACATACAATTATATATTTATATATAATATAAATATAAAAGATAAAATTACCTTTTTAGACTTTCAGTTCTTGCCTTCTCGGTTCTCCCAAGCGGCCAAGCCGGAAAGCAGCTTTACTGCTTTAACCTTGATGGCTTCACCAAATGTGCAGCAGCGAAGCTGCAGAGCCTTTATCCATCCGGGCGTGAGGCGTCCAGCACAGCAGCGGCGGTCCGGCGCCTGAATATCAGGTCTTAAACTTTTGGGCAAAGCGGGCAGGCGGCTGATTGGCTATTTGGCGAATTTACGAACTGAATGAATGACCTAAGGAGTAAAATGTAATTTGGTTGAATCTAAGGAGTAAAAGTAATTTTCTGATATTTATTCAAGTCTTTTAAATATTGGAAGAGTGAGATGTCGTTTATTACATCGTTACTGTCGTTTTACTTATGTATTTCCTTTTTTCAACTAAAACAAACGGTGTCGTTTTTGCTCAACTAAATGTTTATTTTAAAACCTCACTTCGTAAGTCATATAGCAGAGCCGCAGTCCACCAGAGCCACAAAAGAAACCAGGGGCGCCGGAAAGGATGAAAGGGGCTTCGGAAATACTGATACATATATATGCTAAGACTACTCCGGCGAAGGGGGAGCGCCGGCACCGGCTCGCTCCCCCCTGGTTCCGCCACTGATGGTATCCCTTCTGAGGGTCATTCAACACCGACCGGACGACAATATGATATCCCTAATTCATGAATTCATTTGGGATCATTTTCCCTTATTCATGAATTCATTTGGGATCATTTTAATGATCTGGAAAATTTTCAAGATTATGGTTGAAGAGAGGAAATTACTTTGACCGACTATTTAGAATAAAACCTAGTATCAAATATTAAATCTTTGATTTAAGATAATTTTCAACTTTCATTTGGGAAATATCAAGACGCTCCATAAAGATTGAGTAAATAGATATCATGATTGATGAAGAGTCTGATAAACTTTGATATTGGGGTGTTTGGTAAACGGCGTTTCAGCCGAAAAATGGCGCCATGGTGGTTTTAGTGTTTTCAAAAAGTGAAAAAGTTGTTTGGTAAATAGCTGTTCGACACTAGCGTTTTTTGCCGGAAAACGCTGAAATGAAAGCGCTGCTAATAGGAGAGTTTTGGGTTGGCGTTTTGAAAAATGGTGTTTTCCACTAAATTTATGGCCAAATAGTATAACTAAATTACCAAACATCTTCTGACGATACGCCAATTTATTCCGGTAGTCAAACTCGGTGATTGAATCCGCTATTGACAACCTGATAACATAACCCCTCCGCTATCAGCTAACCCCAAACACGCCCAATTATTTAAAAAAATTATGTGCGATAACATAAGAATCATAAATCATACAAAATCGTACGTTTGAAGAAATGGAGATCATCTAAATTCAAAAGCAGTTAAAGCACCAAATTTGATAAAAGGGAGAGTCCTTTTAATAGATGAAAAACTAATATCCAATGCGAACAATCATTAGCCGCATATAAATATGCATAACGATGAATAAAAAAACAGACCTTTTATTTTATTTAGAACATACACATTAAGATCTTATTAAAATTGTTCCATATCATCAATGCATCATGCATGGAGGGGTCTACGCTAAGGCCTAATTAAGGCTGGTGTGCTGAAATTCAAAATAAACTACTTATATTTTTTAATTATTTAATATAATCTTTTTTCGTTTTTTATTAGCCCACTCATCAGCTATTACTTTAAGCTAGCTAATATAGTCATTATTCAGCCTAATCCAAACTAAATTCTTGGATCCACCTCGGCACCTTGTATATATATATACACACACGTGAGACTAGGTGTAGCATGCATGTAAATAAATTGAAATGCAAGGCTTCAAAAGTTGAAAAAAAATTATTTTTATTCAATTGTCAATCTTGATATATAAAGTTTACATATTGAACTAAAAAATGACTCAATTGTTATTTAAAATCTTTGGAAAATTCCCAAAATAGGAGTAAAAACGTTTGAAAATTCAAAAAAAAAATATTCTTATGTTTCTATTGTAACACCGCCCCCAAGTATTTGTACTTTATCAAATTATGTATTGAACCCAAGAAATGAATAAACGCATTTTTCGTGATTGTGAATTTTTATCATTTCTTTTACGTGAATGGTGAAATTCATGTGGGGCCCACACCGGAAGTGGGGGCCGCCCGATAATATCGGGACCACATATTATATTCATTTGGGTCAAGATAATATGTGTATAATGGTGGATAGCCTGGTTGGGCCATAGAAGTTATGTGAGTAACCTTTTAGGCATATAAAGCCCATTTATCGGTACCGAGGTAATATCAGATAAAAAGCCATAATAAATTATGGAGACCATCAAATTAAAAGTTGGGGGATGTACATTCATTCTTATAGCAAATAATAATTTGAAGAATGAGAGATATTTCATTTTACCCGATAAAATGAAATATAGTTAACACAGTCCGGAAAATACAACTTTCGGGACCGAATATACACTTGGGGACACAAAGGGATGTCCTCCCACATAAGTGGGGGCCACCCCACGTTTTAAGTCTTGCAAGGAGTGTGGAGGGCCGCATGAAAAGCATGGGGAAGTGAGAGGGAAGTGATTGGGGGACAAATTTGAAAGAGAAAGGGGCCCTCTCCCATGTATTATCATAAGAAATGCCAAAGGAGGCATTCTCAATCACCCCACACCTCACCCACTCGACCTACCTAGCATCCAAGGAGTAGGAAGCTCTTCAAAGACTCCATTTTACCATCTCCATTCGAGCCAAAGCTAAGGAAGAAGAAGGAAGGAAAAGAGAAGAGAAAGAGGGAGGAAAACTTAAGGATTAGCAAGGTAATAACTCCATTAACCCCATTCCTTTTTCCTTAGTCCTCCCATATGATTATATACTCATATTCCAGACCCCTAGGGTCACTATACATGTTATATGTGAAGAATAAGGGGTTGGAAGGTTGGTTCATATCCAAAACGGATTTAGAGAACAAAGTTGACCGGTTCGTCGAAAATAACCTTTTAGAGGTTATTTGTGTTGATATGGGTTTTATGATGATAAAACCTTGTTGTTAACTTGTTTAAGGTACTTCAAGGACTTTCACGGAGTTGAAAGGGTCGCCGGAGTGTCGCCGGAGTTCGTTGAAGTTCACCGGAGTTTCACCGGAGCTCAATAAGAAAGGCTAGAACTTCATAAGCTTCTTTGAGGTGAGAAGACGGCTATATGCTTTATAACTTTTGCGTGAGGCATGAGATTACCTAAATTAATCAATAATATGTTTTATGAGTTGATTAATGGTATTAAAGCATGTGTTATGTTATGTTAAGAACTATAACAAGGTTGGAAAGCATGAAATGTAGGTTTGATTAGTGAAATGATTATAAATTGAGATGTATGATGTTCCTAGGACCAAAAGAGGTATTTTTGGATCAAGGACTTCAAGGAGTATATGCATGTAAAATTTCACGTTAATCGGACTCCGTTTGGGCGGTCAAACGGGCGTTGACCGCCAAATCAACTACAATACCCGACCGGGTATTGGCAAATACCCGACCGGGTATTTGCTGAAAAATGCCCAGAGGGCTGCTGTCTCCTATACTCGATCGAGTATGGATAGGTACTCGATCGAGTATGCATGGAAAATTAGCCTTACGGGCTGCTGTCTCCTGTACTCGACCGAGTATAGGTGGGTACTCGATCGAGTATTGGGTTATACTCAAAACGGGTAGTTTTTGAGTAGGATAACGTGGACCGATCAGGTGGGACCCGTCCACGTTGGTTACTAAGGATTGTTACATGACTATAGGACTAGGTATTGTCCATAGTTAGGTGAACGAAAGGTTAGCCATATCCAAGTTAGGGTTGGTAAGGAATAAGGTTGAGGTTGAGTATCCTCGGGACGGTTAACGATCCCAAAACTCGGTGAGGTTGAGTATCCTCGGGATGGTAAACAATCCCAGAAACTCGGTGAGGTTGAGTATCCTCGGGACGGTAAACAATCCCAAGAACTTGGTGAGGTTGAGTATCCTCGGGACGGTAAACAATCCCAGAAACTCGGTGAGGTTGAGTATCCTCAGGACGGTAAACAATCCTAAAACTCGGTGGGGTTGAGCATCCCCGGGACGGTAAACACTCCCGAAACTCGGTAGGATATTATGAAGGTAGAATGTAGCCCTTGAGCTAGGCATTCAGGAATATAAAGGGAAAGGTTGGGTAATACCTTATCTCTAAAAGACTTTTTGTGAGAAAACGACCTACGGGTCAAGTATTTTACAAGTATAAACGGTATGTATTATCTTGGGAAGGGGGGTAACAATGGTTACACCTATAAATATATGTATCACCCTATTTTTGGGTCTCGTGTCTGAAACATTAGTTATTCCTCATATAGTCTGCTTGTCACTAGTACTTCTATGGAGTACTGACCCCTTCGGGGGCCCTCACATTTTTCAGGTTGAGGCTAGAGTCCTACTACCTGCACCTTTGCCAAGGGTGATTGATCAAGGAGGAAGACGTGGTTCGTGCTTCCATTCAAATTTATAAACTGCTCATGGATGTTTTTAACAATGTTTTCCATTAAAACATTTGGGGGCCTGCGTGTCCGTATTTGCCACGTGTGGCTAAGTATCAAACATATCTTATTTTCCGCATTTGTTGACAAATATATATTGATGTTGATTGCATGGGTTTACTAATCGGTTTGGCAATAGAACTTAACGGACGCCTTGTATGACCTAATAAGAATGAACTAAGTTGTTCTTATTGGGTTGTACGGCGGTTGTCTACGTGGCACGGACGCGGTCCGGGGCGTGACATCTATTTCCTAAATCGAAATAATTAGTATCAAATTTGAAAAATACTGTTATATTTAAAGTCTGATACTGTCAAAACATAACAATGATTATTCATATTGAGGGAATAAAAACATATCATTCTTATTATAAAATTCGCAAATGTTTTTAGGATGTTTTCTTTGGAGTGAAATTTGTTGTTTTGGCCTGGTCCGTTTAAATCTCGTTTGGTGACTCTGGCCTAGTCTGGTTTGAACTAATCTGGTGTGATAAATATCTAATCTCTATGTATTTTATAACTATGAAAGTATAATCTGATATGATCTGTTTAGATTTTGTCTAATATAGTGTACTTATGTCTGCTGAATTGGAAGTGAAAACATCCCTAGTCGTGTCGAGGGTTATTTCTCAAAAAAAAAAAAATGATAACGCAAATGCAAGACGTTATTGGCGTGTGATGTGTCTTGCGTGGATTGCATTCAAGTAAACGTATACGGCGCGCTAACCTAAAGACAATCATCACGACTAATTAAACTTCAATAATTAAATGCCGTCGATCTTATGCTAGTCAAAGATAGATTCCGAGTTGTCTTTATACTCCCTCCGTCCCATTTTACCTGTCCTACTTTCCTTTTTGGTTGTCCCAAAATAAGTGTCTCCTTTCCTTTTTTGGAAAGAAATATGTGGTTTACACCATTTCACTTTATTAAACTCAAATCTCAACCACAACTTTTACTTTTTCAACCACTTCATTAATAACCGTGCCGAGTCAAAATAAGACACATAAAATGGGACGGAGGAAGTAATTTGCTATTCTTCGGAAAGGTAAAACTTTCGCTTTGTTCCATCCACAATATTCTGCAATATATTTTGCCAACTTTGGCATGGTTTTTTTCTTTTTTTTAGCATTTGGCACTTTGGCATGGTTATAAAAAGGACCAAATTTATGGTAACTAGTTTGGGGAATTACCTTATTCCCAAGCATGATTTTAGAGATCTTCATTCGTGCTCTCTAAATAAACATTTTTTTTATTACACATCATTGCCACATCACATTTATTTAATAAAATTTAAATAATCTTAAAGTTTAAAATTCTTCTTCAACAATAATACTCAAATTATCAATTTTTTTTCGAACATGCATTAAATGTAATTTTACTACAATCTAAAATAATCCGAGATTGGAATTTTGATACCGGATTTTCTTTTTCAATAATCTCATTAAACAATCTCTCACTCACAATGATAATGTTTAAAATAATCTTACACATCATCCAATTAATCTTCAAATAAACTCATGAATGGGGATGCCCTTAAAAACGTCCAAATTGAGATCAAGTTTCCGTAAATATTTTAAATGAATGAATTTTGATCATTCATCATACTTGGTAATCACTGGCAGAGTCAATAAAGTTACTTAAGTTTTTCCGATAGGCGATTTGCGCCATTTCTTTACCCGGCAAATGATTTAGAGCGATAGTGGAAGAGCGACCATTATCACGCACTGCTCTCCATAGTTTGCTTCTTCATGGCTTATGCTTCTGGATGTGCTGATATAGATCGAATCTGAAAGCCTGTGATTGATACCTTCGATTGGAAAATTGCGTAGTCAGTTCCGCTCGGCTTAACTGTTGGAGGTGGGCGATTGGGACTGTGTCTGGATGGATTTCACCTCAGGGTGGAGGCGATTGGGGGTGTTCGAGTGATTCAATTTCTGAATCGAGTCTTGAGCAAGGGAGAAGGCAAATGTGATAAGATTTGAAAGGTGATAATTCACGAATACTAACATGAATGAGCTTGGAGTATTTATAGGAATTGAAGGCTAAAATCAAAAGGAAATAATTCCACCCAAAATCTCACCTTTCCTATTCGGTTTGAATGTAATTCTCTCCTACCTTTAGTTTCTTTATGATTGGTTTCCACTTCCACCGATTCCAAGACCTGAATGGATTCCAATACCACCACTTTCAAACATCCCCCAATCCCCTCCCGAATAATAATTCCATCCATTTCAATTCCCTTAAAATCGAACATATGTTTTGGGAATTCCCAACAATTCCTTAAGATCCAAAATCCTTTAAATTCCCCCAGAATCCTATTTGGGGACACCCACATAACTACATAAGTAAGCTTCGCTCAAGAATGAATCCAAAGGATCTAGATGTAGTTAGCTAGATGAGAGAGGAAGCGGTCCAGCCCATCTGGTTACCGACTCACTCTCCCTTACGGGAGATCTCGGGTTCAAAATTCAATGAATTGAGTTTCAGTTCTGATTACTTCAGATCCCCCAGTCACCCTCAGACCCCCCTAGAGTAAAAAAAACACTAGTAGATGAGAGAAATGAAGAACACGTGTAATTTAATACTACGTATTTCATGTCTATTGTCTAACTGAGTTGAAGAACTGTTCTAAGGCTAGTGTATGAAGAAAAAGGGTACGAATGAATTTACAACTATCTCCATTATCTCTTTTGTCCATGTTTAAGGGAGTGGCGGTTTATATGGGTTGTGTAGAAAACGATCAAATAACTTTTTTTTGGCATGACTCTCCGCCAAATATCATGTAAGAAAACGGCATTGCACTATTTATGGTACAAATTCAAACCACACTACTATGTACTACCTCCGTCCCCCTAAGTTTGAGACAAAAGAAGGTTGCACGATTTTTAATAAAAGTGAGTTTATGTGGTTGATATTGAATTGATAAAGTAAGAATAAAGTAAGAATGATTTAGAACCACACAAACTTTACCAAATAAGGTATGAGACAATCTTAGTGGGACGGACTGAAATGGTAAAATGGGACAATCATAGCGGGACGGAGGGAGTATATCACTAGTAGAAAACTGTCTTATAATTACACTTTGTTAGTGACACTTTTGGATTTAGTGTCACTAATGTACGGCATATCTTCTATTTTACATATAAGTGTCATTATTATCTGATACAAAAATATCAGTATAACATAGTGACACTCGTGCACAAAATATTTATTATTTTAACCTATATCATAAGTTGAAACGGGGTCATATTTATAATTTTAGAAAAATTATATCTAGCTCGGGGTCATTATTCTAAATAAAAGAAATATAATTCCATGCCCTACCCCCTAAAGCTGGAAACGGAAGAGAAACCAAGCACGACCATCGCGCTAGCCCTCGCTCCTCCACCCCCGGCACATCGTCTCAAGTTACCGCCAGCCTCCCAATAGCAGAGAGAGTCGTTCTGTGGAGGTCATGTGCCGGATCTGCAACACCAGATTTTCGAAGGATGTAGGCTTTTGGCTCGGCTGGGGAGCGTAGAAGTGATATTGAAGATTTGGCTGGGAGCGTAGAAGTCTGATTCGATCTCAAAGTTGGAGTAACTAGTCTCTATTGTCCACATAGCTCCGATAAACATGGCGGTGAGCTCTACTTCTAGAACTGAGTTGGACCAGAGGGGAAAGGCCGGATCCGTCAAATACAAGGAGGCCGTATTTATTCCTCCACCACTGACAGCTGTTCCTCCACCCCTAACAACCGTTGCTCCATTAGGTAAAAATCCTTGTTTTACATTACATTTAATTTGTAGTTCTGTTTTTTACGCTCATGGTTTGATGACTGTATTTACTTTTGTCTATGTGTTGTTTAATTGGTTTTAAATTGAGATAGACAATGAGTAACTATTTCTCAATGTTTAGTTTATAATGATAGATAAATTTCTTTCTTGCTTGCAGCTCTAAAGTAATTTATTCATTCCATGAAGTTTTCTGTTTGTTTGATATTATGTTTATTTAAGAGTCCACTTATCTTGTTTAATTTGTTAGTTTTATGAAGCCCTAACCTTCTTCAACTTTATGGTTTAATTTTGGGGATTTTTTGTTCTGGAATTTGACAAGGTATCAGGTAATAAATATATGTTACTTCTTATCATCTTATATGATTCTTTTCTTGATAGACCTTCAGATTTAGACTTGTATAAAAGCAATAAATCTGTTTTTTTAAGCACATGAGCATAAAACAGTAAAATTTTCTAGAGATTACACGCATGATATAATTTCATTTTTAAACAACACCATCCATATTAGTGTAGCAATTTTATTACATAATCTTTATCATGTTTGATTCATTGATTTGTTTCGTATGTTGATATCTTGATATGGTGTACAGAAGTTTACTTTGGATTAAAGTGAAGCAAAAGGATTACATTTGTAACATAAGCACTTGAAACTTCAAGGGTAAAAGTAAACCACTAAACTCCATATGTCTAAATACAAGGCCCTTGTATACATTTGTAACTTAAGAATGTCCTTGTATACATTTGTAACTTTGTTTTAGTTAAGTAGTTTATTTCACTTGAATATTAAGTTCAATTGTACCTTGGTTGAGGCACTTCACTAGTTTTGAAATATGAATGAATTAAAATACGAAAGGGGGAGGTCATTTAGAAAGGTAAGGTTCTTTAATTTGAGATTTACCGGACTAATGGGATTATTAAATGAAGCAGAAGAACCCACTAAGTATGAGCTGCCACCATTCAGCAAATTCATTAACTTTTTTTAAAGAATTTCAGCACTAAACTTAGATTTTCATGTGCAATGCAGTTTTTGTTAAGAATGCATGCCACATGCATGTGTGATCATCCCAGTTCATGTCTATGGTCTACCATATTTTGTTTTAATAGTTTCACGGTAATTTTTCTTTTCTTACTATACGGAGTATGTCAACAGTAGATAAATTTGGGTTCAGTTTTACTATTATGATCATTATATTTATTACTCCGTATTATCTAAGAACTTTCTTTGTCTTTCTTTTGGATGCAGGGGAAGTCTATACTGCTTAATTCATCGACCAGCTAATGGGGAAATGATGGATCAAAGAAGGCGCTTATGAATGGCTTTGGATGTGGTTTGTCCTGACGTCAAACATTGTCTCTTATCGATGCATGTATTTTTTTGTGATACACATATGAAATGCAGGCCAAGGGTATCAACTATCTTCATTGCCTTAGCCCCCTTTGTGGTTCACTGGGATCTTAAATCTCCTAATCTCTTGGTTGACAAGAATCGGACTGTGAAGGTGATAGAGTATTAATTCTAGAGAGAAGTGAGAGCTAGAGAGAGAAAGTGAGTAATTATATTTCTCAACTTGCCAATCCCCTATAATTAGCCCCTTGGGGTCTACTTATAGGTAAAAATGTAGATTTGGGCCCCTAGCCTTGGGCTTAGGAGGCCCATTACAATAATCATGCCTTCTTTGGGCGAATAAGGCCACTAATGGGCTGAGTACAACACTTAGTACAAAAAATAGGAAAATACATTCTGCCCGGACGAAGTCCGGACGACGCGGTCCATGGACGACACGGTCCATGGACGACACGGTCCATGGACGATGCGGTCCCTGGACGACGCGGTCCCTGGACGACGCGGTCCATGGACGATGCGGTCCATAGAAATCAGGCGATATCTTCTTTCTTGGACGGTGCGTACCTCTGGCCGATGCGGGTGCCCCGCTGGTGTCTTTTGGGCCATTGAGTATGTGGGCTATGGGGTCCAGGCCCATATACTCTATCAGGAGTCCCCCACTCTCTGAGCTGAGGTGAAGCCGAAGCGAAAGGGAGTACTTGTTCCTTTCTGGTTGGCCGTTGCGTGAGTCTAAGGCGTTTGATGGCCGAAGAGTTCCTGTCTTGATTTTGGATGAAACGGTTCCCTTATTTAAGGTAGATGAAGCGCGCTTGGGAACTCATAGCCTTGATGCGGGCCGATGCACACTCTGTGGAAGTGCCTTTGAAGACGAGGCGATGCGCTTTTTTTTGTAGATGTGATGAATTTTGGTGTGGACAAGTTGGCATGCTTTTATTGTCATCTTGTTGCGGTTGAAGAGCTCCCATCTATCCTTTTGGCCGTAGCGAAGACCTATTTTCATGAGATGAAGATGGTTGATTCTGTTTATGTAGACGATGCGATGCGCACCTTTATGCGGCCGAAGCGTTTTGACTTGTGAGTTTTTGTTATGGCGAGACGATGCGGCCCCCTCAGTGTACGCCGCCGTTGCGTGTTAGATCTCGCATGGTGAGTTTCTTTTTATTTTGGGCTTTGCGGCCGACGCGACTCGCGATGCCATTGAGGTAGCTGATGCGACTCTTAATGCTTATCTGAGGTGAATCGTCCGTCTTTTGTTGCTGGTGAGTCGTAGCGCACCCTTTTTGTATTAAGGCCGTTACGTTTTCTTTCCTTGTGGCCGATGCAGTCCCCCAGTCCCCCACTCCTTTGGCCGAAGAGCATCTGAGGCGCAAGGGAGTAATGATCCGATTCGGTGCCTATGCGTTAGTCGCGATTCCAACCCTTAGGCGAACCTGTCCAAGGTAACCCTGTGGGAGAACCCTTGGACGAAGGCCGCGATACCAGGGTCATCGTCGACGATGCGCGCCTAGGAGGCCGTAGTGGTCTATTAAGGTTCTCTGGGTCGTTGTGAGGACGTAGAGTTGGGCCGATGCGTTCCTATTTCGGCCATATGGCCGACGCTTGCTTTGGAGCCCTGTAGTACTTGGGCCGTAGTGGTACTCGGCCGATGCCTTGTTCTTTTTTAAAGCTGAGTTGGGCCGTAGGGGTGCTTGCTTGAGTGATTTTGAATCGGTGCCCTTTGATTGGTTGGAGGAGAGGTGGCCGTTGGTGGAGCCAATGTGATGGCGCCACGTGTAGTGACCGTTGGAGGGTCTCTATAAATACCTCCTTACTCCGAAGCCACTTCTTCATTCGTGCCCTGCTGTTTGCCGAATTGCTGCCCAAGTTTTTCTAGAGAGATAAAGTCCCGAGATTTCCCAAGTGTTCGTCGCTTTCTTCAAATCTTCTAAGGTTAGATATTCTTAATTTTCCTTTGATTTCTTCATAATTTGCTCCTTAGGGTGTTAGATCTAGTGTTCTTTAGGAAAGTCACTTTGATCCGAAAACTACCCTTAGGACGTAGCGATAGTTGTTATGCCGTTCCCTGACGGCCGTAGCGTCCCCTCCCCAATTGACTTAACAGCTTCGCTGAACGAATCTGATTGGCCTTTTGACGACGAGGACACATCTCCTGGGGTGGATCTAAGAGTGGTGGAGGCTTTTGAGATTGAGATGGAGAACACTGCGGATTACCGCACCTCTGTGGACGAGGAGGGTTCTCAACCCTCTGGTGAGGACGAAGCGAGCTCCGAGCCCCGGCTTCGTGAAGATAATGCGGGTGATGCTTCATCGGCCGCCATCCCTTGTCCACCACCAATTTCGTCTGTTCCGGGTGGCGCGTCGTCATCTGGGGTGGTGAAGAGACGTACATCGCGTCGTCGGAAAGGTGTATCCGGCGGGCTTTCTCAATTGGATCTGACGAACCTTTATCTTATAAGGCCGGAGAGCACCCAGAGCGAATACCAGGTGGCGCAGTTGTACGTCGGCCCCTATGGAAAGGTGAGGGCGCCGAAGCCGACGGACCACGTCTTGGACCCACCCCCTGGATATTTCGGGGTGTATCCAATGAGTTTTTCCCAAGGCTTGAGGTTTCCGTTGCCTCCTTTTGTAGTCCTATATCTGAAGATGTTGGACCTTCCCCCAGCTCTACTAACGCCGAACAGCTACTCCATTATCGTCGGGTTCCTTATCCGGTGTGACGAGCTTAGGATTGAGCCCACGACGGCGTTGTTTATGAATTTGTACCGGATCGGCCGGGGAAGCCATGAGAACTGTGCTGGCTACGCGGCGCTTCAGCAGTTGCCAAAGAAGAGGTCCTTCATAGATCTCCCTTCGTCCATTCACGGGTGGAAGAGTAAATTCTGCTTTGTGAAGTTGGCCGACGGGGTCTTCTTTCCCTCTCAAGGCCATAATGGGCTTTTTAACTTGCACACTCCGCCGAAGAGCGCTGAGATCGATGCTCAGGTGGAGGCGTTCCTGAAGGGTGGGCCGCGGAGCGTCAAACACCTATATTACTGAGTTCAAGATTGCGGCCCTCGGGATGATGCGCTATTACATACCAGGCGATCCGGACTGTGGTTTGTGGCCGAAGATGTCTGGTTACTTTGAGCAGGCCGATGGGCCACCTATTGGGATCCCGGCCGAGGCCGAAGGTTGATAGCTTTTCTTTGATCCTTGTGTACTTGGCTTTTTTTTCTTTTGTTTCTTACTCTTTGTTTTGTATCGTATCTGCAGGTTTTGAGATGAGTCGCAAGCTTTTCATGGCTCAGGCCAAGAAAATGGTTGCCAAAGAGATGGAGGCCGTTCAACAGGCCGAAGCGTCCAAGGTTTCTGGTGACGGGACCAAATCCCAAGCCGACGCGGCGAAGAAGCCAGTGGTGAAGAGGAAGAAGGCCGTTGAGGAGGGTCAGCGTACCCTTGCCGAGACGGGTCTGATACCGGCCCAGGGTGCCAAAAAGACGAAGCGGAACCCTCCTCTCCTTGATGCCGCAATGGCCGATGCGCAGGCGTCGGTTCAAGGGGAAGTTGTCTCCGACGTGCAAGTTATCGAGGATCTGACTTTGAATGTCGCCTCGTCCGCCGTAGTCCCCACCAAATCTGGTGCTGTTGCCAAGGGAAGCACTCGCGCCGATCGAGATCCGGCTACCGGCCTGTATGAGGTGACGGTGCGGTACCCGACCAAGGGCGGGCTTTTTAAGGAGAAGGTGTCTGGCCACGACGTCTTGTTCCAGGCCATTCCCGATGCCGACAGGGAGTACCTGCGGCGGCAGAGCAAGGATGTGCGCCTCTTCGATGGCGGTTTGGACTACGTCGTCCAGGTAAGTCCCGGCTTTTGTACTTAGTAATTTTTGCATTCTTTTCCTCTTCTGACCATTATTTGTCTCTGCAGGGGGCTTTTATGCTGATGGAGCAGCAGCGCCGGCAGGTGGAGGAGCTGGCACGCCTTCGTGAAGCTGAGAAGAAAGCCGCCTCTGCTGACGAGGCGCTTTCCAAGTTGGAGCAGCTCCGGATTGAGACTGGCTCCTTGAAGGAGAGGGCCGATGCGGCTGAGAAGAGAGCCGTTGCTGCCGAGGACGAGGCGAAGCGCCTCAAGGTTCAGTTGGACGAAGAAGCGGCTGCCCGTCGGCTGGCGGAGGAAAAGGCCTTGAAGCTAGAGGCCGACGCGATTGCAGCTGCTGATAGAGCCATTGAGCTCTTCATGGCTGAGGGGTGGAAGGACGAGACCCGGCGCGACTGGAGTTTTGAGGTCGTGGCGGAGCGCTTCGAAGCGTGGTCTCAGGAGGAAGCTGGCCGAGCCCGCCTGAAAGAGGAGTTTGAAGTCTGGTACGACCTCGGCCAGAGGCGTATGCAGATGTTGGTTTACCGCCGCCTCCGCCGGCGTGTAAAGAACTTGAAGCCCAGGGGTATCAGCCTTCCCCGGATGATGAAGGACCCCGAGGAGGAGTTGAAACTTCCTCTGTCCGAAAGGCAGCCCCCCATCCTGAGCTCGGATGAAGAGGACGAGCCCTGGACCGAGAGTGATGACTACCTCTTCCGTAGCTCGGCGCGGTCCAAGAATACCGAGGATGAGCAAGACGATGCGGACAGCGGAGCCGTTGAGGGGGGCCAAGGACAAGCTGCTTAGTGCCTTCTTGTACTTCATTTCTTTTTTATATTCATAGTTGTAGTCCCAATGGCCGAAGCGCCCTGGTGTATGTAATGGCCGAAGCGCCCTTTTTGTAATGGCCGAAGCGCCCTCTTTTTGAATTATTAATGATAACACCTTTGTTCAAGTATGAATGTTGTTCCTTCGTTTTCTCTTTTATGTTTGGCGTTTGGTTTGTCGGTGTCGCGTCGTCTTAGTGACATTGCTTCGCAAGTTTTTACTTTGGCGAATTTGCCAAGTCTGGGACGATGCGTTCCATCGTTTCCTTTGTGTTGATGTGGGGGCACCCTCGCCTTACTGGTATGTATGTGAGGACGTTGCGCGTGTTCCCTGCATCTAATGTTAGGGACGATGCGCTCCTTCGTCGGAACCAATGTGTTTAGAACATGTGTTTCAAAAAGTTTACCAAGTGTTGAAACCATTTCTTGGCGCTGCGCTACGTCCCTTGCGTCTTAGGTAAGGCATTGCCCCACAGTTTCGAAATCTTTCTAAGCGCCAAGAGTTTATCTTGTGACATCCCTCCATTGGGACGTAGCGGTCCTCTCTTCATCCATTGCCTTGATGTAGGTGTTTTGCTTCGGTTTTATCAATTAGGTGTTGCCGTTTGGAGACGATGCGTCCCGTCGTCCAAACACTTGAATGTAGTTTCGTACAACCGAACCAAAGCGATTCCCTTTTATAAAGCTGTGGTTAAGGCCGAAGCGTACACCTCGGATACCTGTTAGGTGAAAACCTGATATGTACTTAGCCGATTTTGAGGCTTGGGTTTTGTGGGGATTTTATTTTTTGCTCGAGGCCGGCGAGTGCGCGGTCCGTCGGCTTCCCTCTTTTTTTTTTTTTTTTTTTTTTTTTTTTTTTTTTTGTAGCCGAAGGGTTACTGTCCCTTCGTCCATATGCGGTAGTTTGTCCGCTACGCTTTTCGCGTGGGTTAGTGCGAGGGAGTAAATACGCCCGCGGCTTGATGTGTCAGTGGCCTCTTTTTTGGCCTTTCCACGTCTATCGTCGACGAGGGACCGGACTTAGGCATCGTCTTTTGACGGCCGCCCTTTGTGGTCCTGAGCGAAATTTTACTGACGGGTGGAGTTTTTGTAACCTCGGCCTTAATTCAGGCTTGTCGTCCTGCGGTTTCCGCGCGGACGACGCGGTATGCTTCTCCGTTTGA
The DNA here is from genome assembly GCA_945859915.1 of Cuscuta epithymum. Classification (NCBI taxonomy): domain Eukaryota; kingdom Viridiplantae; phylum Streptophyta; class Magnoliopsida; order Solanales; family Convolvulaceae; genus Cuscuta; species Cuscuta epithymum. Next base: position 1,270,490 of record CAMAPF010000137.1, read on the forward strand.
AGACGTCGGACCATGCACACAGGTCCTTCGTCCTGCATATCGCCGGCCGATTTGGGTGTTTCACCGCTTGTGCCGATACGATATTTAGGTGCGTTGTCTATGCAACGGTTTTAGATGCGTCGTTTATTGCGACGGCTTTAGGTGCGTTGTTTATTGCAACGGCTTTAGGTGCGTCGTTTATTGCGACGGCTTTAGGTGCGTCGTTTATTGCGACGGCTTTAGGTCGCATCGGACCCGGGTGATTGCACCGCTTAGGCCGACGCGGTCCTTGGGTTTGCTCAAATCTTAAAAGATTGGGTGAAACATGAATTTTATTCAATAAGTGGCACTAGGCCGAGGGTGTTTTATTCAACCAATGAGCCGAGGGGTGGGGGACGTTGCCCGCTTCACCACTTCTCGAGTCATTGGTAAAATTTCACCAGGTGGTGTACATTCCACAATCGTGGTACATCTGACCCATTAGGGTTCTTTAGTTTATAAGTGCCGGCTTTGATGACGGCGCTGATGATGTAGGGCCCTTCATATTTGACGGCGAGCTTTCCTCCTTCCGTCGGCTTGCTTGCTTCCCTTCGGCGGAGGACGTAGTCCCCCACCTGGAATTCGCGAGATCGGACCTTGGCGTCGTAGTAGGATTTGACTTGTCGTCTGTAGTTTTCCGCTCTGAGGTAGGCCATTTCTCGTCTCTCGTCGATGAGGTGTAGGTCCACTTTCATTGTTTCTTCATTGGCCTTGGGATTGTATTGTGTGACCCGTCGGCTGGGAAGCGTCACCTCAGTGGGAGCCTTGGCTTCGAAGCCGTAGCACAAGGAGAATGGTGTCTCCCCGGTGGCCCTCCTCGGCGTAGTGCGGTAGGACCATAGGACGTTGGGGAGCTCGTCGACCCAACTTCCGCCCTCTTCTTCAAGCTTTTTCTTCAGCCCCTCCAAGATGGTTCTGTTGGCGTTCTCAACTTGTCCGTTGGCCTGAGGGTAGGCAACGGAGGAGAAGCGATGCTTGATGCCCCACCCTTGGAGGAGGCTTTGGAATGGTTCGGCCTCAAACTGGGTGCCGTTGTCTGATATGATCTCCTGAGGCACGCCGAAGCGGGTGAGGATGTTCTTGTAGACGAACTTTCGACACCGCGCTCCGGTGATGCTTGCGAGTGGTTCGGCCTCGACCCATTTGGTGAAGTAGTCGATGGCGACGATGATGTATCTGTTGTTGCCTGCGGCTCTTGGTAGAGGGCCGACGAGGTCGATGCCCCATCTGGAGAATGGGATGGCAGTGCTGACCGGGGCGTAATTGACGGCTGGTCGGCCAGGTGCCCTTTGATAATGTTGACATGCGCTGCATTTGCGGGCGACCTCAGCACAATCACGCGCCATCGTCGGCCAGAAGTAGCCTTGGACGACAAGGCGGCGCGACATGCTGAAGGGCCCCTGATGTGATGAGCATACGCCGCAGTGGACTTCTTCCATGGCTACTTCGGCCTCATTCTGGTGTAGGCACCGGAGGAGGGTGCCGTTGTATGATCTCTTGTAAAGCTTGTCACCCTCAATGACATAGCTAGGAGCCCTGAGCTTGGCTAGTTTGGCCCTCTCCTCGTCTTCCGGTAGCGCGCCGGAGGTGATGTAGGTTGCGATGTCGGTGATCCAATCCTCCGGCTGGTGTTGTATGGAGAGTATGGGGCTGGCGTGAATGCTCGACATGCTCAACTCCTCCACCTTAGCTATCTTGGAGATGTGCTCAGGAGTGTCGGAGCTGAGTTTGGAGAGTATGTCGGCCTCGGCGTTCTCTGCCCTTGGGATCTGAGTGATCTCGTAGGTATCGAACGCCTTGAGCAATTCCGCAGCGGCCTCCTTGTATTGCCTCATCCTCCCTTCTTTGGCCTCGTAGGAACCCTCCATCTGGCTCACTACGAGTTTGGAGTCGCATTTGATTCTGACGTGGCGTGCTTTAAGGCCAGCGGCTAGTCTGAGTCCGCTGAGGAGTGCTTCATATTCGGCCTCATTGTTTGATACTTTGAAGTTGAAGCGGATGGCGTAGTACGCTCTGAATCCTTCCGGGGAGATGAGGACGACGCCACCCCCACAAGCTTTGGTGGCCGAGGACCCGTCCGTGTAGAGGGTCCAGGCTTCGTCCGGTTCAGCTCCTGTGGTGGTAACGGCCGTCTCCCTTGCCGTGCACTCAGTGACGAAGTCAGCCAAGGCTTGCCCTTTGATGGATGGCCTCGGCTTGATCTCAATCTGGTACTGGCTCAAGAATATTGCCCACTTGATCATCCTTGGAGAGCTGGTTGGGCTCCTCATGAGGGCGCCCAACGGCTGATGCGTGAGGACGTGGACGGGGTGGGCCTGGAAATAGTGCCCCAGCTTCTTCACGGTGTGGACGATGGCCAGCACCGTCTTCTCAATGGGGGAGTACCTGAGCTCGGCCTCCCGCAACGTCTTGCTGACGTAGAATATTGCCTTTTGTACCCCGTCATCCTCCCTGATGAGTACGGAGCTGACGGCCGACGTGCTCACTCCTAAGTAAAGGAAGAGAGTCTCGCCGGGTTGGGGCTTGGATAGGACGGGTGGGGAGGCGAGATATTGTTTCAGTTCGTCAAAGGCTTGTTGGCACTCCGTCGTCCATTTGAAGCTGGTGGCCTTCCTCATTATCTGGAAGAAGGGGAGCGATTTTTCCGCGGATTTGAAAGGAAACGGTTCAGGGCCGCGAGGCGTCCCGTCAGCCGTTGCACCTCCTTTATGTTGCGGGGTGGCTCCATATTGATGATGGCTTGTATTTTCTCCGGGTTCACCTCGTTGCCCCTTCGACTGACCAGGTACCCCAGGAATTTACCTCCCTGGACGCCGAAGGTGCACTTCTTTGGGTTGAGCCGGAGGTTGTATCTCTTCATGATCTCGAAGATGCCCCGGAGGTCGTCGGCATGGGTTGTGGATTGTTTGCTCTTGATGATCATATCGTCGACGTATGCTTCCATCGTCCGACCTAAGACTGCTCTAAAAATCCGGGCTACCATCCTTGTGTAGGTGGCGCCGGAGTTCTTGAGCCCAAAGGCCATGACGAGGTAGCAAAAAATTCCCTCCGGGGTCATAAAAGCAGTCTTCTCCGCGTCATCCTCGTGCATGGATATCTGGTGGTACCCTCTGAACGCGTCGAGGAACGACATCAACTCGCACCCCGCCGTCTCATCCACCAACTGATCAATGTTGGGGAGAGGGAATGGGTCCATTGGGCACGCCTTGTTCAAGTCAGTGTAATCAACACACATTCTGAACGTAGGCGGCTTTGGGGCGAGGACGACGTTCGCCAACCACGTGGGGTACTTCACCTCTCTGATGTGCTTGATGCTGAGTAGCATGGCCACCTCGGCCTTGACAAATTCCCTCATGTCGGCTGAGAGGTAGCGCTTCTTCTGTTTGATGGGGGAGGAGGCCGGGTTCACCGATAGCCGATGTGTGATTACCTTCGGGCTGATGCCCGGCATGTCCTCTGGTCCCCATGCAAAGACGATGGCGTACGCTCTTAGGACAGAGAGGATGTCCCTTCGGATTTGTTGGGGGAGCTGCGTCCCAATCTTCAGCATGCGTTCCGGTCGGGAGACGTCCAACGGAACATCTTCCACGTCCCCGACCGGTTCGGCCTTTGGTGTGTCTTCTTCGGCCGAGGCGGTGGTGATAGTGTCTATCCGCTCCTCGGCCTCATTGATCTTCCTTGTGAGCTTTAGGTAACAAGCCCTGGCTATCTTCTGGTTCCCTCTGGCGTAGCCGACGCCGTCCTTGGTGGGAAACTTGAGGCATAAATGTTTCATGGAGATGATAGCCTCAAGGTCCTCCAAGGCCGGTCGGCCCCAGATCATGTTGTGGGCGCTGTCCAGGTTGACGACCACGAACTCCATGTCAATCTTCGCCTGACAGGTACCGTCACCGACCACAACGGGAAGCACTATCGTGCCCTCGGCGTCGATAGAGTCCCCGGTGAAGCCGGATAACGGAGTCCGTATCGGCCGGAGCTCGGTCTTCTTCAGCTTCAGCTGTCTGAATGTATCAACGTACATCACATTGACGGAGCTGCCAGTGTCGATGTAGTTGCGGTGAATGATGTTGTTGCCAATTTCGCATTTGATGACGAGGGCGTCCCTGTGGGGCAAGGGGCCGCAGGGGAGGTCCTTGTCGGTGAAGGTGATGGCTTCCACATGCCGCCGCTTCGGCTGAGGGGGGGCGTGGGTCACCTCACCAACGTATAGGGACTGAGCCCATTTTTTCCGTTGGGTAGCCGAGTCCCCCCCTGTGTTCCCGCCGACGATGATGTGAATGTGATGCTTCTTTTGGCGGGGCTCCTCTTCGTCCTCATCTTCAGTGAGGGCGCCGATCTCCCTCTTTTTCCCAGAGGATCCTTCCCCCCTTTTGCCAGGGTTAACCCAAGTGTTACTCTTGGGGGCACCCTTGACAAATTGGGAAAGTTCCCCCTGTCGGACGAGGCCGTCGATGTGCCTCTTCAGGGTGGTGCAATCCTCGGTCCTGTGGGATGTCTGGCGGTGGTATTTGCAATATGTCCCTCCTTTGTGGACCGCAAATATCTCCTCCTCTGACCTGGGGTCCTTCACTATGAGGCCCTGCGCCTCGGCGTGGTCAAGGACGACGCTCACCGGGTGGGTGAGGGGGATGCGTTGTGCCTCCAATTTTGGGCGCCATGAACGATCCTCTCTACGCTGTCCGGCTGTCTCCTGGTGTGCCTTCTTCGGCTGGTTCTGTCCCTTGTTGGCCGGCGGGTGGTGGGGGTTGGACGAGGAGTCCTTCTTTTGTTGCTTCTCCCCACCCTTCTTCTGGTTCAGGAGCTCGTCGGCATCAGCGTGCCTATCTCCGTGTCGGAGCGCCGCGAGATACGATCGCGGGGGCTCTGTGAACAGACTCCGGGCGAAGTGGCTCGGCCGAAGTGCTCCACGAAGGAAGGCTAGGAGGGTGCGTTCATCTGCTCCCTCACATTCGTCGGCTTCCCTCGTCCAGCGGTCGAGGAAGGCGCGAAGGGTTTCCTCCGGCTGTTGTTTGATGGTCAGGAGATGGGCGAAATGCTTCTTCGCTCGCTTCCTCCCGGCAAAGTGGGTGAGGAAACGCTGAGCAAGGTCCTGCCATGAGTCGATGCTCCCCTCCGGAAGGTTGTTGAACCAATCGTACGCCGGTCCCTCCAAGGTGGAGAGGAACCAGCGGCACATGTACTCCTCTGAAGCATTGGTCATCATCATATTGTTCTGATAACGGGTGAAGTGCTCCTGGGGATCGGTGCGGCCGTCGTATGGTTTGATCGGATTCCCCTTATACTTCTCCGGGATGGGAGCGGAGAGCACCCTCGCAGAGAAGGGGGTTCTTGTTCTTATCTGGATGACGGGCTCGTCGCGCCGGTCAGCCAACTCCCTTTCCAGAGCACTGACCTTGCTCAGGAGTGCGTCGTAGTTGGGATGCTGGGATGTGTAGGCCGATGCGCGCCCTGCGGCTTCTCGGGCCTCCATGTCAGCGAGGCGTTTCTCCAAGCGGGCGATGATCTCGTCCCTTGGGTCCGTGTTGGCCGTGGCGCCACCCAGCGGGGGCTGGATCCGGGCCGCGTGGGCCAGGTTGATCTGATGACGCGCATCATCATCATTCAGTTTTCCCTTCCCTTTGTCTTGTCGGGGCCGATCCGTTGTCCGGGAAACGGACCCGAAGCTTTCCTTTGGCGACCCTGGCTCGTGGTTACCCAACCGATCCGCCACCCTTCCCGTAGGTACCCGACGGCTCGCGATGTCACCCAGCCTGTTGAAGGCCGAGATTTTACCGCGAGGTTGGGCCGGTGTATCCCGGGTAGGAGAGGCGGTATGGGAATGGGTGTCCACGGCGAGGACGCCTTCGTCGTTGCCGAAGAAGGTGACGCCTTGTGGCCGAGGCGGCGGTGGCGGCACCGTCGCGACTTCCCCAGTCACGGGAGTGTTGTTCTCCCCTGTCTTTGCGACGAGAGCGCTGACCACATTGGGGTCCTGGAGAATGCTTGCGACGATGGCCGAGAGTGCGGCCGGGTTGATCTGGGGGGCAGCAGGGTGAGAAGCCTGTTGGCCCGAAGCGCGATCAGCATTGCGCCTGTCCTCGAGCCCGATGCGGGCGTCTGGGGCAGTCCTGTTGAGCTGGACGCGGAGGTCGGCCGCTGCGTGCTCGACCTCCTGAGCATTCTCATCCTGGATGATGAGATCATTGGGGACGTTGTCAGCAACGTTTCCCTGCCCTTCCTGGTTCAGAGGGGCGTTCCTACCGGTGTTCTTTGACCTAGTTCTTGTCATTCTGTTGCGTCTAGTAGCGACGAGGGGTACTCACTTGATCTGTTCTAAGCTCTCAATGAAAGCACCAAATGATAGAGTATTAATTCTAGAGAGAAGTAAGAGCTAGAGAGAGAAAGTGAGTAATTATATTTCTCAACTTGCCAATCCCCTATAATTAGCCCCTTGGGGTCTACTTATAGGTAAAAATGTAGATTTGGGCCCCTAGCCTTGGGCTTAGGAGGCCCATTACAATAATCATGCCTTCTTTGGGCGAATAAGGCCACTAATGGGCTGAGTACAACACTTAGTACAAAAAATAGGAAAATACATTCTGCCCGGACGAAGTCCGGACGACGCGGTCCATGGACGACACGGTCCATGGACGACACGGTCCATGGACGATGCGGTCCCTGGACGACGCGGTCCCTGGACGACGCGGTCCATGGACGATGCGGTTCATAGAAATCAGGCGATATCTTCTTTCTTGGACGGTGCGTGCCTCTGGCCGATGCGGGTGCCCCGCTGGTGTCTTTTGGGCCATTGAGTATGTGGGCTATGGGGTCCAGGCCCATATACTCTATCAGAAGGTTTAAGAATATGCTGCTATTATGTACTGTACTGATTTATGAAATTGTTTGATCAACATTGCTTCCTTTATCTTATATCATCATTTTGCTCAGGTGTGTGATTTTGGTCTGTCAAGGTTTAAACCTAATACATTCATATCTTCCAAATCATTTGCAGGAACTGTAAGTCCTTTCTAGCATTTGCATAGAGTATTTAGATTCAGCCTGTATAAAGCCTAATATAAACCTATTTTTGTATGGGAAAATGAAGTTATCCTCTTGAGGTTTTTTTTAGGTTATGTTATAATTGCTAACCTACCTTGTTTTTCAAGTCTAATAAGAATTGTCTAAAATGTCAATTCTTAAAAGCAGTGTTAATGGAAAATAAAACATGTGTAGCTAGGATCAATAAAAAAGGGACTGAAAGTCTGGATTCTACATTAATAGTAGTGTGGCCAGGATTTAAAAAAGTTCATTGGTTCATGTTGTATCATCAGTTCATGAGTTTTGTCCCTATGATTAAAACTATATGAAGATCTGATTATGTGTGTGCGTCCAAACCAGAAATGAAGATCTTTCTGATCCCAGGACTTCAAATACTACACTGGCCCCAAAACTGTCCTGTGATGAAATCATTTCTGAGGATAGTCTATTTTTAAATCTTTCTGTTTCAGGTAATAAAGTAATCTCGTCGGTCGATGAGGAACTCCTGGAAGGCTTTACGCAAGTCAAAAGAAGAAACAACAAAGGCAGTTCTGTAATTTATGCTCGTTTTTATCATTCAAAATTTTGCTTTTATGGTGTTGTACATTGTTGATTTTACTCTTCCTAAAAGTTATGAGGATGCATTTACAGGTCCCCACATTCATTACAGGTACATATCATATCTTTCTTTACACTATATACTACTCCTTAACACGTCTTTTCATTACAATTTTGGTCTTCTATTTTTTTTTGGCAGAATAAAAACTACCCTATGAAAAATAAGAAAAAAAAAATTAAAAAATGTGAAATGAATACATGTTAAAAGTCCTGAACTAAAATACATGCTACTGATCAATGCATCTACAAGACCATTGATTCCCTGCCGGTTAATCTTAGCCTTAGATTCCTCAATCCGAAGTCTCCTCTCATGCAGGTTCAACATATCTATGTGCCTTCTCTCCTTATTATTGTTGCACTATATATTTATATATTATTTCTATATTTATCTTTGCATTGGTTAGTCTTTAAACAGGTCGCTAGAGATGCTATTCATTTTCTTCCAAGTAAGTCCTTTTACTATAAAATAGGGATTTGAATATGTATAAATAATTTAATTAAAAATGTCCAAGGCTTTCAAAAAGTCATGGAATCTATGCAGTGTAGCCTCCATGTTGAAATTGTAGGATTATATGGATGAAATTAAATTGTATATCAAGGTATCATTGATATTCAAATGTGCACTTCTTTAGCTTCTGGCTTTTGCTACTCGCCCTTTGACGGGGTAAGTTTATTTTACTAACAATTTCAGATTTTCAGTTTAGAGTTGAATTTTGGAAGCAGCCTGTTGTGTTTTGTAATTCCATTCTTTGCTTAGTTGTTTTATTTTGTAGTTTAGAGTTGAATTTTACTTATTTATAGGAAAGATGTACTGAGTTGAATTAGTGTGTGATTACTGTGATGTCCACTTTGCAGGTGAAGTATGATAGAAGTAAGTGAGGTTTCAAACGGTGAAGTTGGTAGCATAAGAACTGATTTCATTCTGTGCAAGTCTGCAAAAGAAGATATGTGAAGGACTTAGGAAGTGTGGTGTAAAAGTTAGACTTGTTAGCATTTTGTTCTTGTATATTAGTTGTTTCGGGGTGTGCCCCCATGAATTATGTAGTATGTACATTCACATTTATCAGAAATTGAGATATAAATAAAAATCTGTGAATTTTGGTTATTTATTAGTATTAAATTATATTACATATAATATATATACACATATACTTATGATACTAATGTATCATATATCTTTATGATACCAGAGTGTCAAAAAAAGTTATGATATTATAACGTCATAATTTTATGTGATATTTTATTGTCATAATTTTGTGACACTAATCTGTTTAGCAACCAGTGACGCTAAATTTTGTGTCACTTGCCCCGCTTTTCTGTGACACTTTCAGTGTGTCACTAAATCGTTTAGTGACACTAATTTAGTGTCACTATAAGTCATTTTTTACTAGTGTATGACACTGTACTTATTGTCCCTTTGAACAAACTCTTATAACTAGGGTCGTAAACGAACCGAATCGAGTCGAATAGTGTGATTTTGTATTAGTATTTGTATTTGTTTAATTTTTCGAATACGAATCCGAATTCGAATATGAAACATATATTAATTTCAATTTATATTCATATTTATTTAACAATACGAATAGTTAACGGAACATATACGAATATCGAATCGAGCGCGATTTGATCATACGTTGAATATTAGTCAAATATCACTTAAAACAACTTTTTCTACGTGTGCTATGACTTAATATGTGTTTTAAGAATTTAATTTGTGGTGTTTCATTTTTCTTTAAAATGTAATGAATCGATGCATTTTTAAGTCGTGCACAATATACTAAAGTGAATCAATTTTATGATTACTATACATAAATATATTTCAAAGTTTTTGAAATAAACACTAACTCACACATATGAGAGATTATACGTATGATGTGTGAAATAAGTTCATAATTGTATATAACAAAGTCAAATGACTCTAATTTTATGTTAGATATTTAGCATTGTTGATAATAAAAAAAGTATCATTAGATATATAGTTTATACGAAGTATTACACACATAAATCACTTCGCAGTCTAGAGAATTTCCTTGGGTGTAATCTTAGGTTTTACTTTCTCTGTACTTTTTTTTATTTTGTTTCTTTTATTTCCTTTTTAGATTGTACTGTTTATTTTTCTCCAATAAAATTCACTTTTTCCAAAAAAAAAAAGACACAATATATATATATATATATATATATATATATATAGAATGAATGTGGTGAGAAGTCTCATGCGGATGAAAAGTGAGAAGCAGTAGTTAGCGTCCGATTAACGCAGATCAAAGGCTCATATTATGTGTGTATGTTTATTGAATTTCGAAAATGTAATCTTCACTATTTTTTGTGTGCAAAAAGTTATTGATTTTCAAATAGTAGTTATAAATATTATATTAGGAGTTACATTTCTTGTTATTACCTAGTAGTGTCAGTTACAATATAACAATAGTTATAAGAGTAATGATGATAGTACTCATAGTAGTATTAGTAGCAACAATAGATGTATGAGGATGAGGCATTCTATTTTTGTTGAAAAACGTTGAGGTTTTAAGCCTACATGAGCTAGAAGTTGAGCTTTGTAAGTGTATTTCTTAAAAGTTTTTTTGTCTTTCTGTGCAGATGAGGACATCTATGAGCTAATAAATGAGATTGGGGATGGGAATGAAAGAAGAACAAATATTGAACAAGGTAATTTCATATCTTTAACTCTTTAAGATGTATGTTTAGTCCTTGATTTTATTATATCTTAAATGTATAGCTGTAACTCAAAAGTCTCTTCTTAATGCATAAACTTTGCTCCCTTTTCTCTATGATAGATTTTGTGAGGGTTGTATGTAATTCTTATAGGATATTTTTAGTTTCCAAAAAGTTACAGATTTTCTCTTAGTGGTTATACAAATTCTATTATAAGTTATACTGTGTTACGAATTTATTTTATTAGCTAATAATTAAAATTATAGTTCTAGGTATTCTCTATTTTTATTTCTCAATAAGTTTTGTTATTGATTTGAGTTCTGTAGCTATTGTGAACTAAGAGTTTTGTACTTAGCTTTGGAAGTTATGATTTTGGCTCTATCAATCTATTCATAAACTATGGTTTCCTTTTTTTATCTTTGCTTATGGCCTAGAACAAGTTTGAACCAGCCAATTAAAATGACAATGTTATGGTGAAAACGTGAGACATTTTCACTTAATAGTTATACATTTTCTATTAGAAGTTATAGTGTTATGCGTTTCGTGTATCAGCTAGTGACTGTAATAAGTAAGAGTTGTAGGTATTCTCTACTTTTTTTTAATAAGCTTTGTTATTGCTATGAGGTTTTCAGCTAATGTGAACTAAAAGTTGGATATTTAGCTTTAGAAGTTTCGATTTTGACTTTATTAGTGTAATGATAAATTCTAATTTATCTTATTTTTGCATATGATGAAAACAGGTATGAGCCGGCTGATTAAAATGGAAATGGATGGATAATGGAATCATAATGAGCCAGTTTATTAAACCTACAAGTCAACTTCCAAATAAAAATGTAGTTCATTAGAACAAGCATTGTTGCTCCGGAGAATATTAAAGAGAAACTATGGATCATAAAAGTTGTTCTGCCATGAATAGTTTTGCACTTTTAATTTAAGTTTTTTTATTGTGAATCTTATTTTTCTGTTTAGTACTCCGTATCAGTTATTGAATATATGAGAAGTCCGCAAATCATGATTAAGAGAACTACACACGTCCAATATCCTTTAAAGACCTTTACTCCAAGCATACAAATCGTGTATAGACAAATCCATTATATCCATACCATATGCCCTCCTTAGTTATTATATACACACGCCCAGGCTACATTTCATTTCAACTTATAAACAAATTAATATAACTTTAACAAGTAATATAAAACTTTTTATAAAAAACTTTGCCTTGTTTTTTCAATATTTTCTATAAACAAGAATCAGTAACCTTCACATTAGATCCTTTGCGTATGATACAAAAAACTAATATTCGTGATTAACTAACTTTTAAAATAAAAAGTGTAACTTTTTATATACTTGTAAAAATATAAACTATAGAATTGATCATTTATTTCTAACATAAAAATAAATAACTTGTAACTGATAAGGTTCAAATTTAGAAATAAAAAGTTCTTAGGATGTTACATTTAACTTATGTGCAAGATATAAGTATGATGAACTTATAGCGTGAAAATATTAACTTTTGAAAAAGATGTTATAACTAATAACAAGAATATGATGACATCGAAAAGTACAAAGGGATTGGAAGAAGTTTCCATTGTTTACCTCTGAGGATTAGTTTTTTTTTTTTTTTGAATAAAAAAGACCTCATATCATTAAACAAGCATATCGTTTGCCAAATGGCTTACAAGAAAATGAGGAATAACATCATAGCTGCATTTTTTATGTGAGATTAAAACGTCTTGCCATGCTAATGCGTGGGCAACACGATTCGCAGACGTTTACAAAAAGAGAGATTAAAATTTCTCTTTATATCTAACAAAAACCGGACATCATCCATAAGAAGATCAAGATACGACAAACCTTCTTAACCCAAAACACCGTTTACTATGGTGAGGGCGTCAGATTCAAATTCAACATGATCCCACCCTTCCTGAATTGCCCCAGAAATAGCTTAGAAATAGCTTCCCTGATTCCCACGGCCTCAGTTTCGGCCGGGGTCCAATCCACCTTTTTAGACTCATTAACGGCCTTTTATGAAAGTCCCCGGTCATTACGAGCAACCCATCCCCATGCTCTAATTCTCCTCCATCTCGTTAACCGGCCTTTATGAAAGTCCCCTGGTCATTACGAGCAACCCATCCCCATGCTCTAATTCTCCCCCATCTCATTAGCCGCCGCATCAATATTAATTTTGATATAACCCTGTTGCGGTTTCTGCCAAATCGTGTTTGCACTTATCGGAACTTGTCAAAGCTGCCACTTTCAGTTTTTGTGCATCCTCCCAGCTTTTCAGCATGTTGTCCGCAGCCCGTAACACTGCTGCAGCCCCATGAAATTTCTCCTTCCACCCTGCCAGGTTTCTCCGCTTCCATAGGCTCCAAATGATGACTATAAACCTGTCTCATCTCTCGTCCACTGCATTCCCTAGGACTGCTTGCACCCAGCCTTCCAAACTGTGTGCAGCAGGGCTAAAATAATCACCAGCTAACTGTCAGACAGCCCGAGCTTGAGGACATAACCGAAAATCATGATCGGCAGGCTCCTCTTCTTTGTTGCACAGTTTGCACTCCAAAGACTCATGTTCTCTGTTAATCACATGTACTATAATACACTTAAATTAAATTAAAGTCTACTAAAATGTTGATTTAATATCAATCATCTAACATGAACTTGTGAAACAAAACTATAATTTGGGGTGCTTGACAACTTCACTACTTGGCTCTGTTTAACTTCCTTGATGTACTGCTGGTCAAAGTGCTCCAAACTCAATAGCTATCACTCATATCTCAGATCTACATTTCATAAACATTTAGATTGTGAACATACAACTATAATATAAATTAACAGTGGTCAACTTGGAACAGATTGAAATTAAAATCACAACCACATCAACTTAAACACATCCTTACTACAAGTATAGGAAAAGCATAATATCAAAAGTATTAGCACACAACTATATCAAAGAAATAACCTCTACACTAATAACCATAACTTCCATATAAGAAGAAATAACTTTTACTAAAAAAATCATACATCTGCAATGGGTAAAGGAATTCAATGGATTAATTATCATTACATCTAATGGTACTGGGTAACAAACAATGATGAGGAAAAGACATAACTTAAGACAAAATGTTTAGTCAAATTAAGATAGTGTTTGCAAATTAAGATTCTCTGTCAACACACAATATTTACTCAAATAAATATAACTATTAACTCAAAAGACATGAATTTTTATTCAAAACGCATATGGGGTATAAAGTTTAAGAGGTTAAATAAACTCATTGTAAATTAAAGAGGATACAGGTTTAACTAATTAGGCAAAATTTCAACAAGAAATTGGTCTAGGAGTTACATGTGTTGTTCATAAAATTATAGTCTACTCTCAAATGAAGCCCATTACCGTTTAAACATTTTAACAAACAGTTGATAGGCATAACAAAAATCCATTCTATATTTAAAAAAGCTGAATAAAGGATACACTAGAATGGGATATCGTTTACTACCAAACTGCAACAAAGTATATATATTAGATTCAGATACGATAACAAATCAAGAAGGAAAAAATTAAGGATATTTTTTTACTGGAAAGATATCAGTTCAATCAGCAAAGGTCATATCAAAGTTTTGGATTCACAAAAAACAAAACTAAATTTCAGATAAAATCAACGCTAACACACACAGGAACAGAGTGAGGGAAGAGTTTAGTACTTCAAATTATAAAAAAAACAATTTGAAACTTCTCTCATCATTAGCCAGTCTTCTTCATCACTAAAACATCGACCTTGTATGGCGCGGTAATCAACAGCAACAGGCACTAAGTAGTAGACTTATAACTCATCAATGGTGTTCCGTCATGGATTTGCCGCCCATTAGATTGATATAGAAGTTTGGGAGAGATAAGTGCAGTGCGAAGCAGATACGGATAGTGGTAGCAACACATGACATTAGTAAAAGGTATACAATTCACAAGATTTACAAAAATGCCATTACTGATATGGTTGTTTTGATCGATTGTTTTATCTAATCGGACGGTACAGGGGAGTTCTCACTTTTCAGTCTAAAGCAGACTTCTCATAGGATATTTTCCCTATATATATATATATATATAGGGTGAGAAGCCTTGTAGGGCTGAAAAGTGAGAAGTCATCCTGATCGTTAACTAATCTACGACAGAAATTTAAAATTAAAACAAAAGCGGACTCAGATTTAGAAGCTGATAATTTTTTTCTGTCAATCGCTAAATAACCGAGATAGAGCAATCAGTTCGCTGAACCTCAAAACCGCTCAAGAACTTTCAATCCCTCTTGCAAGCAGTTTGAAGAACTTGAATCAATCGGATTCTACCAAAATTGAGTCAGGCTTCTCCGAACTTCGATGAACTAGTATCAATCGGACTCCGCCAAAGGTGTGTCAGACTTCTCCGAACATCGATAAACCTGTATCGATCGGACTCCGCTGAAGTTGTGTCAGACTTCTCGACGAACATGAATCACCGGCGAAGTTGTGTCAGACTTCATCGACGAACTTCAATCGATCCGACTTCGCTGAAGTTTTGTCAGATTTCTCCGAACTTCACGAACTGAAATTGCACATCGGTAAAGTTGTGTCAGACTTCTCCGAACTTCGGCTTGTATCTTCAAAGGTAATTTCACTAAATTCGATAAACTTCGACTCCATTCATAAACTCCTTTCATTCAAGTTCTAAATACAAATTAGGTTAACATATAGATTTTCATGCCTTCCAAGTTGCCGATTTAGACTCTTATAGATTTTCATCCAGATTTGTTGAAGCCGATTATAGTAATTTTGGGGAAAAACAACTTTTAATTTGATATTTATGATTACATATATGTATTTGAATAATTTATTGATTTTACAACCAGAACTTATTGTATGAGCAACATAGTTTGTTTAATTGTTTAAAACTAATAAAAAGTTATAGTTCATTGAAGAAGGATCTGAAAATGTTGCATTACATAAGTCTGTTAAAGCAAATATTGTTGATCAAGAAGGTAATTTGAATTATATTGTGTGGAACCAGAGAGCATAAGGTATGGAATGGATACTGATGCTATTAAAAGTTAAAATTTAAATATTAAAAGTTGAAGTTATTTATATAAACGTTTAATATTTCTGTCTGGCTTTTTATAGACAAGCTAAACACTAAAGATGATAATGAGGAAGCTACAAGAAATGAACAAGGTTTCTTACTTCACTTAATATGCAATTACTAAAATTGTGGATACTGAAATGTATAAAATGAATAAGTCTAATTAAAAGTTAGAATTATACTATTAAAAGTTAAAGTTATTTATATAAAAGTTTGAATATTTCTGTTTTGGCTTTTTATAGACGAGCAGAACAATGCCGATGCAAATGAGGAAGCTTCAAGGAATGAAGAAGGTATCTTATGTTGTGTTTTAAAAATAAAATCTCTATAAATAATATGAAACTCAAGGCACAAAATGAAAACAAGTTATGCACAACATTTCCTTAATATGCAATTACAAAAACTGTGGGTAGTGAAGAGTATAGAATGCACACTTCTAATTAAAAGTTAGAATTATTTTATTAAAAAGTTCAACTTATTTATATAAAAGTTTGAAGGTTTCTCTTTTGGCTTTTTATAGAGGAGCATAACAATGGAGAGGGAAATATGCAGGCTGCATTGAATGAAGAAGGTATTTTATGTTGAGTTTTAAAAATAAAATCTCTAGATATAATATGAAACTCAAGGCACAAATTAAAAACAGATTATGCACAATATTTCCTGTAATATGCAACTACAAAAACTGTGGTAGTGAAAAATATAGAATGAATACTTCTACTTAAAAGTTAGAATTATTTAATTGAAAGTTCAATTTGTTTATATAAAAGTTTGAATGTTTCTGCTTTGGCTTTTTATATAGGAACATAACAATGGAGTGTGAAATGTGGAAGTGTGTCATGGAGGGAAGAAGTTATTTATGTCGTGTTTTAACAAATAAATGTTAAAACTAAAAGTTTAATATTTTAAAAGTTTGAATGTTTCTGGTTTAGAACATTTGTTTTCTTGGCAACCCCACACTATTTTATTTTATCACCATGGAGCACTGTTTGATTGTTCTTGTATTGATGCTATAAATAAGTGAATGTTTTTATTGATTGCACTGTGTGTAAAACTAAAAGTTATGCATTTAATTCTAGAAGTTTGAAACAAGTAAGACCAAATAACTTGAATCACTGTCATTTATAAAGCTTTTACCCACTTCTACGGATGCTTCTATTTCTGTTTTCACTCCAATCATTACTATGTTCATTTTAACTGCTATGTTATTTTCTTTGTTCACTGCTGTGTTTACTTCTACTTGGAAGTTCAATGCCATGCCCAATTTATGTTTTATCTATGTTTTGGTTTATTTTACCTGATTTGTTTTGAATTTAAACTGAATGAAACCATTCAAAATAAATCTAAGTGGACTGCAAAATTATTAAAACGTAAAACTACACAGTCATTTTCATTTTATAAACCCTTTGGAAATCTCTTTGAACCCTCGTGAGCAAATACACTTATGAGTGATCGCCTCCTTAATGTTCTTCCATTAGAAACATCAGTAACAACAACATCTATGTAGTTTTTCAAGCGCTGCCAAGTTACAATCATGCTACTTCAGCTAGATCGCTCTGTCAGTCCACTAGCCAGAGACCAGCAGTCTACCGACTTCTGCTACACCTACACCTGAAACCTGAAAGCTTAGAGAGGAATGCTCCATGTCTGGAATGGAACCTTTTGGAGAGGAATAAGCTACCTAATATCACCATTTGGATAGGAAGATGCTACCTAATATCAAATATTCCGACGGCTCTTGTGGAAAATTCAGACTTTCTTTTTTTATGTCAGAATCACATAAAAACATCAATTTTGAGGCTCAATACCTAAAGAGGAAAAAAGACAGTTAGAGAAGTGCAAAATACTTCTCTAATTTATCTCATCATCATACTTGATAGAAAAGTTAAAATAATAACATATGTATCTATATTTAAGCTATGTGGGATTCGAACCCACACCATTGTGCATGTTTGCACATTGCTCTACCATTTGAGCTAATAGCCTTGACATGCATCTCTTTACCGTTTAAATACTTATTTTATAACCAGATTTCACTCCAACATGACCTACAAATTGAAGAATAAGCTAGAAGATGATTGTAGCAGCGGGTGGTATTTGATAAAAAACTCACTGCTATTGTTCTTTTAAAGAATAACAACATTATTATTTAAAACTATGGTACTATAAGCAACAAAAGTATAAAGGGTTGCAATTGCAGGTGGTATTTTTACAACTGCTACGACAATTTACCTTTGGACAACTAATAGAACAACAACATGTACTACTACTGCTATATTTGTAGCAGCATGAGCAGTTAAAAAATGAAAAAGAAGGTTTAGGACATTTTGGAGTGATACAACAACCGCCACCAGATGAGCATGAACAAGAACAATAATTTTTGTGGCGGCACTGAGAAGAATCCGGGAAAGAGCAACATTGAGAAAATTAGTGTTTGCAAATTAACATTCTCTGTTAATGCATAACTTTTATTCACATTACTATAACTATTAACTCAAAAGACATAACTTTTATTCAGAAATCATATCAGTTGAAACAACAGGGCTCTAGTGTTGAAACAACCCGTACTACTTCCTTTAGTTGGAGTTCCTTTAGTTGGAAGCTCTTATATAGATCCTGATTGACAAAGATCTGAAATTTGGAAATACATAAACAAATGGCCTCAAATTTCATGATTACCCTTATCATCATAATCACACAGTAACTATGGAAAGAATTAACATACCGACATGTTCATTCATGATAAATATGGAATAATATAGCATAACCGAGCTACTATTTTTTCTTCATTTGTTATTCAAAAAATTCTGCTCTACTTTCAAATGAAGCCGATTATCATTTAAGCATTTTAACAAACATTTGATAGGTACAAGTGACTCATATAATACTGCATCTTAAGCTAACCTAGCATAAAGTATAATTCATTATGCCTAAACATCATCTTTAGACAGAACAAATTGAACATCCAAGTAAAGAAACATCACGTTGATTAAGAGAGTTATCAACTGAAAAAAAATTGTTAAAAAACAACAAAAGCAACTACTGCGCATACTAGTGGAGGAAACGAACTCATCAAAGAAAATTTTGATACACACTGACTAATTCAATATTATAGAAATTACAAATTACCAGATGGAAGTTGAAATTCAGAAGATTCTTCAATACAGCCTTCGACGTAATAAGTCCGATAGAATATCAAGGTAGAAACTCGCGAAGATTAGAAATACTGGTTGAATTCTTTTATGAGACCACCGAACGAAAATCCAGCAAAGAGATCGAAGATGAAGAAAGTGATCGAGGGATGAAGATGTTAGCTAGGTCTGGTCTATGAAGATGAAGAAAGTGATCGACGGAGGAGGGGATCGATTGGATATGCGAAAAGGTCTAAAGATGGTTAAAATAACGAAAATGTCATTAATGAAACGGAAGATTAAAGGCAACATGCGATGGAGATGAGTCTGGATCGAGCGGTGTATATAACTTCTCATTTTTCAGCCTAAGATGGACTTCTCATGGGATCTTTTCCGTATATATATATATATATATATATATATATATATATATATATATATATATATATATATATATATATATATATATATATATATATATATATATATATATATATATATATATATATATATATATATAGAGGAATGTTCAGGTCCGAACATTCCCCGTCCGAGCACCGTCCGAACATGGACGTTTGGGCGACTTCCCAGTGGAATTTATTGATGACATTTTTTGAGCATGTTCCTCATCAAGTCTAGTTTGTCCGTACCAAATTTCAGCTCACAATTCAATCGGGAAGGCATTCGAATCATTTTTTGAAGTTGACTGCGTCAAAAATATACATATAAAAACGCAGTCAACTTCAAAAAATGATTTGAATGCCTTCCCGATCGAATTTTGAGCTGAAATTTAATATGGACATACTAGATTTGATGAGGAACATGCTCAAAAATTTTCATCAAACAATTCCACCGGGAAGGGCCCCAAACGGGGATGTTCGGACGGAGGGTCGTGTCCGAACGACAGGACGTTCGGACAGGATCATTTTTGTATATATATATATATATATATATATATATGTATGTATGTATGTATGTATGTATGTATGTATGTATGTATGTATGTATGTATGTATGTATGTATGTATGTATGTATGTATGTATGTATGTATGTATGTATGTATGTATGTATGTATGTATGTATGTATGTATGTATGTATAGAAATCATCATGTCAGGCCGGCCTGACCGGGAGAGCCGTTTGGCCGAGCCCTTTTGGCGACCTTCCCGGTCTAGTTTGTCCATACCAAATTTCAGCTCACAATTCGATCGGGAAGGCATTCAAATCATTTTTTGAAGTTGACTGCGTCAAAATATACATATAAAAACGCAGTCAACTTCAAAAAATGATTTGAATGCCTTCCCGATCGAATTTTGAGCTGAAATTTGGTATGGACATACTAGACTTGATGAGGAACATGCTCAAAAATTTTCATCAAAAATTACACCGGGAAGGGCCCCAAACGGGGATGTTCGGACGGAGGGTCCTGTCCAAACGTTCGGACAGGATCATTTTTGTATATATATATATATGTATATTATATATATATATATATATATATTATATTGTTAGAACTTTTATTGTGAGTCAAGTTTGTCTGTAATGTCTTGTTTAATAAGGTAGACTAGTTATACCATTTATGGTATTAGAATAGTAATCATTTTGTAATAAATGGGTTAAAGGGAATAAGGCCCAAAAAGGTCTTGGGCCAAACCTCAAGGTTTACCTAAATCGGTAATCTGTACAACGCCTATAAATATGCGCCTTGTGTACAGGTACCGATATCGATTAATACACCTTAGCCTTACACTGCCAATATTACTTCTCGATATAATAGAAAGACGATTTCCAAGTTCTCGATACTGCATAAATCATTCTGTGCAATCGTTCTTCTCTATTTATCGATGATATCCATCTAGTTGTGTGTTAGTCTACAGAAATCTGGGACCAACAACTGGTATCAGAGCCTGCTCGAGTGTGATCGTCGAAGAAAAGTTTTCGAAGTTTCTCTATTTTCATACTTTTCGATATTTCTCTGTTTTAAGCCTTGTAATCTTGTTACTGATCGATAATCTGTAAAAGTTATACCATTGGATTCGCCAGTCAAAAACGAACCAAGAGTATAGCTTATTCTTCGATTTCAGTAAACTTGAATTTTTGAAGTTCTCGATATTGTAATGTCGAAAAGCAGGGTTTTCGATACTTAAGCAGGTTTTCTCGAGCTGAAGAGGGCACTGAAAGGATCTCGAGATTAATAACTTTACAGAAAAGTTGGTTAAATTGCTTAAACTTGAATTCTTAATTTGTAGGATTTCGACACTATGTTCTCGATACTAGTTCTCGAACCGAGTTCTCGAAGTTTCACTTCTCGATACTCAGTTTTCGATATTCTGTTCTCGATACCTTGTTTTCGAATTTGCAGGTTCTCGACACAGCTTCTCGATACTCAGTTCTCGAAACCAAGTTCTCGAACTTAGGTTCTCGATACTGAAGTTCTCGATAGCTGCTTCTCGAACTTAGCTTCTCGATAGCAGGGTTTTCGATACCTTTATTGAAAACTGCTTCTCGATACAACTTCTCGAACTCTACTTCTCGAACTACGTCCTGAACTAGGTTTTCGATATTCTGTACTTTAATTTTTCTAATCAAATCACTCGAACAGTCTATTAAAGTGAAACAACAAGGATGGAAGCATTGACACTTGGAAATGACAACAGACCGCCCATTCTCAGAAAAGGAAAATATCAGATGTGGAAGACAAGATTTCTAAATTTTCTGGAAGGAAAAGACAATTCATCTGCCATGCTTGAATCACTCACACAAGGACCTGCTGAGATCTACACATAGATTGATGGCGCTGATGTAAACAACCCCCCTGTTAACTTTGTGAAAAGGCTGAAGACAAAGGCCGAGTATACTGAAGCAGACAAGTTGAGAATCAAAGCTGATCTCATGGCGAAAACGTATCTGCTGCAAGCTATCCCCAATGATATATACATTCTGATAGACAGCATGGAGACAACAAAGGAAATGTGGGATGAGGTGAAGAAGTTAATGATTGGAACTGATCTTGGCTTGAACACAAAGATAGCAAACATCTTGACAGCTTATGATGCGTTCAAGGCTGCACCAGGGGAGGCGCTCCATGAAACATATAACAGATTTGTGCAACTGATAAACGAAATGAGGAAGATCAAGGTTGTGAAATCAAACATGGAGATGAATATACGTTTCTTGTCGAGCCTGCCCCCTGAGTGGAAGAGAACTGTAAAGAACCTGAGACAACACTTGGACTTGGATGAACTGGATCTCTGTACACTTCATGAGCATCTCCAGCAGTTTGTAAATGACACAGCTGAGATGGAAGGAAGCTTTTCTGCTAATCCTTTAGCCCTCATGATAGAAGCTAAACCAAAGAGTTCATCTAAGGTCCAGAAGAAGAAGAAAGCAGTCAAGGTGGAGTCAGAAGAAGAAGACAGTGAAGAAGAAGTGGATGTTGAATCTGAGTTGGCTGATCTGCAGAAAAAGATGGCTTTGCTCACCAATCAGTTCAACAAGAAATTTTCAATGAAGGGAAACTCATCCAACAAACGGCGAACCTGTCACGCCCCAGACCGCAATCCAAGCGCGTGTACAACCGCCGTATAATCAAGTGACGTCACCCGCGAGTCAACCTCACTTGATTACACAAGGCGTTCGAGAAAATAATCCATCCATACTCAGTAGTAAACATACATAACAACATCACATTTAAACCAATGAATAGCGGAAATATTCAACGGTAAGTCATAAGCCACAACCGGCCAATAACATGGGCATGCAAGCCCCAAAAGAATAGTTTATGACAAATAAAAATATCCATGAGCAATGTTTGGTAATTTGAAATAAAATGAGGAAGCACGAACCACGTCTTCCTTGATTTGATGTCACCCGTAGAAAGGTGCAGGTAGCAAGCCCTAGCTTCAACCTGAAAATGGTGGGGCCCCCCGAAGGGGTCAGTACAAGTACCGAGCGAGTAGCAGGCTAAATATAGAATAACTAACGTTTCAAGTATAGGACCCAAACATAGGGTGATACATATACGTATAATCTTTCCCCCAAGTTTGCAATACATATTAGTATACATACACTTGGAAATACCCGACCCGTAGGTCATTGTTTATTTGGGAAAATAATAGTTGCCAATATCCTTGACTTAAATCCCAACCCACCCATATACCTATGAGTGTATAGAACTCCTCCTTGTTCAAATAAATTATCATAAGGACACCGCCCGATCCTAGATCATTAAATGAAATCTATGAGTTTTGAGGATACACGCCCGATCCTTGGGTACTCCACCCTATAATTGAGTTTTGAGGATAACCGCCCGATCCTTGGGTACTCCACCCTATATAACCGAGTTTTGAGGATAACCGCCCGATCCTTGGGTACTCCACCCTATATAACCGAGTTTTGAGGATAACCGCCCGATCCTTGGGTACTCCACCCTATATAACCGAGTTTTGAGGATAACCGCCCGATCCTTGGGTACTCCACCCTATATAACCGAGTTTTGAGGATAACCGCCCGATCCTTGGGTACTCCACCCGACCTATGACTTACCACATATCACGCTAGATAGGGTCTATATCATATTTAGTCATTCATAACTAATTCACTACATAAAGCTTATGTATCACAATCCATGCAAATCCATGCAACCATATAAATGTATAATTAACTAATATCAACCGATATTAATTAATCCATTTACCATCGGTCAACGTTGTTGTTGACCGCCATCTCAAGTCTTACACTTATTAACTAATTCATCATATAATTAAGTTAATAATCTCCATTGTGCTTCTTTTACTCTTAAAACAAATATGCATTATATATAATTTCTCATATCATATTTCATGCATAAACAATTATTCTTTTCATACGCACTTAACTATGTTGGCTAATCACATGTTTAAATATCTTTTAAACATCATTATGAACACATATAACATTCATTTAGGTAATCTCATAATTGACCCAAAAGTTATAAGATATTAAGCCGTCCACTCACCTTGAACTAGCGTTAAGAAGTTCTACCCTTCTTGGTTGAACTCCGGTGAAACTCCGGCGACTTTTGGTCAACTCCGGCGACAATTCCGGCGACTTTTCCAACTTTGTGAAATCACTTGAAATACCCTTTACAAGTGCCTAACAAGGTTTTATAATCATAAAACCCATGTTAATACAAATAACCTCAAAAAGGTTATTTTCCGGTGAACCGGTCGTTTTGACTTCTAAGTCCGTTCTTGGACATAGAATCACTTCCCAACCCATAAATCCATACTTATAACATGTAGAACCCTCTTAAGGATCCTTCACATGATATATATCTTATATGGTAGAAGAAAAATAAAGGAGAAGTTATAATAAGGTCATTACCTTGATTTACACACTTTTCCTAGCCCTTTTTCCTTCTTTAATCCCACTCCTTGGACCTTTCTTGCTTGAGCTCGAGTTGCAGCAATGGAGGAGGGTTGGTGTAACACTTGAGATTTAATATAAACGGATTAATAGTACTACTCATACAAACAGAGGTGCATCTCCTTTTAAGGGAGCTCATCCACTAAGAACTCCAAAGTTAAGCGTGCTTGCTAGGGAGTAGTCTTGGGATGGGTGACCCCCTGGGAAGTTTCTCGGGGCGCGCATGAGTGAGGACAAAGTGCGCGGTAAAGGCTCGTGGTGGTTTGTGGGGACAGTACTATTGGTCCGGAGTAACTACCTCGGGTCCGGTGGGCCGGGGTGTTACAAGTTTCTCTGATACCAATTTGTAACACCCCCAAATTTCCCGCCCAAAATAATACTTGAAATAGTAATATATTGATAACAACCTTGATTTATTCTTTCAAAACAGATAAAATGTTTTGCAGCGGAAATAACATTAATTGGGAAATGGGTGTTACCGCCACATCCGGTCATCTCTAACCGAATGCACAGGCAATTTAAAAAAAAAAACAAAGAAAACTAACAATAGATCATCTATGAGTTCATAACATAAATAAAATGTTTATTCCAGACTAGGTTTAACTAAGGTATCTTCTAGAACGCTCTCGGGTTCAAGCAGACATCAATCAACATTAGCATCACCACCTGTTTGCATAATGGGAAGGGAGACCCCCTGGGAAGTTTCTCAGGGCGCGCATGAGTGAGGACAAAGTGCGCGGTAAAGGCTCGTGGTGGTTTGTGGGGACAGTACTATTGGTCCGGAGTAACTACCTCGGGTCCGGTGGGGCCGGGGTGTTACAGGTGGTATCAGAGCCAGGTTGCGACAGTGTGCTGATCCGTAGATGATTCTGGAGTTCTAATTAATTTGTGTTGGTGTGTTAGCCACCCCCATTTCAAGTGGGTTTAGGCGGCTACTCATCCTTCTCTTATGTGTGTTGTGTTATTTATGAATGGTTGAGCATTTTCTGGAGTTCAATTCTGTGTTGGTGTGTATGCCACCCCATTTCATATGGGCTTAGGAGGCTGCTCATCCTTCACTAATGTGTGTTGTGGTATTTATGAATGGTTGAGCATTTAATTTGCTTGAGGTTTAAACACTATAGGGGTGCACAACCTACACTTGGTAAGTTGGTTAGGTAATGAAATAAGCAAAACACTATAATATAGGCATACAAAAACTTGTGTTTGACTGATTACAACACTACTTTCAGTCTTTCACACATAACACCCTATACCCCTGTCCAAAATGTGTAGTGAAGCAAAACAAGTAATGAAATGTCCCATATGAGGTAAGGTGCCTAACATTTACACAAAAACAATGAACTGGACCCCTGTTCAGTGATGAAGGTGTGGATCCTCCTCCTCAACTTCACCAATGAACAGGCTATTACCAGTATCTTGTGTAGATTGTCCAAGATGTGTTGTCCTTAGCTGCAGTTCTGCAATTGCATCATCATACACTGCTTTGTCTAAAAACATTGACCTTGGTAACTGTCCTTGTGCTGCTAGGTGATCTTTCCCAATGTGTGGCACCCTGTAGTTATTCCCCCCTTCACCTTAAGTATCTCATGCATTACTATTTGGTAGGTCACCCATATTTTGTCCAACTTTTCTGCAGTTAAGTCATCATAAACTTTATGAACAGTCTCAATTAGTTGAGGCACTGTTTTAGGGGTTGAGTGATCCTTTAGAGACTGTATATCCCTAAAAAAGCCTAAGTCCAAAATGTGGGGGAATTAGAAGGTTGATTGACTAACTCTCTTATGAAGTTGTCTGATGTGGCTGCAAATCCAAATTCTTCATCATCCCCATTAATGTGGGGCCTAACATTATCTTGTTGTATCATGTGTGTTTGTTACCAAACTGTGGCCACTTCTGCTTAATAGCCGGAATTATCTCATGGATTAACATGTCTTTCACAACTGGTTTGGTTACACTGTTAAGTGCCTTGGTCTCCATTACACCCGCATCTCTATTTTTTTACTTTCTCTGTGGTGGCATTGTTTCTGTGAAGGGGAACATTCCAATTTTCCCATCTGATAGTACACCTCCTCCCTCTCCAAACACAGGTCTGCCAACAGCACACATAAACATGATTTTGGTAATGAATCTTTTGGATTTGCAAAACCTATATGGATCTTCTTCTTGGGCACCCAAATAGAATCTTTGTGCTATATTTGTCATGAAAAACCATTTTTCATCAATATGAATAACATTTGAGAAATCCTGAAATCTAGGATTGTTGGGGATAGAGTTTGGTTGAAGCTGTTTTAGACAGTACTCCATCCTATTCAGTTTCTTCCCATCATTCAGTAGTGGCTTTATGGCATTTGTATGAATTCTAATCCTACCTGCCTTTACCAGTCTGTGTGTTGTGTTCTTGGACAATCCCAATTCCATACCAAGAAACCTGATCGTTGTTCTCTTGTTTAAAGGGATGCCTACAATTAAATTTTCATCAAAGTGTATTCTTTTCCTTCCCACTTTACCTTGCATGTGGCTGTGCACATCTATAGGCAATTCCTCCTGTATTCGCTTCTTTGTTGTATTCCAGATTCTGCTCACTGTTCTTCTTGTGCAATTGAACTCCACAGCAAGTTTGCTGACTAAGCCTCTCTGAACCTTAGGCTCGGTTATACCAGTACCTTCTTTTATTGTCACAACCAGTTTGTGGACTATCATGTCCCTTTCTGCTGAAGTGAGATTTTTGGGTCTAGGTCGTTGCTGATGTGCATTATTTTCATGAATAGGAGGATCATGTGCATTCACTAACACATTTTCTTGGGTATTTGTAGTATTAATGGCTGCAGAATCCATGTGGAAAGGTCTTCCACACGTGAGGGGAGAAGCAGGTAGAAGAGAAATAAAGGCTTCTTGCAGACATAAAGGCTTTGTTGGACTGTTATGGACTCTTATGTAGTGTAGTGATTTTTTTTTTTTTGGGGGGGGGGGGGGGGGGCTCAAAATTTCCCTCCATTTTGTATCTTAGGTTTGTATCTTAGGTTTCATTGGCTGAAATTGGCCTATTTATTTTCGGTCATGTACTGTAGGACTGAATTGTAAGAACCCAGTTGGGAAATGGAAAATAAAACAATCATTGTACCTTTTGCTTTTTACTATTCATCTTTACTTTTATTGTACACTAACCGGTTCTAACCTCCCTCCCCAGTTTTAAAAAGAAAGGGTATTAAGGGTATTTAACTCTAAAAGTTCCACTTTTCTTAATCACCGTGAAAAACGAAACGGGACGATAAATTCGGGACAGAGGGAGTAGCATTTATTTCCTAGTTAGGGGTTGGCAACTTGAATTCACTAGCATTAACTCTAATTCTCTGTACTCTTAGCTCAGATTGGATGCTCGACTCGGCTTTCAGTAGGGTGTGTTGTAATTGTTCGTTATTACTTAATAAGAACTCGACTCACTTATTGTCTCCCTCTTATTTGCTAACTACTATACTTGTGCCTTCATATACTCACACCATCCACTTAAAATATCCATCAAAGTCCAATGGAACGTGTTGGGCCCTTGGAGTTAGAGGAATTAATCTCAGCACACTAAATCAACTCCTAGTGTTTCACAAGCTGCGCTCAATTAATGAGTTCTCTTTATATCTAATGTTTCCTTGTGAGTATAAAGAGGGCGAATAATTTGACATTCTCAAATGGAGGAAGGACAAAGAAGTGATGATTTCTATTTTATCAACAATGAGAAAATAAGTCATATCCATGTTGGTTTCAATGGTTGTAGTGGAATAAGAGTTTAGTAAAGCCGGCAACATATTACCCAATTATAAAAATGAGGTTGAGCATGTAGTCTCTTGAGACACTTGTGTGTTTTTCACGATTGATTGATGACCCACCGACAGACTCAAGAATTAGACATAGCACCGACTCGTCATTTCATGGAGTAAACGACAACCGATCAAGGAAGTGAGATTTTTAATTTGAAGAGTACAAGATTTCTAAATATTTTATATTGTTGTCTACATTGGTTTTTTAGGAATTACTTATTATTTACACAAATAAATATATGTGTTATGTACACTTCAAATTTGAGGTACTTGGTATTTTTTTCGAATTTTATTTTTAAATTTTTTAAACGTACATGCAATTAAATTTTTGTGTCCACAGACTTTTTAATTTTAATGTATATAACTTTTTATATATATTAAATTACTATAATAACATTTAAAAAATGCCCCGAACCGGGACTCAGACCGAACTGACCAGTCTACCAAACTTGGTTTGAAGTATGATAAGAAGTAATGGTTGTAAACTAAAACAAATAATTTTAATTCGATTCGTGAATTGAATTCATAAATTATGACTTAAATTTGAAAATTTAGAAAATAAATACGAATACAAATCTCATGTTTGGTTCGAACATCTTTCAAATACGAATAGAAATAATTATGTATTTGATTTGAAGAATAATCATATATCTAAAAACATTATAATTGTGAATGTAGGTTAATATCCTTGATTTATGTCAATGCCTTTTATGCAACACAAGCTTGTACGCTTTTATTAAAGTGCGGTACTAACTTTTTTTAAAGTCTAAAATAACTTTACGCCGTTGAAAAACATAACTTTGTGAAGCCACATTCTGCTAACATTAGCACTATTAATTTATTACTGCCTTTTGAACTACCTCAATCAATAACACGTTAGGTTCAAACAATGTACATATTTTCTTTTTAGAGATATTATTACTCAGAATATGACTAAAAAGTTTGAAAATTCCAAAATAGGACTGTCATGTTTTTATTCCCAAAATTGGACCAATTATTGTCATGTTTTGGCAGTACCAGGCTTCAACATGACAGTATTTTCCAAAATTGGCAGTAATTAGTCCTATTTTGGGAATAAAAACATGACAGTCCTATTTTGGAATTTTCAAACTTTTTTAGTCCTATTTCGGGAACTTACCCTTCTTTTTAAAGTAAAAAATTAAAAATAAAACATGGAATTATGGAGTAAGAGTAGTGGGTTACTATCATAATTAATTTAGAAAATTAGAAATTAGTAGTGGCTCAAAGAGTGAAATGTTTGAGTATAATAAGAAGTGTCACACTTAATGATTCTCATTAAATTGATATTTTTTCGTAATGTTTCATTCCCCTGTTTTCATTTAATTTTATCATCGTCTTTTACTTAATTGATTTTATAAATTTCTGGTTGAAGTGACTAAATCGGTTGATTCTACAGAAATTTATGAAGTTTTGAATGAAGT
This sequence comes from Cuscuta epithymum, assembly GCA_945859915.1. Classification (NCBI taxonomy): domain Eukaryota; kingdom Viridiplantae; phylum Streptophyta; class Magnoliopsida; order Solanales; family Convolvulaceae; genus Cuscuta; species Cuscuta epithymum. The sequence goes on from CAMAPF010000137.1 coordinate 1,299,711, forward strand.
TGTTAGATTGACTGATTCTGCTAAATTATAAAAGAAAAATATTTAAATTATGTTTAATTAATGAAATAAATAAAAAACATGTCAAAAATAACTAAAAAGGTTATCTACATCAACATCGATCAATTCAGTAAGAAAAGTAACATATATCTTACTTATTTTAATTATTACACAATTTATTGTGTGAAATTAAAGGTTATGTGTTTGGTGGAAAAGTTGGCTGATAAGACTGATAAGACAAAAAACATTATTACTAAACGGGCTCTTAGAATTTTATAACATATAAGGGTTATATGTATCCTTGAAAAGATAAAAATAAATGCATAATGTTCGCAACAAGTAATACAAGACTACCTAACATGAGCAAAATATGCAAATTAATTATAAGTTACCAAAATTGTAAAGTTTGGGATTGAGATGGGTTGCATGGCTCACGTTAGCAATTAAGCACAATGATCGACCAAACCACAATAAACAGTTACATATATATATATATATATATATATATATATAATTATGTTGTCCCCAATGTTATTCTCTCTTTAAGTAGGTCATCATGTTCATATGGTGTATATGATTGTGTGTTCATATGGATATGTAAGTCCAAGTAGCTCTATTTAATTCAAGGCTCAAAAGCTAATCAGTCCATATATTGTGTTCCGGAGCCTTAAAACCTATCGCTATTTACAAATATTTCACACTCTCTCATTTCTATTTAAAGTAACAAATACCTGACTAAAGTTATTTATCTTTTCACTAAACAAATTTCAATCACAAAATTATTACTTTATCATTCTATGTGATAGTCAAACTTAACCAAGTTTTATGGGACGAAAGGATATGTTAAAACAAAAATACAACTGAATCACATAACCGCATACTTTAAAGTCATATAGACATATATTTCGCACAATAAATGGTTGACATGAAATATAATTGATCTGGTAATTTTTAAAATATGTAAGAAATCTCAATAACAATTTACAAGAATCTCATAATAATTTTGCATATAATAATAGTTCTCTATGAAAAAGAACATTACTTCAATGGGCAAACACCCTCGCGCTTTGCGCGAGCAAACGCTAGTGTGTGTGTGTGTATAGGGTTAAGATCCTATGAGAATGAATCGCTAGGAGAGAAATGAGAAGTAAATACAGCCCTAGATTATTAGCATCCGATGGTGCACAATTAACCATTCCTAATTAAAAATTAAATGGGGCGGACGGTTTTAAAAGGCAAGTTGTGCAACATCATTTAATTAACGAGGGCATGAATGTAAAAAGAACATAAAACCGTTGGGATGCATATCGAGTAATAATCTTTGCACCACTTTCCATATACGTGACTTACCATTGAAACTCCCGCTTACCAAAATAACAGGGCATCGGTGATTGTATTTCCATATATCGATGAACTTAAACGGCATACTACAGTGCACCAAGAATAATTGTGCAAAACCTAAGAAGCCGAGAGAAGAGAGAGCAAGTTTGAGAATCGAAGATGGCGAGCGAAGAAACTGATGGGCAACCTTCTGGTCAAGATTTACAAAATCCTGCCCTTGGAGGTGAAATTGATGGGCAACCTTCTCGTCAAGATTTACGAACTCCTGCCCTTTGTATTAAGGATGAGAAAAAGAGACGCCGAGTTTCCAATAGGATTGGATGTAAAGCACGTTTAGTGCTTAGGCTTGCTGGCACCAACACATACGTGGTTACCTTGTTTGAAGAGAAGCATAACCATTGTATGGCTTCTAGTTTCAAAAAGCATACGTGACCCTTTACTCTTTTTAAAAGTGAACAGGAAACTGAATATTGGTCATCAAATGTTTTTCCTGAATTGTGTCAAAGAAAACATCGGTACAACAAAATGTTATCGCTTGTATAAAGAAACTGTCGGCGGCTATTCCAATATAGGTGCCACGTCTGTTGATTTTAGGAATTTTAAACGTGACTTGAAGGCGTACATAGTTGGCGTGGATGCTCAAATGCTCGTAGATAAACTTTTCAGAAAGAAAGAAGTTTCTTCAGCCTTTGCTTTTGACTATGATGTCGATGAGAGTGATCAATTGACATGCATATTCTGGGCCGATCCTGTCTGCATAAGGAACTATGCTCTATTTGGTGATGTTGTTTCTTTTGATGCTACTTATGTGACAAATCGGTAATTTCCTTTTTCATTCATTATTTGTTAGTACACCTATGTATGTGTCGCGCTTGTGTATAACCTGCTATGATCACACTGTTTGCTGCACCTTTCGATGGTATGTCATGCACTTTTATTTCATTATTTCACAATACAGGTATAACATGATTTTTGCTCCTTTTGTATATACATAAAAAGCTGCATTCAACAGTTAGTATATACACACATTGCATACTAATTTAATTATATCTTAAAAATTCATTTTAATCTTACCATGAGGAATAACAATGGTCCTCTGAAAGTCTGTCATGGTTCTGATGCCATGAAATTGTGATATCAATCAAACATGACAATACATGCTCGAACCAATTTAAGTCCTTTATTTTCTTTACATTCTCAAGGTTATTCATGATGCTGCAGTTTGCATATCCGTTTGGCCTGCTGTCGACTATCAAAGACATAAAGAGAACAACAAAGTGCCTAATAAACCAATCGCCACCTTGGTCACATAGAAGCATCACATCACACACATCAGATGGGCTTATCTTCCTGTCACCCTTCCCAAACATTCCCTTCCACTCTCTCGCCAGATCACAGTTCGCACTCTTCTTTTTTGGCATAATCTTCGTCCCGCCAGCCGGCAACCCAAGTACTCTTGCAACATCTGCTTTAGTAATGTGCACCTCCTTACGATCTTCCACAATCAAACTACACTTCCTTGGGTTGAAATTCTCAACTACCCAATATCCTAACTTTGCCGGAAGTTCCTTAATATCCTTCTCTAGCAGCTTCCCGAACCCAATGCTCTTGACCGCTTCCTTCTGTATGTTATTCATATCCTTCATTGCTCTAACCAGGAGTTATGGTGAAGACCTTGTTCGCAACTTTCTAAACTCTATGAACTTTTCATCTTCATTCCCCTGTATAATGGTCTCAGAATTACCTATTGTTCTGGTTTTCTTGTTTTTTGGCAGAGTAACGAAGTCCTCATCACTATCTTCTACTTCAATATCACCAGCTTGTAATCCAAGCTTTCTACCTTCTCTTGAGGTCTCTGCTTCTTTTCGTTTCAGCTTATCTTGTGCTTCAATCAGTCAATCTTGTCCATCTCAAGAACAAATCTTGCACTCCTTCTCACCGGCATGTTACCGCTTCCATCCTTGCCTTACACCCTCCCCCTACTTGAAGTGCACCCTTCAGTGTCTGGTCCTGCGTCCAACAGTCAACAAACAAACACATTTCAGTATTTCACAATATTACATTTTCCTGTAAACACATATTTCGAGACAAAGATCATGCATTACTATTCAAGTCATGCTGCACAAAAATCCAAAATTTCAAACTTCAAACCTCAAATCAAAAACAGTAATTTTGTTTACTATGGTGTTCTTCTCTATTTTTTCATCTGTTCTCAACATACTACAAATTATGCAATTATGATGCACCCATAATCAATTCATACTACACAATACTCATTTTTTTATGATACTACACAATACTCATTAAAAACTACACAATTAACATGCACAATACTTATGCACACATACTGCATACCACCTTAAGTGATTCAAACCTTAAACCAAAAATAGTGAAATCCTACTATTTGAAGCACAATACTTATGCACACGTACTAAGTTTATAATGCACAAACCTTATGCATGTCAAACTCAATAGCAGCATGTGAATTTATACACATACTAAATTTATAGTGCACAAAACCAATACACATGTCAAACCCTCCATACGTGCACTTTTTAATCACCGGTATTGCAACTCAAATTTCAGCCTTGAAACTTCTAACCTCAAACCGAAACAATTCTCAATTCATAAACTACATATTCATAATGCACAACACCTCAATACTTCAACACTTTGAACAAATAAATGCTTAAAGTCTACTATTTCATGCATACACATCCAATTCATACTGCACAACACAAAATACTTTAAAACCTACTATTTGATTGCACCACCTTATAATAAATTTATATTCTAACCTCATGATCTCTTATTAAATTTTTATTGCACATGACTCCAAAATGTGGAACCCTCCCTCCGTGCACTTTTACTTCTCTGTATTGCAACTCAAAATTTTCCAAATACCAGATTTCATCCAAGGCCATATTTCCCCTATCTCCGATTTTCTTTATCTGCTTAAACAACCATTGTACTGAGCACCGACTACTATGGCATTGTGCATTTTCCAATCACTAATTTTAAAACTCAAATTTCTTGAACCAAATTATTTCATTCACAATCGTTTACCCAAAAATTTCTTGAAATGGTGCACTATTTCACTATACTTCATACGCTTCAAATCCATTTCAAAACCAAGAAATAAATTCGAATTACATACATCACAAAACACACTAATCATACCTGTTGCTGCACTCTTCAAGGTCGGATTGCATGTTTCTTCGCTCGCCATCTTCGATTCTCAAACTTGCTCTCTCTTCTCTCGGCTTCTTAGGTTTTGCACAATTATTCTTGGTGCACTGTAGTATGCCGTTTAAGTTCATCGATATATGGAAATACAATCACCGATGCCCTGTTATTTTGGTAAGCGGGAGTTTCAATGGTAAGTCACGTATATGGAAAGTGGTGCAAAGATTATTACTCGATATGCATCCCAACGGTTTTATGTTCTTTTACATTCATGCCCTCGTTAATTAATGATGTTGCACACTTGCCTTTTAAAACCGTCCGCCCCATTTAATTTTTAATTAGGAATGGTTAATTATGCACCATCGGATGCTAATAATCTAGGGCTGTATTTATTTCTCATTTCTCTCCTAGCGATTCATTCTCATAGGATCTTAACCCTATACACACACACACACACACACACACACACACACACTAGCGTTTGCTCGCGCAAAGCGCGAGAGTGTTTGCCCAATATTGAAGTAATGTTCTTTTTCATAGAGAACTATTATTATATGCAAAATTATTATGAGATTCTTGTAAATTGTTATTGAGATTTCTTACATATTTTAAAAATTACCAGATCAATTATATTTCATGTCAACCATTTATTGTGCGAAATATATGTCTATATGACTTTAAAGTATGCGATTATGTGATTCAGTTGTATTTTTGTTTTAACATATCCTTTCGTCCCATAAAACTTGATTAAGTTTGACTATCACATAGAATGATAAAGTAATAATTTTGTGATTGAAATTTGTTTAGTGAAAAGATAAATAACTTTAGTCAGGTATTTGTTACTTTAAATAGAAATGAGAGAGTGTGAAATATTTGTAAATAGCGATAGGTTTTAAGGCTCCGGAACACAATATATGGACTGATTAGCTTTTGAGCCTTGAATTAAATAGAGCTACTTGGACTTACATATCCATATGAACACACAATCATATACACCATATGAACATGATGACCTACTTAAAGAGAGAATAACATTGGGGACAACATAATTATATATATGTAACTGTTTATTGTGGTTTGGTCGATCATTGTGCTTAATTGTTAACGTGAGCCATGCAACCCATCTCAATCCCAAACTTTACAATTTTGGTAACTTATAATTAATTTGCATATTTTGCTCATGTTAGGTAGTCTTGTATTACTTGTTGCGAACATTATGCATTTATTTTTATCTTTTCAAGGATACATATAACCCTTTTATGTTATAAAATTCTAAGAGCCCGTTTAGTAATAATGTTTTTTGTCTTATCAGTCTTATCAGCCAACTTTTCCACCAAACACATAACCTTTAATTTCACACAATAAATTGTGTAATAATTAAAATAAGTAAGATATATGTTACTTTTCTTACTGAATTGATCGATGTTGATGTAGATAACCTTTTTAGTTATTTTTGACATGTTTTTTATTTATTTCATTAATTAAACATAATTTAAATATTTTTCTTTTATAATTTAGCAGAATCAGTCAATCTAACAACTTCATTCAAAACTTCATAAATTTATGTAGAATCAACCGATTTAGTCACTTCAACCAGAAATTTATAAAATCAATTAAGTAAAAGACGATGATAAAATTAAATGAAAACAGGGGAATGAAACATTACGAAAAAATATCAATTTAATGAGAATCATTAAGTGTGACACTTCTTATTATACTCAAACATTTCACTCTTTGAGCCACTACTAATTTCTAATTTTCTAAATTAATTATGATAGTAACCCACTACTCTTACTCCATAATTCCATGTTTTATTTTTAATTTTTTACTTTAAAAAGAAGGGTAAGTTCCCGAAATAGGACTAAAAAAGTTTGAAAATTCCAAAATAGGACTGTCATGTTTTTATTCCCAAAATAGGACTAATTACTGCCAATTTTGGAAAATACTGTCATGTTGAAGTCTGGTACTGCCAAAACATGACAATAATTAGTCCAATTTTGGGAATAAAAACATGGCAGTCCTATTTTGGAATTTTCAAACTTTTTTAGTCATATTCTGAGTAATAATATCTCTAAAAAGAAAATATGTACTTTGTTTGAACCTAACGTGTTATTGATTGAGGTAGTTCATAAGGCAGTAATAAATTAATAGTGCTAATGTTAGCAGAATGTGGCTTCACAAAGTTATGTTTTTCAACGGCGTAAAGTTATTTTAGACTTTAAAAAACGTTAGTACCGCACTTTAATAAAAGCGTACAAGCTTGTGTTGCATAAAAGGCATTGACATAAATCAAGGATATTAACCTACATTCACAATTATAATGTTTTTAGATATATGATTATTCTTCAAATCAAATACATAATTATTTCTATTCGTATTTGAAAGATGTTCGAACCAAACATGAGATTTGTATTCGTATTTATTTTCTAAATTTTCAAATTTAAGTCATAATTTATGAATCCAATTCACGAATCGAATTAAAATTATTTGTTTTAGTTTACAACCATTACTTCTTATCATACTTCAAACCAAGTTTGGTAGACTGGTCAGTTCGGTCTGAGTCCCGGTTCGGGGCATTTTTAAATGTTATTATAGTAATTTAATATATATAAAAAGTTATATACATTAAAATTAAAAAGTCTGTGGACACAAAAATTTAATTGCATGTACGTTTAAAAAAGTTAAAAATAAAATTCGAAAAAAATACCAAGTACCTCAAATTTGAAGTGTACATAACACATATATTTATTTGTGTAAATAATAAGTAATTCCTAAAAAAACCAATGTAGACAACAATATAAAATATTTAGAAATCTTGTACTCTTCAAATTAAAAATCTCACTTCCTTGATCGGTTGTCGTTTACTCCATGAAATGACGAGTCGGTGCTATGTCTAATTCTTGAGTCTGTCGGTGGGTCATCAATCAACCGTGAAAAACACACAAGCGTCTCAAGAGACTACATGCTCAACCTCATTTTTATAATTGGGTAATATGTTGCCGGCTTTACTAAACTCTTATTCCACTACAACCATTGAAACCAACATGGATATGACTTATTTTCTCATTGTTGATAAAATAGAAATCATCACTTCTTTGTCCTTCCTCCATTTGAGAAAGTCAAATTATTCGACCTCTTTATATTCACAAGGAAACATTAGATATAAAGAGAACTCATTAATTGAGCGCAGCTTGTGAAACACTAGGAGTTGATTTAGTGTGCTGAGGTTAATTCCTCTAACTCCAAGGGCCCAACACGTTCCATTGGACTTTGATGGATATTTTAAGTGGATGGTGTGAGTATATGAAGGCACAAGTATAGTAGTTAGCAAATAAGAGGGAGACAATAAGTGAGTCGAGTTCTTATTAAGTAATAACGAACAATTACAACACACCCTACTGAAAGCCGAGTCGAGCATCCAATCTGAGCTAAGAGTACAGAGAATTAGAGTTAATGCTAGTGAATTCAAGTTGCCAACCCCTAACTAGGAAATAAATGCTACTCCCTCTGTCCCGAATTTATCGTCCCGTTTCGTTTTTCACGGTTATTAAGAAAAGTGGAACTTTTAGAGTTAAATACCCTTAATACCCTTTCTTTTTAAAACTGGGGAGGGAGGTTAGAACCGGTTAGTGTACAATAAAAGTAAAGATGAATAGTAAAAAGCAAAAGGTACAATGATTGTTTTATTTTCCATTTCCCAACTGGGTTCTTACAATTCAGTCCTACAGTACATGACCGAAAATAAATAGGCCAATTTCAGCCAATGAAACCTAAGATACAAACCTAAGATACAAAATGGAGGGAAATTTTGAGCCCCCCCCCCCCCCCCCCCAAAAAAAATCACTACACTACATAAGAGTCCATAACAGTCCAACAAAGCCTTTATGTCTGCAAGAAGCCTTTATTTCTCTTCTACCTGCTTCTCCCCTCACGTGTGGAAGACCTTTCCACATGGATTCTGCAGCCATTAATACTACAAATACCCAAGAAAATGTGTTAGTGAATGCACATGATCCTCCTATTCATGAAAATAATGCACATCAGCAACGACCTAGACCCAAAAATCTCACTTCAGCAGAAAGGGACATGATAGTCCACAAACTGGTTGTGACAATAAAAGAAGGTACTGGTATAACCGAGCCTAAGGTTCAGAGAGGCTTAGTCAGCAAACTTGCTGTGGAGTTCAATTGCACAAGAAGAACAGTGAGCAGAATCTGGAATACAACAAAGAAGCGAATACAGGAGGAATTGCCTATACATGTGCACAGCCACATGCAAGGTAAAGTGGGAAGGAAAAGAATACACTTTGATGAAAATTTAATTGTAGGCATCCCTTTAAACAAGAGAACAACGATCAGGTTTCTTGGTATGGAATTGGGATTGTCCAAGAACACAACACACAGACTGGTAAAGGCAGGTAGGATTAGAATTCATACAAATGCCATAAAGCCACTACTGAATGATGGGAAGAAACTGAATAGGATGGAGTACTGTCTAAAACAGCTTCAACCAAACTCTATCCCCAACAATCCTAGATTTCAGGATTTCTCAAATGTTATTCATATTGATGAAAAATGGTTTTTCATGACAAATATAGCACAAAGATTCTATTTGGGTGCCCAAGAAGAAGATCCATATAGGTTTTGCAAATCCAAAAGATTCATTACCAAAATCATGTTTATGTGTGCTGTTGGCAGACCTGTGTTTGGAGAGGGAGGAGGTGTACTATCAGATGGGAAAATTGGAATGTTCCCCTTCACAGAAACAATGCCACCACAGAGAAAGTAAAAAAATAGAGATGCGGGTGTAATGGAGACCAAGGCACTTAACAGTGTAACCAAACCAGTTGTGAAAGACATGTTAATCCATGAGATAATTCCGGCTATTAAGCAGAAGTGGCCACAGTTTGGTAACAAACACACATGATACAACAAGATAATGTTAGGCCCCACATTAATGGGGATGATGAAGAATTTGGATTTGCAGCCACATCAGACAACTTCATAAGAGAGTTAGTCAATCAACCTTCTAATTCCCCCACATTTTGGACTTAGGCTTTTTTAGGGATATACAGTCTCTAAAGGATCACTCAGCCCCTAAAACAGTGCCTCAACTAATTGAGACTGTTCATAAAGTTTATGATGACTTAACTGCAGAAAAGTTGGACAAAATATGGGTGACCTACCAAATAGTAATGCATGAGATACTTAAGGTGAAGGGGGGAATAACTACAGGGTGCCACACATTGGGAAAGATCACCTAGCAGCACAAGGACAGTTACCAAGGTCAATGTTTTTAGACAAAGCAGTGTATGATGATGCAATTGCAGAACTGCAGCTAAGGACAACACATCTTGGACAATCTACACAAGATACTGGTAATAGCCTGTTCATTGGTGAAGTTGAGGAGGAGGATCCACACCTTCATCACTGAACAGGGGTCCAGTTCATTGTTTTTGTGTAAATGTTAGGCACCTTACCTCATATGGGACATTTCATTACTTGTTTTGCTTCACTACACATTTTGGACAGGGGTATAGGGTGTTATGTGTGAAAGACTGAAAGTAGTGTTGTAATCAGTCAAACACAAGTTTTTGTATGCCTATATTATAGTGTTTTGCTTATTTCATTACCTAACCAACTTACCAAGTGTAGGTTGTGCACCCCTATAGTGTTTAAACCTCAAGCAAATTAAATGCTCAACCATTCATAAATACCACAACACACATTAGTGAAGGATGAGCAGCCTCCTAAGCCCATATGAAATGGGGTGGCATACACACCAACACAGAATTGAACTCCAGAAAATGCTCAACCATTCATAAATAACACAACACACATAAGAGAAGGATGAGTAGCCGCCTAAACCCACTTGAAATGGGGGTGGCTAACACACCAACACAAATTAATTAGAACTCCAGAATACACCAAAGCCATTTATCATTACCAAACCACACTTAAAGGAGGAAATGTAAGCCGTCATAACCCAAAGGATTTGGGGATGACTTACACACCAAGACTATAGTGAACTCCCTTTACAGAATTACCCATTCAACATAACCAAAACACACATAATACAGGATAGGAAATCCAGCCGCCTTAACCCATAAGAATTGGGGGTGGCTAAGAAATCCACAAAACACAGAAAGTACCACAAGGAAAGCACTGATAATGCATTATAAATCCACCAAATAAATAGGATAGGATTAGAAACAGTACTCCCCTACGGCCACTTCTTGTCCAAAGTGAAGGATCCCACTTTGGCATAAGCAGCTTGAGGAAGGCATCAAAGGAAGCTTTTTCTTTATCCGTCCACTGATAGTACGGATGAGCAACCAATGGTGGGTAACGAGAACAGGTTGCTACAACGCCATCGCCTTCCTCAGTCCCCTGACCCAGCTCTTGCTCATTCGTTGGAAACCCTTCCATCCCGTCTGCCCGAACCCTTGAGGTGAATTCCTCCCCTTCATCTTCGTCGTCAACACCGTCATACGTGTCTAGGACATCAGAGTACTCCGCAGGCATCACCGGTTCAGCATGCATGGAGAAATTGGTCAGATCTGAGCATGCCAAAACCCTAGAATCGTTGCTTTTGACCGACAAATTTGATTGCTTGGGTTGCATGAGGGTTTCATCACAGGATTCGGCAACGATGGAGCAAACCTCTGTCTCAAAGAAGTCCATGGAGGTTGGAGATAAACGAACCCTAGAAACACCGACAAATATTGCACAAATGAAGATGGGGGTTTGGACAGAAGAGGTACTCAACCACACATGAAGGTTTGAGGGATAATTCACATGTTTCTCAAGGATTACACAGAGCGGAGAAGGAGAGATTAGAGATGAAGGGTTGAGGAGGGTGAGATGAGAGAGGAAGGGTCAGACGAGATGAAATGAGAAGGGACGGGTAAAGTGGGAGAGAGGAGAGAGACGAGATGAAATGAGTTGGGTGAGAGTTAAATGGGTGAGGTTATTTTAGGGAGTTTATGAGTAATGGGTTTCCTAAAATAGAAACGGGACAATAATTTCGGGACAGACCAAAAAGGAAAGCGGGACGATAATTTCGGGACGGAGGGAGTACTATTTACACTACCATAGGGTAGGTGGTAGTGGTGATGTGGAGGATCATGAGTGGCTGGCTTTCCACTCACCAAATCTGGCATATCTAGTGCATTTAATGTGTTTCCCGCTAATATCTTGCTTTCTCGCTAAATATCTTGCACGTTCCTATATGAGGGTTTCATAATCTCTGACCCAGGTAAGTGCAAGAGAAGGACGCCGCTCGGCGCCTGCCGAGCGTCCTAGCTAAGGCCTATGTTGACTACCTGACCTAAATGGGCCAAGATATAGACGATGAGCGTCGCATAGGCCATGACGGACATCTCGTGAGCCTTTGCTACTCTTGATCCCTTTTTCTCACGGGGTAATGGGTTGATCCCGTAAATTTACTTCATATGAATAAGAAAGTTGTGTCGGGGAGGGATATAAATAAATTGTGAAATATATTACTAGCTAGCCGAGCAGAGTTCGGGAAGACAGAAAGATAGAGGGCTCCATAATCATGAAGAAGGTGCCTTCACGTACTTGAGTACAGAAGTACCCGAATCATCATAACTCACGGTGCCATCTCTTTATTTATGTATGTATACACACCGTTATTTATCGCGCTTAATTTTCTAGACTAAGATTCACGACATTAGGAAAGATTTGCGTGTAACTTAAATTGTCGAAGTGTCCATCTCAGATACTATTGAAATGAGTATAATGGGACATATGATATTGAATGATGTTAATTGACTAAGTTTTAGAATTTAGATATAGATAAAATAAAAAGTTAAAGGCTTTGTTTGGCACGCCAATTTATTAGCTAAAAAAGGCTGAAATTTTAAAAGTCCAGTCAATTTTGATCAAAGTAGCTCTGTTTGTTTCAAAAGCTGAAACGGGTTTGAACTGGAATACATGGCCTCAACTCAAACGTGGCATATTGATATTTTTATAATTTATTACGTATAGTTGCATTTTTAATTAGTTTTATTGTTTGTTGTTGTAGAAACTACACACTTTTGGTGTAATTACTTTATTTTTCTAGATAGTTGTAATTTGGTTAGATTGAGGTTATTCTGATCTTAAAACAGGTCAAGATTATCCAAAGGATCAAGATTAGACCCCAAAATATCAAGGAAAGTGCAAGGGCCGAGGCAAGATAAAAAGAAGATTGACAAAATATTTCATATACCCGATCGGGTATGAGCAATCCCCGATCGGGTATTGAGTTGATTCGGATGTCAAAATCAGAATTTTGAGAGACAAAAAACATGCAGGATTTTGAAGATTTGGCTCATACCCGACTGAGTATGCCAACATACCCGACCGGGAATATCCAGAATAGTGACTTTCCGAGAAACTGCCTAAAATACCAGATCGGGTACTCTATATACCTGGTCGGGTACCACCCTGCCACCTCCAAACATCTATAAATACGTCCCTTTTCTTTCCCAATAAAATCACCAATTCACATATATTCTAAACCTCAATTTAGAGTCTCCAAATGGAGAGCTAAACTCTTCCATTTTGGTTTTACTACGTTGAAGCTTATGATTTGTAAGTTGTGGGTTATTTTCTTTAATCATCTTCCTTGAATATTAATTACATTCGTATTAATATTTTGAACATTACTTAAAAGATCAACTAGCTAGTTTTGTTTCATATATTAATTATTACTAGAATCGATCGACGAATACGCGTGCTAACCGTTCGGTCCTTTCACGATAGTAAACTTGGATTATTATTGCATGTGTCTCATGATTAATAATCTAAGGAGAATGAATTATATTGATTAAATCAATAAACCGCTTGTGTTGAGGTTATCAATCTCAATCGTTTTCATCTTAAGTTTTATTGCTACTATCGGGTCAATATACGGCGCGTGTTATATATTGACTTGAAAGTACATTTCATTAATAATGAACGTGTCTCGTTATTAATAACTACCCTTGATGAATTGGAGATACTCCTCGATTGAGTATTCGAGAGGAAGATAGTTAAAGATATAACCGGGATCGATGAACATTTCATTAAGTGGATATTAGCAAAACCAAGTCCTCATCTCTAATATAACTAATTAAACCACATAAGCATCGTATTCTTATGAGGTTCATATTTTAAACTTTTACTTATTAGATATACTACGTACGTTATATTGATGGTATAATAATCTTAATATAAAAAAAGATGGCAATTATCTTTTAGTAATATATTGATTATATTCACTTTGTATTTTATAATAAGAACAGTTATTCAAATTTACATTTTACGTGTTTCCATATGATATGACCACCTAATTAATTAGTTAGAGTTCTAATTCATTTATTTCATTTTCTCAATGCCCTTTGGTGTTTTATGATGATTGAAAAGACAAAAGAGAATATTGAATCTCACCAGGTAATAGAGTAATTAATACTTTAGGAATTTTATCGGTCCAGGACCCGAAAGTTAAGTCTACTATCAATTTTGGACCTAAAAGATAATTTGTATCAATAAGGGACCTAAAACATCCTAAACTATCAATTCTGCGCCCAACGAATTAACGGCCGTCAGTTTGCTCCTAACAGAGTAATGATGTGCGCCACATAGACTAAAAAATTAATTTATATAATCAAATTAATAGCTGCAACGATCCTCTTCTGCTACCAGCATCTTCAAACACAAGAACGGTATGTTCACGTACAACACTGACACGACCAAGCAAATCTCAACTGACTCCATGCACAACGAAGAATTGTTTCTTCTCAAACCTTTTCCTTGATCTTCACAAAATTCTAGGAATTCAATTCCGCAAGTTTTGCACCCCATCTTTACAAACCTTTTCCTTGATCAATCATCTCCTAAAATACAGAGCGAAAACATAAACCTCTTTAAAATAAGTTTCACATGATTGTAAAAAAATAAATTATAATAAGAAGATGTAAATATGATCCTCCTAAATCCTAATAAAGTCACTAAAGTGCTCCAAGCAGACCAGTTTGAGTTTTTGCTTCTGTTTGCAAGTACTAAAACTATTTCCAGATCATTAATATTACAAATATGGCTACTCCTAGATAATGAAGTAAAATCTTTGAAAATTAGGGACACTTCCTTTTCTGCACGCTGTAGCTTCCGGGTTTCTCAAATTGGCAACCCAACTTTTACATTATCGATCAGAAATTAACAAATGATAAAAACTTATAAAAAAATTGTAATTTTTTGTACTTCATAATCAGATATTCTCTAGATCTCCACAACTTAAAGCATCCCACAATTTGTATAAAAACAAAACACTAATCAAATATATTACCAGCAATCCGTTTTGAAGAGTACATTCAAACAATCCGATTTGAGGAGTAAATAGGATGAAGTTAGATGCGTGAGCTATGTTGATTTAGCATTGGTGCAACGATCTTGTGAGGCTGCTTTTATCTTGGAGCATATGAGGAATGAATTTGTGGTGACGGTGCGTGGAAAAATGAAGGAAGATGGATGTCGGTAAATATAAAGTGGGAGACGTGGCCATTTAATAATCGTAAACTCCGTATTATCTTTTAAATGATGTGGCGCCACATCATTTCTCCGTTAGATAGACACTAAAGGCGTTAGTTTATTGAGTCCAAAATTGATAGTTTAGGATGTTTTGGGTCCCTTATTGATACAAATAATCTTTTAGGTCCAAATTCGATAGTAGACATAACTTTCGGGTCCCAGACCAATATAATTCCAATACTTTAATTAGGTTTCCATATTTTGTATGTTTCCTAATGTACTCAGAACACCTTTTATTATATATATGACACCTAGGGCTCCCATATGGGTAAGCCTCCCAATTATTCTCACATGGTATCGAGAGCTCTAGGTTTTAGCCAGTTATAATTTTTTTCGGTACGATGGCCTCCTCCCCTCACGCCACATCTGCCGTCGCCAACTCCACCATCACTGCCGCTGGACAATCGCCGGTGATGGAACCCCTGACTACGAGCGCGGCAGACACCGAACCGCCGTTCTCCTCCGGCATCATGGCGCCGTCCTTCACCGACGAGCAGCCCTTTTCGTCGGTCACTTCCACCGGATTTTCTTCCACGTGGGTGCCCCCAATTTTTACGTGGACTCCGATAGTCCCGACGCTTCGACCGCTGCAGCCCCACGACCCAAATACTGCTGAATCTAGCTTTGCCGGAAGTCATCGGTTTGCCGGCACGACCCTCTCGGGCCAACCGGGACTGGTTTTACCACCTCCTCCACCCGGTCCGGTTGGTAATCGTTCTCCAATAGTGACTTCACCTACGTCATATGCTTCTCTTGCACAAGGTATGGGTTTTGGTCCTTCCTCTATCACTACCATCGTTACCATTAAATTATTAAAGGTAGAAGATTATTTACCATGGCGTACTCAATTGGAGTCCTTTTTGGTCTCCAACGAACTCTTGGGTATTCTTGATGGTTCCCTTCCGGCTCCGCCCCCTTACTCTTATGATTTATATCAAAACCAGAATATTAATCCGGAATACTACCACTGGCTGAAATTAGACCAGACTGTTCGTTCATGGTTATTTGCTATGTTGTCTAGGGAAATTTTAATGGAGGTTCACTCATTGAAAAATTCGAATGCCATATGGCAGAGATTAGAATCCCGATTTATGGCAGCCAGTCTGGCTAGATCCATGGAATTAAAACAAATGTTAACCCATACCAAGAAAAAGCCAAATCAAACCATGGATCAATATTTAGGTGAACTTCGCACCATTGCTGAAAATTTAGCCTCCGTTAATTCGCCAGTCCCCAATCATGATCTCTTGGAATATGCTCTTATGGGATTGGGTCCGGGTTATGAATCACTTGTGGGGCCACTCACCTTGTTTCCCGAAGGCCTCATGTTTGATTCTTTATGCACCAAACTTGTTCAACAAGAGGCCCGTCTTCAGTTACAAAAACGGTTGGAATCCACCGTTGGTTCTCCTGCCTTTGCCGCTTCTTCTTCATCCGGGGGTGCTCCTTCAATCTTCTAATACTGGCGGTGTTTACCCTATTTCCTTACCTTCTTCACCAGTTGCTCTCAGCTCTCATGTTGCTCCTGGACCAATATGGCATCGTCGTTTGGGACATTGTGGCAGTCGTATTTTAGATAGACTTAAAAAGTCTGGCACTATTCTTAGTACGTCGAATTTTTCTCATGATTGTATTTCTTGTCGATTAGGAAAATCACACCGGTTACCTTTTCAAAAAGTGTGACATAGATCTACTACTCCGTTATATTTAATTCATTCTGATGTTTGGCAATCTCCCGTTCTTTCACCGAATGGTTTTAAACATTATGTTATTTTTATTGATGATTTTTCTCGTTTTACTTGGCTGTACCCGATGCGTCATAAAAGTGAGATAGTTTGACATTTTCAAATTTTTAAAACAATGGTTGAAAATTTACTTGACTCCAAAATTAAAAAATTTCACAAAGTGATGGAGGGGGTGAGTTTGATAATTATGGTATGCGGGATATATTTCTCCAAAATGGTATTTTGTTTCGCAAATCCTGTCTTGACACGCCTGAACAGAATGGGGTTGCTGAACGTAAACATCGACATCTACTTGAATTAGCTCGCACTATGCTGTTTGAAGCAAAAATGCCAGCTACATTCTGGGTAGATGCTGTGTTTACCGCTACCTATATTATTAATCGTCTCCCCACTCCCAACTTAAATGGAGCTACTCCCTTTGAAAAATTATTTCACCATTCGCCGGATTACTCCTTTATGCGCGTATTTGGGTGTGATTGTTTTCCAAATTTTAATGCCACTTCATCAAACAATTTATCTCCTAGATCCACGGTATGTGTATTTTTAGGCTATGCTCCTGAATATAAGGGTTACCGGTGTCTTGATCCTCTTACTGGCAAGATTTATGTCAACAGGAATGTTCGCTTTCATGAAAATAATTTTCCATATTCTGATTTAATTTCTTCCTTGGAAAAATCGACATTGCCATTTTGTCCTCCGCTTAATACCGTTCAGCTCCATGAGATCAGCCCACCATCTCCTTCTTCTTCATCGCTGCCTTCCCACAGACCTGCTGCCACCCTTCGGCCGATCACCCCACCACCCGACCAGCACCATCAGTCAGCCTACACACCCCACCATTTATCCCAGCAGCTTGCCTCGCACACCACACCCACTCCATCGACCCCCACCTCCTCCTCGACCCCATCCAGCCCACCCTCGGTCTCGGCCGAAGACACCTCTGCCTTACCGCCACCATCACCGCCAGCATCTTCTCTGATCAATTGTCACCCAATGCAAACACGGGCTAAATCTGGTATTTTTAAACCGAAAACTATTTTTAATCTCAAAACAGATATTTCGGCATGTGATCCTTCCTGTTTTTCGGTTGCTAATAAAGATCCAAAATGGCGTGGTGCTATGGCAGAAGAGTTTAATGCACTTCTTGATAATCATACTTGAGATTTGGTTCCATTTAATCCTCATAAAAATGTGGTTGGGTCTAAATGGATTTATAAAACTAAATTTAATTCAGATGGGTCTGTTGAGCGATATAAGGCGCGTCTTGTAGCTCAAGGGTTTACTCAACAAGCAGGTGTAGATTTTTCTGAGACTTTTAGTCCTGTGGTTAAGCCCACCACGGTTCGTATAGTCTTGTTTCTTGCTATTTCGTTTTATTGGGATATTCGACAGTTAGATGTTAAAAATGCCTTTTTACATGGTAATCTGACTGAAGAAGTCTATATGCGTCAGCCTCCTGGCTTTGTTCATCCCCAATTTCCCCATCATGTCTGTCGTCTCAGGAAAGCTATTTATGGTCTTAAATAGGCTCCACGAGCCTGGCTTTATCGATTCAGTAGTTTTTTGCTCACTCATGGGTTTGTTTGCAGCAAGTCTGATAATTTCTTGTTTATTTATCGTCATGGGTCCTCCATTATTTATCTTCTTTTATATGTGGATGATATCATTGTCACTGGTAATTCCCCCTCCTTTATTTCAACATTTATTTCTTGTCTTGGCCGCTGCTTTGCAATGAAGGATTTGAGGGATTTACACTTTTTCTTAGGTGTCCAGGCTGTTCGTATACCATCTGGTCTATTTTTGTCCCAACAAAAATATGTGTCTGATCTTCTCACTAGATTTCATCTTCACACTCTCAAGCCTGTTCGTACTCCTCTACCTACGCGGACTAAACTCCCTCTCTCTGATGGCGATCTTCTGGCAGATCCTACTGAGTATAGAAGTATGGTAGGTGATTTACAGTATTTAACCATGACTAGACAAGATATTACATTTGTTGTTCACTTGGTTTCCCAGTTTATGCATGCGCCTCACACATCACATATTTTGGCAGTTAAGCGTATTTTCAGGTATCTTCAAGGGACCATTGGTCATGGTCTATTACTTCGGCCGAGCATGGCCACTCCTACTATACAGGCATATTCAGATGCTGACTGGGCGGGATGTCCTGATAGTAGCAGGTCTACCTCTGGCTTTGCTATTTTCCTGGGGTCGAATATGGTATCTTGGAAATCTAAGAAGCAGCCGACTGTCTCTCGATCTTCCACAGAAGCAGAATACAGGGCTTTGCTTATTTCAGAATGTTAATTATACCAATAGACATTTCTTAAACATACACCCACAAATAATGTTTTTCTTGAAACAAAATGATTGGTAAACAGTTTATCACGTAAGATATACTAAGTACTACATACTACTTGACACAATGACACGGTCTCTCCCTAACATTAGGATTTAGGTTTTCTCTCCTTAGTTAAGAACAGCCCATCGCCGCACTATGGCAGCTCCTTTATTCAAGCTAGGTTTTTGAAGCTTTTTCAATTGCAAGGCTGAAAGGCGGCAACAACAAGGAGAAACACCTATTTCATGATGTGAGATAAAAATGAGAAATCAACTTATGTAATAGAGTCGGTCCACTAAGAGCAACTCCAATGGAGAGGTGCATTGCACCTCCACATCATCAAATGCAAAATTAAAATGAAAGTCTACTTTCCAATGCAAAATAATGTAGTTCCATTGTAGGTGACTTGGCACTTAATAATTAGGAACAATGTCAAGGAGGAGGTCCATATTGAGACCTTGGGTCTCACCCTCTGACAAAGCCAACAAGGCATATGTAGGCCTCTAGGATTTTCGGCCATTCATTTTCATTTTTGCTTTTTATTTAGTTTTTCTTTGTTATTTGCATTGGAGTTCAAATTGAATAGACCCTACTATTCCCTAAATTTTTGGTCCACATTTGGAGTACACCATGTTCATTACTTTGCCATCTCAGCAGCAATGCACAATTGCATTGGAGTTGCCCTAAAGAGTAGCGGTGTAGGATCAGATCCTTGCGATCTGCTAGGGATTTCGTCCCTGCGCAAGTGTTGAAGAATAGCTGTCGTGTGTACTTGATATGAGTTTTCTTGCACTAATCATAATGTAGTAGTATAGGGTGCTAGACAATTGCTAGTATGAGTATCGTCTCCACAGGGACGGAAAAAGGGAATTAAGTATTAATTAAATTCAGCGATTAAAACAAATAAAAAAGGGAAATTGGAAACTAATAATCCAACCTTTTGGCGGTCTTCTTTCAATAATCCCACCTTTTGATTATTCATGAATAATCCAACCTTTGCACCTCATCTTCATTCATTGGTCTCTGGTTGGGTAATGACCTACTATTCCAAGTTATTTTCTTATCTTTGCAAAATATTATCTTTGTGAAAGATGAGATTTATGGTATAATGATTTGAAAAGATAAGAAAATAGCTTGGAATAGCAGGTCATCAACTGGTCAGGGACCAGTGAATGAAGATGGGGTGCAAAGGTTGGATTATTCATGAATAACCAAAAGGTTGGATTATTGTAAGAAGACCGCTAAAAGGTTGGATTATTAGTTTCCATTTTCCCAATAAAAAATGCAATTGTGCGAGATTTGTTTTTTTGGAAAATTAACTCATGCGAATAAGCAATTAAACTAATGAGTTCTTTTTAATTAATGACGATAGATTCCGGGGTAATCAGATTTTTGGCTGATCAAGCTTAATCACATGAAAATTAATTAATTGAGCAACACTGGTCAAAATTAGTTCTTACTGCTCTCGTGGCGTAGAGTACAATAATTTAGGAAACCAGACTAATCTCTCATGAGACAGATATCTAAAATTATTATCAAAACAAACGAGCGTACAACCCCTTAATCGCTACTAATCTCTTAGCGAACGATTAAGTGTGTTTGAAGGTGTCCTAGAATAAATTAGATCTTTCTTAATTTATTTTATGTGCAATTATAATCTTAGTTGCAGTTCTATGTTACAAGAGATATCAATTCAATCATTGAAACACAAATTAAATAACATCCATGTAATTAATCCATCATGAATTTTGCCATACATCATGATTAACCCCTTCATATATCAATCTCAAATCCCTAATTAAAACTACTCACAATTCATAATTGAAGAATCAATAGAATTGGGGTGAAAAGAATTTAATGTCATTAATTAAAAAGATGAAACTTACAAATAATCTGAGGGTCTTGAAGAACAATGCGGAAAAATACGCAAAATTTCATCCCTAGGCCTATCTCTAAGCTCCGTAACCCCAAAATGGGGATATGGAGGTCTTCTTTATAGAAAACAACTAAATTTGAACTGAACTGGGACTGCAGGGGGCACGCACGGCGGGCGTCACCCCACGCACGGCCGTGCGTGGCTGGCAGTGGGTTCTCCTTGATTTTACCTCGAACGCACGTTGTGCGTCCCCCACGCACGGCGTGCGTGAAACTTCCGAATTTGACAGTACTTCCTCCATCAAAGTTGTAGCTAATGAAGTCTTCTATCTAACACAACTTGCAAAACTATATTTGGATCATCCAATCAAAATATATGAACAAAATGGTGAAAGGTCGCATCCTGAAATCTCAACATCGATCATCTGACTTTCTCGTCTGTTTTCACCTTGCTCCTATCACATGCTCGCAATGGTGTCTTTATATGATTTGTAGCTCTTGAAGTTGGGTTTGATATATAACTTGAATCGTGTATATTGGATGTTTCTACAAAAAGATATGCTTGAACGATTGACAGAACGTCATCCTGATGGCCGTTTTCAAGCTTTATTTGTCTTCTTTTGATCCCGTAGCCAATTCTAGAGCTCTTCTATCTTCAAAACTTCGTCTTTAACACCTCATTGATCTCCAATGCTCCTAAACAGCTCTTAAACGTGTCTCAACTCTCTCGATTGCTTCTCAAGCGCCTGGGCCGGGCTCCAATAACCTGATTTTGACTCCAAAAATACCAAACTCGAACCAACGTCTGGTAAACTATGACTTGAGCTAAAAACGACACTTATGACGCCTTAAAGTCAGAAAAACCAACAAAATTCGATCTCAACACGCATCAAATGCGTGTCTAAATACGGATTTATCAATGCTCTTTTGGGGGTTGGGGGCAGCGGCTCAACGATACAACACGCAAGCGAGAGAGCAGGGCGATTCTGATAGCAAATCTTGAGGTGCACACTGTGCAGTATGTCACATGTGCTATGGTGGAGGCCGGGAGGAAGATCTGGATGAATCAAAAAACAAGATGGAGGCGGGTTTGGGAAACCAGACTCGCTTTGATCTCCGAAAATTTTCACTCTCTCAAGATGCAATTTTAAGCTCCTCGATATTCTAGGAGGGTTTTTAAATTTTAGTTGGTATTTTCTTATTGTTATTTTTGATGAGTTAGACTTTGTTTTGCTTGTGTTTTTCCCTATTTCCTTTAGAATAATGCAGATTAGCTTGGGTGATGAGAAGTCTTTCTCGATCACTTTTGGCTCATTTCTGCCCAATTTTGGGATCAGCGAGTTATGTTCCTTTTGAAAGGTGATTAACTCTATGTTTAATTTTAGAGCTATTGATCGAAGTGCCTCAATTTTGAAGTATTAATATAAGCAATTTTCTATCAAAAAAACATACACCAATAATGAATGTATACTCATATGAATTAATGTTTTCATTCATATCATTAGTCAATCATAAATAATAAGACCAGATTTTGTTAAAGATTAAACTTATTTTTATTTAAGTTTTTTTTGGGCCTAAATTAATATGTATATTATTTATTGTTGGAAAGGCCCAAGTGGTAGGAAAAATGTAGGATGAACAAATTCTAGAATAGTTTCTTACTAGTATAAATAGAGACCTTATACTCTCAAGCTAAATCAAACAAATTGAGTTATTCTAATAAAAGAGTTCTTCTCATTTGTTCAATAATCTCCCTCATACTATTTCTAGTTTAGCCTCTCAATTTCCCAATTCTTCATTCACTTATTTCAACAGATTTTGAAATAATATTGAAATGACCAGAATGCGGCCCCTTACTCGACATACTTAGTTTACCTCTTGCTTCCACAGTTCAGCTCCCTCCATCGTCGCATCTCACATGTCGATGGGGCCTGTTACCGCGCACCAGACGTCGCTTCTGCCTTCACGTCGCCACCCGCTTCTTTTATTCTTCCTCTTTTTCATTTCTGTGCGACATAAGGTGAAGACGATGGTGACGAAGAGGACCACACGCAAAGAAGACCGCTACAACTTCCATTCGGCGACAACTATGATTTGCGGCAGCTATGACTGGTTAGGTGAGGCTAGGGTGTGGCAGGGAAAGGGTTGTGGGATAGTGACGGCGAATAGTTTTTCTAGGTGACGCCAATTGGATCTGATTTGGGAGCCTAGGGCGTGCATGCATGCTAGATTGGCGACAAGTAGAGTTACAAGCGGCGACTTGTGTTTATAGGCACGGATGGTGCAAGGGTGGGTGGACCGTGTTGGGCAATGAGGCGGGGGGGGGGGTAGTGATGGTGAAGGGGTTGTGTAGTGACTGGTCTGGTGTGGCGAAGTGTATTTGATGCCGGTGGTGGCAGGGTTGGTCAATGTGGCCGGGGAGCGGTGGCGGTGTCACGTATTGTGGTCACCAAAGGGGCAGGGTGGCAGTCATTGGGCGGGGTGGCGGGTGGCAGTGACACATGATACTGGGTTGGGGGTAATTTATTAGACTTAATGCTTATTAGTCACATTTTTGGAAATTAAAAACAAATCATTTTTATCCATTATCCACTTGTTAGTGATATTCAGGTCAACACCAGTAAATTAAAGTGTGCATTCTTATTATGAGTCCATCATCAAAAAAGAAATTAAAATTCCCATTGGAATTTTCTGAACATTTGGTGTGCTTTAGTATTATGAGTCAATTTAGAAAAATTAAAGTATTAGTAGTGATGGTACCATGGACTATAGTCATGGCCCAAATACAAAGTTATATGTTTATTCATAATTGATAAATTCTATCTACAACGTTGGTTACTTGGTTTCATCGATAACCGACGTCCAAAGCGTTTTTAAAAAATTATTCCGTGTATAAGTAGCATTTAACATTGGTTTTTATCATATAACCGACGTTTAAAACATTTTAAAAAATATGTAAATAACATTTAATGTCGGTTATTGGAAATACCTGACGTAATATGCTTCCATTTTTAAGAACTCGAGTGACACTTAATGTCTGTTTTACACAAAAACCGCCGTGAAAATGTAATTTCTTTACATTGTTAAAGAATCTGTATATTGTCCAAATTGTACTATGCTAATATCACTAGCAACTTTTCAAACATCCAAACATTTGAACCATCACATGAACTGAAATATGTTAAACTATCACAAAAAATGATGATCATCCCGCTAAAATTTAGTCTAAAAACCCCATATATCATATTACGTTCAAACACCAATAAAAGTTTAGAATTACATTCAAACACCACTACAAGTTCTCATTGAGAGTTTAATGTCATTACTCATAAGCTGCATATTACATTTGCACACTGATTCACACCACATCGTTCTAGCTAGCTTACAAAATCCAGGTCGTCTTGTGTATGTTTATCACAAGACCACACATTCACACCACACTCATAAGCTACATATTACATTTGCACACTGGCCTCTCGTAATATTACCCCCATTTGATCCGCTCGGCTGCCATTGTTCGTAACAGTACTCATAGTTACATGGGTCATGCCACTCACATGGTTCACCACGGTCATACTACTGATGCTATTTATGATGCTTTAGACTATATTATTCCCCTCCTAAGAAAATTTAACACTCTTAATTTCATTTTTGAGGTGGAAGATAGTAATGTCTACGAAGGACTTCACGGGATTTAATTGGATCTCTATAAAACGTTGGACATATTATTGGTCGCAGATCCGAAACATACACAGAAAACTTGGAAGTTATAACTGGACCATTTCTCCCGTCAACCCAACCATCAACAAGGCAGCTGATTTTCTTGCATACCGTTGCATGTCTATTAAAACCAATACTCATCATTTCAATCATTTTATGGGCATTTTAAAGTTTGATGCTACTAGCTTTCCTTATATTACATATAGTTTTTATTTGTATTTCTGAGTAGGCTTTGGTTTGGTCCTCCTACTATCTTTATTTAACATTTTCATAATAAATTGGTGGGATGTTCCCTGGGCCCCACCCCAGGACCCTCGGGTCTTGGAGACTTACCGTGTTAAAAAAATAAAAATCAACAACTACAGAATATAATTGAAATGTTTATTACAAATATCAATTATTTGAAGATACATATTACTAAAAACCAAACCTTGTTTACCGAGTTTCTTTTACATGAAAGATATAATATAATGCCATACATGAATCTCATCACATTTCCCACTTGCTACAAACACTATATTAGAATCAAATAAACATAAAGTACATATTTACGCATAAATAAATTGTTTAAATACAAAAAGCCAACCGGACTGTAGGGATATTAGCCCCTGACCCAATACAGGCTAAAATATCCCTAGAAGCCCAAGTCATATGCAGGCCATCGTCAAGGGCAGTCAGTTTGGGATCGGCGTTCGGCAGCTCCGCATAGGCATTTATGTACGGCCCATTCCCGTTACTTGGGCTCCTCTACTCAATCCAGCAGCTGCTCGTACCAGAACACCCCCAAGCAATTATCGGGAGACCTCAGAATTGGCGGGAAGAGTATTTAATGCATCAGATGTGGAAGATTTTATGGTTTGGGTTCATCCACTCAGGGTTGGCCACATCACCCCCTTTACCTACTCACTCGTAGTATAAATAGCAGCACTTATTTCAATGTGAAGGATTGTGAACTTTGCATTCTCAAGCATTAGACTTATCTCTAGTTTATTCTGTAGCATTCAGCTTAGTCTAGAGGGTCGGAGCGCCGCTCGGCATAAGTGTTGTAATCGTTCTATAGACTTCAATAGAATTGGATCCACTTTTCCTCTAATTACTTGTTTTCTCTTGCTTCTTTATTGCCTTAAATCACATACTTACCATGGAATTCCGACGAAAGCCAAAGCACTGTGGGGTCTTTGGATCCCGAGGAATATACCACAACACGGACAAATAACCCTTTTTGTAGTATTGTAATGATTTGCAAAAGTTCTACCTTGAACCATAGCTATAGGAGAATAGAAAAGGGAAAACTGTCAAATTAAAGGTACAGCCAAAGCTCGTGCAACGCACAATGCCCTTAAAACCAATTTGTTCCCTCTCATGGTGGTAGGAACATTGGATCGGAGCGTCAGTTTTCCAGGATACAATGGCCGACGAACAACTGTATTTAGCACTAAATAGAGTGCTCCAACAAATTGGAACAAAGAGAGTTAATAAAAGTTGGCCAGAGTTTTGTGTTGGGGAGAACAGTGCAACAGTGGTGTGCTGTATTCGAGTGTATATCTGTGTTTCAGCCTTCCTTCCAAAATTGCAAATTATATTGTGGGATCGGCCCACCATGAGCATAGTATGCCGATCCCAAACGACATAGTTTTATTAATTAAAAAAACAACTGATTCTTGTTCGTGAGGGATGACTGGTGCCGCACTGTCCGCCAACTCCGTTACGCAACATAGAGGAAATCTAGGGTGCGGCAGTTCTTCCTGGCCTGGTGTCTTGACTTGCGAGAGCCAACTAGCAAAAGTTGATTACTGCGTATTTTGCAAGAAAGACATGGGAGATTCGGAGAAGATCGCAAACCCTGGGATCTCAAGTTAATGGACGTAGTATATATTTTTGCTGGCAAAGGCATGAGGAACTTAGAAGTTATTTAGAAGTTAATATACGTAGCATATATATATGTATGTGTGTCTATATATATATATATATATATATATATATATATATATATATATATATATATATATATATATATATATATATATATATATATATATATATAGTGCTCTTCATGTCAGGCCGGCCTGACGGGCTGCCCCGTCCGGCCGAGCCCGTTTGGGCACCTTCCCGGTGGAATTTTTTGATGCAATTTTTTAAGCATGTTTCTCATCAAGTCTAGTTTGTCCATACCAAATTTCAGCTCAAAATTCGATCGCGAAGGTCGTCAAATGATTTTTGCATGTTAACTGGTCCGGAAAATACATATTCCGGACCAGTTAACTTGAAAATTTTTTTTGACGACCTTCCCGATTGAATTTTGAGCTGAAATTTGGTATGGAAAAACTAGACTTGATGAGGAACATGCTCAAAAAATTTCATCAAAAAATTACAGCGGGAAGGTGCCCAAACGGGCTCGGCCGGACAGGGCAGCTCGTCAGGCCGGCCTGACATGAAGTTTTCTCTCTCTCTCTCTCTCTCTCTCTCTCTCTCTCTATATATATATATATATATATATATATATATATATATATATATATATATATATATATATATATATATATATATATATATATATATATATATATATATATATACACATACACATAAATACGTAGTACACACACACACATACACATCTTATACTGTATTGGACAATTTGTATTTTGATTTGGCTCAAGTTACATTTGAAAATACATGCAGTTACATCTTTTGTTTCGCGAGTTACATCTTCTTACTCGTGATTTACATCATTCATGTACGCGAGTTACATTTGGACTTGTCTTAGCAAGTTACATTTTGCATAAACGTGAGTTACATTTTTTATCAACGCGAGTTACATTTTCCATAACACGAGTTACATCACAAAACAAACCCCCTTTATTGAAACAAAATAAACATTTTTTTAAAATCAAGTTGAAAGGTTTTTTTTTTGGGCAGGGGGTAAATGATTTCGTTAAAACATTGAATGGTCTTAATATTAAAAATAAAATTTATTCACTATTTAGGTTCTTTTTTATTGTTTACATTGAAATCAATGTT
Organism: Cuscuta epithymum; assembly: GCA_945859915.1. Lineage (NCBI taxonomy): Eukaryota > Viridiplantae > Streptophyta > Magnoliopsida > Solanales > Convolvulaceae > Cuscuta > Cuscuta epithymum. Next base: position 1,327,511 of record CAMAPF010000137.1, read on the forward strand.
TTAGATAAGTTACATTTTGTCTTGGTTGCAGTAATATTTTTATTCACGTAAGTTACATTTCTTTATATACGAGTTACATCATTCTGCTACTGAAATACAAAAAAATAGTTACTGTTCACGCGTGTACTGTTCACGCGTGAAATTAAAAAAAGAACACTGCAAAACTGCGTCGTTTCAGGTGTGGAGCACGATGCTCACCGTGGGATGATCCCACGGTATAGGAACTGTCCAAAATAGTTTGCCATGCATATAACATCACACTTATTGTGCACTAATGGTCTAAAACGATAGAAGCTACGGACTTGGGATGTTTTTAATTGCATTGGAATTTTTTGGTCTGGTCTGATCTGATTTCGGTCTGGTATGTTTAAGTCAGGTATGATCTGATCTAGTCTGGTCTGGTCTGGTAAATATCTGGTCTCTGTGTATTCTATAACTGTCAAAGTCTGGTCTAATCTAGTCTGATCTGTTAATTAAGTCTAGTATGATCAGTTCTATTTAGGTTTGGCCTGGTCTGATTGGAGTTAAAATATCAAACAAGTGTACGTAACTGAAAACATGTCCACCAAACATGCCACGTAACTGACATAAGACGTAATTGCATATGTATTTCATAGAACAAACTTACGCGTTATATTGATGGATAAAGGTCACCTGGAAATTTGCATGCTGTCTGGCCTTTGGGTGTTTAACGTAGTTTGACTGCTGTTTGTGTTTACTCGCCTCGACATGATCGTAATTATGAGTATTGCTAATTGACGACTTTCATTCTCTAGCCGACCTCCAGGCTCCAGTATATATCATTCTCACTCGAGCAAAGACAGATCGATCGCCACTGTATCCATCGATGGACTAACTACTACTCATTTTAATTTACTACGGAGTAGTTATTTGAACCGATCGATACATTACCGTCTAATTACCCCCCCCCATCCGTTCTATATATATATTCAATTAAAATGTCTTCAAATGTAAGAAAGAGATCCGCTCTTTGTGTCCTTGGTAGTGTCATGACATTCGAGATTATAGCATGTGCAACTCTTTGGGCCCTTGCACTAAAGAAGGTAAATAAATACTCTGATCACTATTCTCTCCGTCCCAAATTAATTGATTTACAATATAATGTTAACATTATTCTCTCAATCAATGTGAAAGTTAATTAAGTCCTTCCCGGAGTCATCTTTGACAAGTTCATTATGTTCTTTTGAACGGGGCCCACCATTTTTGGGGACCCCAAAATTTCCCCCCTTCATAATGTTATTGTATACCATTACAAATAGCAAATACTAATAATTACAATCATGTCGGGTAAATTATAAGGTACAATCGGCTGTACCAAGAGGAAGGTACAATCGGCATTTTTGTAATTAGTCATAACACGTAGGGTAATAGATAGGTTCTCCTTCTGCACTGCTGTTTCATATTTTCCGCGGCATGCCATACTCTTTTATTTCTCATCTGATGGCTGCTACGGCTTTAATGATAACTCCTCTTTTTTTCTTGTTTGTTTTTTTGTTTTCTCTTTTCTGTCGTTGCTTTTCACTTTCTTGCTTTTTACTTTTTACGTGGCTTTTGAGTTTCATTTCATTTGTTGTTTTCTTTTTTAGTTCTTTCTTTTCTCTATTTGTTTCTTTAACATGCTTTACTTTTTTTATTATTATGTAAATGTATAATCTAAAATTTGATTAATGTTTGAGTTTGATTTTTCTTCTTTTTCCAATCAACTTCTAATTTAAGTTTTTCTTTTTAATTTTTGCATTATAAGATATTTTAGGTATTAGTGTTTTGTTCATCTATTTTTAATTTTAAGATGAATCTTTTTAGTTTATAAATATTATGTGTTAATTACTAACATGAGTTTTGTGTTCTTCTAAAATGAGTATAGTGTAAAATAAATGTGTATGAGTAAATATAATAAAAACAACATGATTATATTTGTAATTCAAGAACAAAATACTATAAATTATTTCTAATTTAAAATTATTATATTCAATACTCATTTTATAAGTTGCATATGTTTATGTGGTACATATTTTATGCTCATTTTAAAATGTCATATTAATGCATATTTCTAAAATCTAAAGTATCATTTTAGATTCGCATAAGAGTTAGATTATATACATGGAAGCAGAGATCATGATACTCAATTGCATGCTTCAGACACTCATTAGAAGAGGTTTGATGTTCAATGAAAATGTCTTGATGCTCAACTAACAAAGCTTATGATTTTCATATCATTGCTCATATACTGATGTTATGTTCATATTAAAATGTTACTACGTATATCAATGCGTATTTCAAAAGTAACATATTACATTAGATTCAAGTAGGAGTTAATTACAGATATGAGAGCACAGACCATGATATTTAATTGCATGTTTTTAATACTCAATAGAGGAGATTTGATGATCAATGAAAACGTCTTGATGCTCTCTCAAGTCTCAACTTAAAAAAACTTATGATTGACATACTAATGCTCATTTTATAATTTATGAATGCTCAATCGGCCTCAATTGCATGCTTTTAATACTCAATAGAGGAGGTTTAATGCTCAATGAAAAATGTCTTGATGCTCAACTAACAAAGCTTATTATTTTCATATTAATGCTTATTTTTTAAGCTGCATATGCTCAATCGATATTGATGTTATTCTCATTTTTAAAATGTCATATCAATGCATATTTCAAAAGTATCATAATACATTAGATTCACATATTGAACTTCATATGAACTGATTGTAGATATAATTTATTAAGTTTCTATAAAAGAAAAAATATAAAAAGAAAGTGAATTAAAAGATACGAAGCAGATATTATGATGCTTACTATTAATTAAACCCCTAATACTCAATATAATAGGTCTAGTGCTAATTAAAAGTTCATTATACTCATTTAACAGAAAACGTTATTTTCAACTCAATACATATAGGAGGTTGATGCTCAATGAAAATGTTGTGACGTCCAACTAACAAACCTTGTTACTTTCATATTTACGCTCATTTTGTAAGTTACATATGCTCAATTGGTACTCATGTTATGCTCATTTTAAAATGTCATAACAATACATATTTCAAAAGTACCATATTACATTAGATTCGCATATTGAAATTCATAGGAATTGATTATAGATATAATTTAATAAGTTTTATAAAAGAAAAAATAATAAAAAAAAAGTGAATTACAATATATGAAATTGATATCACAATACACATTATTGGACTCTTAATGCTCAATAGAATACGTCTGATGCTCATTAAAAAGAAAAGGAAAGTGAATTAGCAGATATGAAGAAGAGATCACAATGCTCATTATTTGACTCTTAATGCTCAGTATCATATATCTGATGTTCATTAAAAGTGTAATAATGCTCATATAACGAAAACCGCGATTTTCACTGAAATTACGAAAATGCCACCGTTTTTTAGTTGTGATATCAGCTTTCTTGTAATAACACGGTGCTCATTATTAGATGTTTAATACTCATTAACATTGGACTATTGCTCATTAACAGTACACTAATGCTCATTTAGTAGAAACCGCGATTTTCACATTATTACAAAAATGCCACCGAATTATTTTGCTGTTTTTCTCTTGGGCCTGTTTTTGGACCGGCTGTACGGTGCTCACCGTACAGCCGGTTGTACAATATATGTACTCATCATGTCGAGGCGAGTAATACAGTTTAATAATAATTAATAATAATATAAACAAATAAAAAGGATTGTGCACTAAAAAAATACACTTAAATCCTAAATGAGAACCTTTATATGCATGGGATGGAACTTGGAAGTAGTAATATATTTTATTGATTAGAATTATCTTATTGTGTTGGAAATTAATCCTATAATCCATAGATGTGAATAGTGGATGAGAGCTGATCAGGTCCAGCCGGAGGGACGGGGAGCCGCCGTCCGAACTCCGCCGTTTGGGGCGGTTCCCGGTGGAATTTTTTGATGAAATTTTTTGAGCATGTTCCTCATCAAGTCTAGTTTGTCCATACCAAATTTCAGCTCAAAATTCGACCGGGAAGGTCGTCAAATGATTTTTACAAGTTAACTGGTCCGGAAAATACATATTCCGGACCAGTAAACTTGCAAAAATCATTTGACGACCTTCCCGATAGAATTTTGAGCTGAAATTTGGTATGGACAAACTAGACTTGATGAGGAACATGCTCAAAAAATTTCATCAAAAGATTCCACCGGGAACCGCCCCAAACGGCGGAGTTCGGACGGCGGCTTCGGTCCCTCCGGAGGGACCTGATCTTTTCCGGTGGCAGAACTACCGCAGGTCATGTTCGAAAAATTCGGACAGGACCACCGTCCGACCACATCATTTTGAGGTGGTTTTGGGTGGAATTGTACGTTTTATGAATTTTTTTAATTTAAGCATGTTTTTCATGAAAGGTAAATTATGTCTATCAAATTTTATATCAAAACTCAATCGAGAAGACAATGAAATAAATATTTGAAAATAACTGCTATTTTAATGTATATTTTGGCACAATTAGCTTAAAAAATTTATTTAATTTCTTGCCGATATTGAATTTTCAGCTAAAATTTGTGGGCATAATCTACACTTCAAAGAGATAATGCTCAAAAAATTCATATTTTCATCAATAAATTCCATCCGCAACAACCTGAAAATGAGATGATCTCAGAATGAGGTTGCCGGGCGGTGGTTCTGTCTGAAAATTTCGGATAGCTTAGGGAGCACCATGCGGACTTCCCAGTTTGAGGGTTTTCCCCGGTTGAATTTTTTGATGAAATGTTATGAGCATATTTGTCATCAAGTCTAGTTTATGCATACCAAATTTAAACTGAAAATTCGATCAAGAAGGTTGTAAAATAAAATTTTGAAACATACTGCGCATTCTGCGCATATATAAAGCGCAGTATGTTTCAAGAATTTATTTGACTGTCTTGTCGATCGCATTTTGGGCTGAAATTTGGTATGTATATACTAGATGAGGAACATTCTCAAAAAAAATCATCAAAAAATTTAACCGGAAAGACCCTCACACGGGCAAGTCCGCACGTAGCTCTCCGTCAGGCATGCCTGACTAGCTAGAAAAGGACTCTATATATATGTATATACTCCGTATATGTTTCTGCTTCCCACCTTGTCAGAGACCGCCAGCAAACCGCCCGTCTTGCCTGAAACCTTCTCTTTCCTATTATGTACCCCTTCAAGACCCTTGAGCTGGTTCGGTCAATACACGTGCATCGGTTGGAACAGATACTAATCAATCTACTTGTTGCAAACCCTATATGGACTAGAGAAAACAGAGTAGTGCCCAACTTAATTGACCTGACGGTCTCAATCCGTCACTGATCATATACTCCATCTGTCCCTTTTTATTTAGCCAAACACTATTTTTCAAGTCAAAGTTGTTCAACTTTGACCGATTATATATTTATACACGGTAATATTGATAATATGAAAATTATATGAAAATATTCTTTGTTGAAAATCTATTGTTTTATATAGTAAAAACACAGTTATAAACAGCTGACATGTCACTCTCCTATTGGTTAACAAAATTAATATTAACAATGCTATATTAAAACAATTAAAGCGACGAAATCAATTAAATTGACCGAATTAAAGTGACGGAATTATACTACAACACAAACATTACAATTGGATTAATACACGGAACTAAAGTGACGGAATTATCGTGAACTAATTCGTTGCCTGCCATGTTAAGTTAACCCATACAGATATTTTACCATTAAATAAACTCAAATGAACTAACGTGGTACATGATTAATTTAAAATGAACACTCTCCAATTACAATACAACACTTCTTGCTTTCATCTTCTATCATGTAGGGTATGTTTGGCACAACTAGATGAAAAGATACTTTTGTGAGCTTTTTAATAACTGTTAGATTTTGGTGACTGAAAAGATCTTAAAAGGAAAATGTGGTAGCTGTTTGATAAAAAGCTGACTGTTTGATTTAGTTCGGTTTGGTATACAAGCTGTTAGGGCTAATTAATACTAAAAGCCACGGGCTTTTTTCAGATGCTACTGCCTGTAGCATCTAAAAAAAATCTTTTATTTTTTTAAAAGCTCTTAAAAATTGTCATGCCAAACATATAACTAGAAACTTTTTAAAGACTTTTAGAAGGTTCATATTCTAAAGAATAAGTGATACCTTACCCGTCTAACCGTTTTCCATGGTGCAATACTGCAATATGATTGCACCCAAGAATCTTAAATAAAAAAACATAATTGATTTATTGATATCTACGTGTAACACTGGTCACTCTTTGATAATGTTCGTAAATCAACTTAATTACTTCTTCCAAGTTACTTTTAAGCAGGGGAGGATCTATGTACGGCAGCTATGGTAGGCTGAAGCCCAGTGCAACTTAGCAAATTTTCAAATTTTTTAGTGTATTTTTTTCATTTTTACTATTTAGCCCACTCCGCTAATATTTAAGCCTAGTATAACTTCTATTCAGCCCAGGGCATCTCAGATTCCTGGATCCGCCCCTGCTTTTAAGTGGTGAAAAGACAAATCAGTTTAAGTTATAGCAGATTTATAAAGTAGAATTTGTGGAGCGTAGCGTTCTCATCAAGCCAGGTTGAAGGGAATCGACTTGAGCCGAGGCCATTTGGAGTCCTTCTCGACAAAAGTTTTTTATATAATTTTTAGAACATTTTCTTCATCAAATTTAGATGAAAAACTTTAAGGAAAATAATAATAATAATAATAATAATATTAATAATAATAATAATAATAATAATAATAATAATAATAATAATAATAATAATAATAATAATAATAATAATAATAATAATAATAATAATAATAATAATAATAATAATAATAATAATAATAATAATAATAATAATAATAATAATAATAATAATAATAATAATAATAATAATAATAATAATAATAATAATAATAATAATAATAATAATAATAATAATAATAATAATAATAATAATAATAATAATAATAATAATAATAATAATAATAATAATAATAATAATAATAATAATAATAATAATAATAATAATAATAATAATAATAATAATAATAATAATAATAATAATAATAATAATAATAATAATAATAATAATAATAATAATAATAATAATAATAATAATAATAATAATAATAATAATAATAATAATAATAATAATAATAATAATAATAATAATAATAATAATAATAATAATAATAATAATAATAATAATAATAATAATAATAATAATAATAATAATAATAATAATAATAATAATAATAATAATAATAATAATAATAATAATAATAATAATAATAATAATAATAATCATAATAATAATAATAATAATAGTAATAATAATAATTAAAAATAACAATAAAAAACAATAATAATTATAATAGTAATAGTAATAATAATAGTAATAATAATAAATCATAATAATAGTAACAATAGTAATAATAATAATAATAATAATAGTAATAGTAATAGTAATAAAAGTAATAATAATATAAATAACAATAGTAATAACAAATAATAATAATAGTAATAGTAATAATAATAATAGTAATTTAATAATAATAAAAGTAATAATAATAATAATAATAATAATAATAATAATAATAATAATAATAATAATAACAACAATAGCAATAATAATAGTAATAGTGATAATAATTATAATAAAAGTAATAATAATAGAAATAACAATAGTAATAGTGACATTGAAGTGACAGTGATATTGATAGTGATAGTAATGGTAATAAAAATAGTAAAATTAAGAACAACAACAAAAACAACAATAACAATAATAATAATAATAAACCATATACACAAAAATTATTTAAAATCATGTTTCTAATTTCTAAAAAAGTATCAGTAAACATGTATTTTCAATAATTTAATTAAATAATTAATGATCACTATTGATATTTATCATTTTAATTCATATCACAGTGACACTACCGGGGCATGCCCCGGGTGTTACACTAGTACTATCATAAAATTATAAATTTATTAACCTTTACATATATATATTAGTTAAAATAATGGATCAAAGTTTATCATCTTTGACTTGAAAAGTTGTTGGCTAAATAAAAAGGGATGGAGGTAGAATATAAATGTGTGTGTTTATGTTGTTTTGGGTGCATGATATTGGAATGTATGATGAATAGGTGAAGCATGATGATGACTGGGACTCGGTTTGGGATGCGAGTGTACTAGCAGCGATATGCCATGTGGTAGCTTCTGCTATAGCATTAGGCTTTGCCGTTTGGATATGGTGTCGTGAGGCATCTAAAGAAAAGGACACTGCCAAAGTATTGCTCAAGTTGTATACACTAATTTTTCTTGGGGCGATCGGGTAAGTTTTTATTCCTCTCAAATACTCCGTATAGAACATAGAAAATGGCACCGTCGCTGTGTGATGAACTTACTCAATAGCCAAAATTGCAATGGAAATTTTTGGCTCGGCTGTGTCAGTTATTAGTTCTTGTAACTTTACTTGATTTACTTGTTTGAATGTGGATTTGTTCTGTAACTAATAGATCTCTGCAGACAGCGATTCACGTGCTTTTCCACGGGAAAGTATCGGCACAGTTTGATGACGGCAACATCTTTTCCAGCGAATTTATGGCAAGAAAGTATACTTTCTGGCGAAAAAGTACTTGAATTGAAAATACTTCTTCCGTCCCATTTTACCTGTTCTACTTTCCTTTTAGGGTTGTCTCAAAATAAGTGTCTCCTTTCCTTTCTTGAAAAGAAATATGTGATCTACACCATTTCACTTTATTATACTCAAACCTCAATCACAACTATTACTTTTTCAATCACTTCATTAATAATCGTGCTGAGTCAAACTAAGACACATAAAATGGGGCGGCGGTAATAATTATTAGTTAGAGGACCAAATTTGCAACTGAGTAAAATTGCAGGATTAATAACGAGTACAAGTGTACAACAAAAAACTATTGGAATTGCAAATATTTGCAATTCTCCCATGTGACTGCCGTGACCCCCAATCCAGACCATACGTACATTCACAATTTACATTTTACCTTGATGTAAACTTTTTATCAATTGCAAATATTTGCAATTCTCCCATGTGACTGCCGTCAGGCTGCATTCTTATAAATAGGAGTACACTTTTTTTTATCAAATGGGACTTCTATTGATAAGATAGCATTTCGATAGTGTGTAAGATAACAAAAGGACAATATATAATCATTTGCTCTTGGACGAGATCTTGAGTTAATCATCTTTGACAAAGTAATATATTTCGCAATTTCGCTAGTCTTAACTTGGGCATAATTAAGACAACGACGATTACCGTAGACCTCTTATCCCCATACCTAATGCAAGAGTTTAACATCATAAAAAAGAGTAGAAACAAAACACAATTGTCTGATCATGGAAAAAATAACGCAAAACACAATAAAATAAACACCAACACTCATTCTCCTGAGCATAATCATCATAAGTGTACCATCAGCGGGTCTAGGAGTCCTAACCCACCGCCTCCCCATTTTTTGACGCATCAAGCGCCATATCCTCACCAACTGTAACCCCTTTTGACTGGCCTTCCTAAATCCTCCTACATTTTGTCTCCCCTAGCATCTCCTCCGTGTCACCTATCCCACCCTTCTTTGACACACGTGTACATCTCTATGCCGAGTACTCGCATCGATCTTGTGCCCCTATTCCTTCACTCCCGAGATCAATCTTCCGCTGCTGCCTGATCCCCCCGAGCTTGAGGAGTCATCCACTAGCCACTTGTTAGTCTCTGTTGGGCTAGTCTTCACCCCTCCAACAGCCTTGAGCTCGACCCCAAAAGATTTCTAGTACAATTTCCTCCTCATATTTCAAGTGGCAAAAATTATCTGAATGCCCAATCACCCCACACATGAAACAGAAATTGGGTAGTTTTTCATATTTAAAATCTACCCAATGTCCAATTCCTTATTTCTTCAAATTAGTGTCGTTCTTGAGGGGTTTTCACATCCATACATACTCTAATTCTGAAGTAAGATTTCCATTTTCCCTCGAATTGGTTCTTATCAAAACTAATAAATGTGTCAATATAGTTCCCAATTCTCCTAGCAGAACCCAGATTCCTAAATTTAAAAGGAACATTGTGAACCTGTACCCAAAAGTCACACTCATACAAATTCATCCTTTCAGTTATATCATCTGGCTGAACAGCTTTCAAGAGAAGTAAATATCTTTCAAACAACGAAGGGTCATCCTCAAACACACGATTCATATCCATAATATGATAGAAATTGAAAAGGTACCTTTTATCTCCGATCTCCTTGATGGCAACTCCTTTTCCAGGGCACCAAATTGAAGCCAACAGATCTTTGAAAACCGGAAGTTTGATTTTCCGGTCCGTAAGCACAACTCTGACCACCGGAAATTCCATTTTCTCGTTCGCAGCATCCATCTCCCCTGCTTCTTCCTCATCAAAATCGAGTTCATTGTCTTCCTCTCCAATAGCATCTTCTAGTTATTGACGATATCATCTATCTAAAGCGCCCCCCTATTTCGATCCTTCCCCTCCTCTCCTTCTCGGCCGAAACCAAAGATAAAAGCCACCGAGTAACCGGAGCCTGACGAACCCCAAATCGTACCTAGACCACTTGTTGAGCCTTGCGAGCACGCCTGCGAGATCGATACGAAGCCTAAGCCGTTCTTCGATCGAAATCGAAAACGGAAGAACAGCCTCTAGCGGCGGCTAGCCCTAGAGAGACGACCCTTTGTCAGATTAGAATTCTTAAATCGGAGTACACTTTCGTCTTTCAAAAAAAATTCGGAGTACACTTTAGGGTATGTTTGGTTTAAGGAATGTCAGATAACCATGAGAATGTTAGATTACTGGGTATGTTAGATAGACGGGAATGTGATTAATGTATAGCCTATTTGTGTTTGGTTCCGATTAAGGAATGTCACATTAAGTTGTTTGGTTGAATGATATCTTTTATTGCATATTTGGTGAATTACTTGAATGTCCTTTATATATTTGTCTCTTAACACATTAAATTTATCAATTATTAGAAAATGTATTTCATGTTTTAATTTTTTTTCTCAATTTTCAATTGTAGTTCATGTTTCAAATAAATATACTTTAAGTTTTTATATGTAGCACTTCTTGAATTATTTTTTAGACATGAATTAGAAAAATGTACCCGGCCCGGCCCGTTACCCGGGCGGGTAGACCGCCCGAACCGGTACTGGTCAACAGCCGTTCCGGTCCAGGGCTTCATTCCCAAAAAGCCAAGCCCTTCCGGGCCCGACCTGGAACCGGAATCGGACTGGGCCCAGTCCACATCTAGATATTTCGATTAATGAAGCATAGGTTTTTTTGGAAGAAAATTAATAAGCCATCAGGAATCTAACATAACCTAAGGCATTGGTGGGTTTGACATGCCTGGTAATGTGATCACTTTTTCCACTTTTGGGAATGTAACATTCCCAAAAGAAAAAATCAAACCCGCGAACCAAACACAGGTATCTCACATTCCGGACATGAGATTCCGCCATGCATAAGATATCACCTTGAACCAAACACTCCCTTAGAGTCTAGTTTTGCACTAGTCATAAGTCATAACGACATTTTGCATATAAAAAACACCACATACACTATGTGGATATAAATAGATGTTTGGCAAAAACAAAAATGTTTTAAACACAGTAAAAACGTTTATGTTTTTTGTACACATTCCCAAATTCCTTCACACCGAAAATTTTTTGTTTATAAGGTTAGGTCATAGACAAAAATGATAGTCAGAAAAATACAATTTTAAAGAAAATAACAATTGCATTATTTGTTTGTGGCCTAATTATACAGACAAAATTATCAATGTGAAGGATTTTAAAATTGGATTTTAAAATTATTGACAAAAACTTTTTTCAATGTGAGACATTTATTGTTTCTAAAATTGGATTTTTTTCAATTGACATTTTTTGTATGTGGCTACTTAGCCAATAAACGTTGTCTGTGTGAAGGATTTCTAATGTGTAAAAAAGTACTCCGGCTCGTATGATTTGTTTGGCCTGTCTGGCACATTTTTTATCTACGACAGAAACATATGAGTATGACTGGTGAAATTGGATTTTTCCAACCAATAATTTTTGTAGGATACAGAACAGGAAAAAAATATTATCTGCAAAGGTTTTGAAAATTTGTTCATGAAGTTTACAAATTTTTTGCCCTATCTAAAACAACTTTCGTTTGTGCCATGCGTTTATTGTGTGTAGAATTGGATTTTTTGACAATATTTTTTATTTGGTGGCTTAATTTTATACAAAATCTATCAATGCAAAGGATTTTGAATATCTATACAAAAAGGTATGATCATTCTTGTTATTATACACATAAGTTGTACACATTTTGTGTACACACTCTTAATTGCATGTGTACACAGGCCGCTTTTGAACAAATTGCCTGTTTACAAGACAATTAGAGAATGTGTACCGTTTATGTGTATGAATTATGTGTACAAACACCTTTTCTAAAAACCTAAGGGCCTGTTTACTAACAGAAATATTTTCCAGTTTTCCAGAAAACTGGAAAGCTGGAAAACAGAAAACAGGAAACGTGTTTACCAAAGAAATTCCTGGAAAACTGGAGAAAGGAAAAAAGAAAAACGCGTTTACCAAATCGTTTTCCAAAACAGAAAAAAATGAAACATGTCTCTCTTTTTCTTAATGATTTGGAGAAGTGACTTTTACTAGTTTTCCAAATTTGGAAAAACGCAGATGCTACAGTGCCTTTGCAATGAATTTGCATACTTACACCTAGTGGTGGGTCTGGTCCCGCTCCGATGTCGATTCCATTCCGGTACCTCCATCCTCGTACCTTACCCCTTACCCCTACCCTACCCTACCCACCCAACCCCCACCCCGCGTACCCATTTTTCCCTATAATGACCTTACCCCCACCATATGCCCCGACCTCGGCCCCACCCCGATCCACCCTACCCTACCGTCACCCCCTACCACCTCGACCCCACCTCGATCCACCCTACCCTACCCGCCACCCCCCTACCACCTCGACCCCACCCCGACCCACCCTACCCTACCCCCACCCCTCGTATATTACCACTTACCTCTACCTTACCCCTTACCACATGCCTCCTACCTCGGCCCCACCCTGGTCCCGACCCCACCCTACCGCCATCCTATCTCAACTCCCTACCCTACCCCTACCTTACCCCAACCCAAAACCCCATCCACTACCCCCCACCCTTACCGTCATCCTACCCCTTCCCTACCCCGGCCCCACCCTAGTCCCGACCCCACCCTACCGCCATCATATCCCAACTCCCTACCCTACCCCTACCTTACCCCAACCCTACCCACTACCCCACCCTTAACCCTAACAACGACCCTAACCCACCCACTACCCCCACCCAACCCCCTACCCCTAGACCTTACCACCCCACCCCGACCATACCCCTTACCCTACCCCCACCCATAACTTCCTTACCCGACCCCTACGAGTAGGTATGGGTGGGTACGAAGGGTTGTGGTGGAGTATGGGTAGAGTGTAAGATCGTGGTAAGGGTAGAGGTAGGGGTCAAGGGTGTGGAATTGGAGAACCGTGTGAAAAAATTGATGAACATGTTTTCATATTTGAAAATGGAAAACTAAAAAATAGAAACAGAAAATTAGAGATAGAAAAACTGAAAAATAAAAACAGAAAATTGGAGAACGAAAAACAGAAGTAGAAAACAGGAAAATATCTCTGTAGTAAACAGGCCCTAAGTATCTTGTACCCTTTGCTTTTTGGATATGATATGATGTCATTAAGGGATCCAAAGAAAATGAGACCCAAAGGATGGCTCGAGTTGTATTACTTGTACATATGTAGTATTACTTTTTCTTCAATAATTTATAATTTGTCCTAGATAAGACTAAAATATAGAAAAAAGACTAAAATATTACTTTTTCTTCAATAATTTATAATTTGTCGAGTTAACAAGTTTTATGAAAAAATTCCACCAATATTAAATCTCCTGAAAAAGTGGTGGACAAAAACCCGACTTCATAATTTTTAGTGACTATAATTGTTTTCAAAATTACTAAGATGTAGTGACTATGCTCTAATTTGAACACAATTATAACAAGTAAAATTTATTAAGTCACACATTTGCCATGACTATTTTAATAGTACGGAGTAATATTTTAGGGAAAACCTCAAGTTTTTTCATTATAAGAGTCATGTGCTCGGTGCTCCTATTCTGAGTTTTTCCATTTATGCGTTTCGAAAGTACTTTTGTCTTTCTTATCTCGCTTTGTCTTCCACTTGTACCCCTCAACTCCAACATCATCTTCTCCAACTCATCTCCTCATCTTCCTCTCCGGCTCAAGTTTATTTCCAAGTCGTTCTCCCCCCTACTAATATCTTTCTCTACCTTCATCCGCGTTCGATCTTTTTGAAAATTCCACCACCACGCCTCTCTTCTCCATTTTCTAATTGAATCAGAAACATTTTTACCTCCCCTCCCTCTAGGGATGGAAATTTAATCCAAAAACAGACGGATAACTGTACAGTACTAAGCCGGTCAAACGTGGAAAATCACATTAACTGGGTAATGGATTTGGACAGGCAATAACCGATTTATGTAAATGGGTGATGTATTGGTTAACCACTTGTTACCCGCTATGTAACTGCCCTATTTATTTCAGATTCTGTTACATGCACAATTACCTGACCCGCACAATTAACTTATACGGAGTATATTTTAATAGATTGGATTTTGGTTCAAATGACAACGTGATCTAAGGAGAGAAATGAGAACTAATAATCTGGAGCGTTAGATATGAGAATTGTGCATTATGTGAATATTACTAAGTATTTCAAAATAAAGAAAACTAATTTGGACCAGACCAGACCAGCAATAAAGAAAACTAAATTCGACTTATTATTAGAAAAAGACTTCATATTTGATGTTGATCTGACAAGAGAGCTCATAAATCTTTAACGCGCATATCTAATTTAATTTCTGGATATTTATGCTCAAATGATTTCTAGCTTTTTGTTAGGGGTGGACAAAAATACCGGACCGGCATGCTACCGAACCGGACCGGCATGGTGCCGGACCAATAAACGAGATTTGAAACGGATCTCAAATTTTTTTTGCCCCGAACCAGACTGTACCGGTGTATGCCATGACGGGTTCTCATAAAATGAGAACCGGTACCGGACCGAACCGGACTGAAGTATGGTTAAATTATTTAAATTTGTACTATTATAGTTTATCTAAAATTTATTAATTACCTCACCTGTCCCCCAAATTGATTTGCAAAGTCAACATTTTGGTCAATGTTAATGTTAAATCCTCCCTAATGATAATTAATACTCCGTACAATTTTTAATAATTAAAATCTACATATTTAGAAACCATATTAAAATAACTTTAAAGTTGCAAAATTCAAATTGGAATATGCGAAGTACTTACTTCTGAAAGGCCAAATTAGAATATAATTAAAAGTGAAATCCTAATTAAATGAATAAAAAGAAACCATTTTACAAAAAAAAAGGTTGACCTTGCAAATCATTTTGGAACAGAGGTAGTATGAAATATGAAAATTGTTTAATTGTGTGGATTTTTGGAGGATGTTTAAACTTTAATTTTTCCCTAAACACTTGGAAAAGTGACATTATTTGGTATTAGTATGGCATGTTACGGTCCCGTTTGAAAATGGACCGTACCGAACGGGTTTAGGTCTAAGACCGAACTGAATCGTTTCAATAGTAACGGTACGGGTACAGGTTCGGCCAAATATTGGATCGGGCCGGACCGTGCCGGCGTGCCCACCCCTAC
Source organism: Cuscuta epithymum (assembly GCA_945859915.1). Lineage (NCBI taxonomy): Eukaryota > Viridiplantae > Streptophyta > Magnoliopsida > Solanales > Convolvulaceae > Cuscuta > Cuscuta epithymum. The sequence goes on from CAMAPF010000137.1 coordinate 1,343,319, forward strand.
TTTTTGTAATGATTAATGTACTTCACTTGATTTCTGGTGCTTAATTTTTTTATGTATTAAACGGTTAGGTTTTAATTTATCAATTTAGGATACTAATTTTGAAAAATAAAACAATCTTGTTACAGCACTGTTATCTGTAGGGGATCGAAAATTGTTCTCCATCTTTGATAGGAAGGTTTATATTTGATGGGGCTAACACCAATCTTGAAATTGCAATACTTTTTCTTTTTCTTTAGATTAACTCTCACACTACTCCTTGAGACAAGACGAAGCAATGATTGTGCGACCACCTATGCTAGCTCCTTGTACCAGAGGATCATCATTTGAGAACGTTATCTCAAATTCACCTCTTTAATGACTTAAATTTAAGGCCTCCCACATATAGAGGATCAAGTGTGCGAGTCGTCCACTTGAACCACTTTGAGATATCTAGTACTACTTATGTCCCATAATGTAATGTAAGATGTAAGATATATGTATGTTTGGTGCGGGTTTTAAGAAACTAAAGGATAAAGTTGTTGTTTTTCTAATCTTCAAAAAGTAAGAAAGAGTATGTTCAGTCCATAAAAATTACACAATGAAATGATAGAAAAAGAGATAAAAATGAAGAAGTAAGAAGTTGATGGAGTTTAATTTAGAAAAGTTCATATTTTCTTGACAAAATGTGAGAAGGGGAGGGTATTTATTTTACGTTTTGATGAAGTTGATTGAGTAAAATTTAACTTGTGTCCTATCTATATATGTGTGGGTGCAGGGGTGTATGTATTGGAGGAGTGTTTCTTCTCGTCAAAGTGACACAATGGACTCACATATCTCAATCGGAAGGGGGAGTGTCTCATCAGCGTATGCGTCACAGACTAATATATGCCATGCTTTGTTGTGGTTTGCTACCGTGTTTTACCGCTACATATTCTTTTTTCGTTTGCCTTGTCAGTGGTCTTGTGACTGACAATGATATTACCTCAGACCCCTTTGGACATTAAAGATTCATAGTTTTACTATCTCCGTTCCATTTTATGTGTCTTAATTTGACTTAGCACGATTATTAATGAAGTGATTAAAAAGTAAAAGTTGTGGTTGAGGTTTGAGTATAATAAAGTGAAATGGTGTATGCCACATATTTCTTTCAAGAAAAAAGAAATGAGACACTTATTTTGGGACAACCCAAAAAGGAAAGTAGGACAGGTAAAATAGAATGGAGGGAGTATTTATTTTCAATACCAAGTACTCCCATCTTCTATTATTTATTATTTGTTTCCCTATCTTTACTACCTCTTCTATGTCACACGGTCCGACCAATATTAAAATTCCAATATTCTAAAAAGGTTTAAACATGTTTTTAGTTCTTGTAAATATAGTACATCTTATTTTACGTTCTTACAAAACTATTTTTTGTTTTTCATCCCTATAATTTGCGTTGATTTCCTTTTTAGTCCAATATAGATGATAACAATCTCTGTTTGACAGCGAAACAACCGCGACGAATAAGTTTCTTCTAATTCTTTGTCATGTTAATCAAAAAGTGTTATAATATATGTTATTGTTTTGATCAATTTATCTTTATTTTCTTTGTAATAATTGTATTTTCATTTATAGGCCTATTAGAATCTTAGCATTTACAATAGGTAACAAGGCCCTACATGTTTGGGCCCATAATAGACTAGATGTAAGACACAAATATCTAGTACTACTATATAAGTGTACCGTATTAGGTATTTGTGCATATGTAAGAATACTGAGCGACAGCCACAGAGAGCAATTTCACCTGAGTGTATTCCTATTGAGAAGTAGAGAGATTTCCTTTGTGAAACTTTCAATATCATTATCAATGGAATCCTCCTTGTTTCACTACTCATTGTGTGAGTGCATCCACATCTGTTAGTATCTGATTTATGGGATCTAACATCTTGTATCAGAGCAGACGATGTATTGATCGATCATCTTCATCGCTCTTGCATCTATGTATTTGATGAACAAATTAGAGAAGACATTCGATCATCAGTATTTCAAGCCTGAAAACTACTAAGAACTACTACACAACGATCGTCATAATGCAAAGGCCATTTTCATGTACATACAATGTATTTTCAACAGGTTTTGGTATTTGATTAGATTTCTGTAGAATGAAGAACACTCCAGCAGGTTTTTGGAATGAGGAAAATCGGATTAGGGATGTATTTATAGTGAATTTCCGAGGTTTGGGTCGAACTAGGCTTAAATTAAGGACGCCTGCCGTGTGTGGCTTGCAATAGCTCTTCTGCTTGATATTCTTGCCACGCATGCCGTGCATATCCCTGCGCGCATTGTGCGCGACCCCAGACGCACCAAAGTGTAAAATTTGCTCCGTTTCTTCCCCGCTTGGACCTCCCCTTTGTCCCAAACACTATACCAAACATAATAGACTATCTAAAGACCGTCTAGACGATACGAAACACAATTTTAATTATTTCCAAAATTCTATCAAATTTTCGGGGTATTACATTCTCCCCCACTCCCCTTAAAGGACGCTTCGTCCCCGAAGCTCAAGTCAAAATAAAGTCAAGATGACACGCTGAAAGAATTTCCTTACCAAGGGAGCTCGAGATTTAGAATACCAAGGCAAAGCCATAAGTCTTACAATAGAGACACACGAATTGAAGTTCATAATACTAGAAATTTTTAAAACAATCCACTAACTTTCATCTAATATATTACAAGGTTTAGAATACTAGGAATATACTCATATCAATTCTCAAAGTTCAACAACTCGCACGATATCCTAGGATAGTAGATACCTAGGAGTCAACCATGGGAAAAGTTCTATCCAATCAACAAGTCTAAAAATCATTTCAAAACAACAAGAATTACAACAAACAAGCATCCCACATTATCACACGCACCTAGGCCTCAAACTTAATTCCTAATCAGATTCTTTAGTTCTAGTTAAAATTATTTAGTCAATTCAAATAGTTTTGGAAAACCTTTAAAAGATTTTGTACAACAAAGCTCTAATACCATTTTGTAACATCCCAAATTCAACCCAAAAATATGTACTGAAACAACAAGTATAAAGACAGTTTTCCACTTTTCCCAAAAACATTCAAGTTCAAAAGAGTTTACAGGGCCGGTCCTGAGAATATGAAGGCCCTGTGTAATAAAAAAAATGGGTCTTCTTTTCTGATATAAGTAAAAATAGAACATATATAAGGATGATTATAGTGAGACTCATTTTTTTTTATCATATTACTGATTATTTATTTTAAAATACAAGTTAATGAATAAAATAGTAAAAGAAACGTATGCATTAATAAAATATGTTTCATTTTAAAAGGGACATTCTATGGACCCATTTTTTTTGACACATAATTACTTCCAAGTTGCCAGAATTCCTCCACTATTCATGTAAAATTAAGTAATACTCCCTCCGTCCCATTGGAATGTTCCCGGTTTGACCTACACACATATTAAGGAAATAAACTTGTCAGGGGGTAAATTTTACTGTTTTGACACTGTTTGGCATTGTTTGGACACTGTTTGGCACTGTTTTACACTGTTTTGCACGGTTTGGATGTAGGATAACTTTCCATTTAGGAAAATGAGAACTTCTTTTTGGGACTGCTAAAAAGGGAAAGCCGGAACATCCCAACGGGACGGGACGGAGGTAGTACCAATTGGTTCAAGAATTTAAATTACTAGAGTAGTAAGTAATACGAGTAACATATTATACCAACTTGCTAAATATAATAAAAAAAAATTAGTTTAATTACTTGGTCAATTGGCTAGAGAAAATCAGAAATAACAACCTAAACTATGAAATTTCATCAAAAATTAGTAGACATAATGGAATAATGGCCCTAATAATTATACATAATTAGAATCAGCAATAAAATCACAATATATCACACAATAATCAAGAAGATTAATAAACAATAATCCTAACCAGTTAAGAAAATCAATCATTATAATTTAAAGATTGACGAATTGTGGCATGTTGAGGGACTGAGCGACTAAGGCGAAGAAGTAGACCGGAGGCACCGAGGTGTGGTGCAGTCACAGCCCTAGACGGTGGTCGGTGTTCCTCGCCGGTCTCCGTCTCTGTTTCTTCGCTTGCAGAGAGTTGAGATAATGAGAGGCCAGGTAATGGACGGATGGTTCTTGACTGCTTGTAGCTTGAACACGTGCGTTGGAAATAAGGGGGCTTCTATTTTTCTTGGACTTAGATTATACCTAGTACTACTACTAACTTTTTAATTTTTTTGAGCCTTCAATATTTATGGGCCCTGTGCCATTGCACATCCGGCACTTGCCCTGGACCGGTCCTGAGAGTTTAAATTGCAGTGGAAGTAAAGTATCAAATGGGTGTTAATTTCACACTCGGTTCTCACATAACCGATGCACAGGCTAAACCACAATCCAAAAATATGTCCAAGTATTTATGTACTGAAATCTCAAAAACAATTGAATTGTTTACATGTCCCAAAACTCAAATAAATGATTACTAGGTGATTATAATTACCAAACTACGTGATCTAACGCTACTCTCAGCAACAAGCATGATCCACATCACCTGCACCAAATAAAGTGTAGAAAACAAAACAAAGACAAAGGAACAAAAATTAGCTTTTTAGCTAAATTAAGACTCACCCAACCCCATAAAATAATATAGTTTGAAGAAAATAGATTTGATACTTGACGTGTAGATTCAAAAATCCATTTAGTTCTCAAAATACAATTTTCAAGTTTAAAATTGCATTTATCATTCAAAACAACCTTTGAGATTCAACATCAATAACTATAAACTTTATTTACTCACATATCCCTAAAGAAGAAACAACACTCTCCACAATTTAACTTTCAACATATCAACTTCCCCAAAATAGCTTTACTTATTCATATAGATTTCATATTCCAAGAAGTACTTATCCACAATTAGTTCTCCAAAACCATTTACTTTTCAATTCAAAATATTATCCAAATTACATGAATACCCCAATTGTCTATCGATCCTATCATTATGAAAATGTTGCTCATAGATTACTCTACTCTAAAGATCATTATGAACTTGTAGTTCATAGATTACTCAAAATCTCATTATGAACTTAGGGTTCATAGATTACTTCACTTATCATTATGAACATAAGGTTCATAGATTACCCAGGATGCCATTATGAACGAATAGTTCATAGATTACTCTCATATCATTATGAACATGTAATTCATAGATTACTCACATTTCATTATGAACATGTAGTTCTTAGATTACACAACTCATTATGAACATATAGTTCATAGGTTACACAAAACCCAAAATCGGCCAACCCTCTCCCCAAACTCCATTTTCTACCTTCTTTCTACCATATCTCCCACATTTCTCCACCAAATCACTTCATTCCACCACCAAAATACTCCCCTCACTCTCCTCTACACAACCATACTCACAAATCCCACTTTCCCCCAAATTCCCAAAAGTCCGAAAACCCAACCCCCATTTTCAAATTTCAGATTTTCAAGCTCAAAATCAACAAAAATGGCTCCAAAGAAGAACAGGGGAGAGAGATCCAATGCAATGGCACCCATTCCGGGCTTCGAGGACATCCAACCCGCCGACAGCGAACACCGGGCTAGACTCCTCTCCACAATAGCAAGGCAAGTTAAACCATCCCGTTTTCTTTGCCATGAAGATCTTCGTGAATTGGAGATTTTTAAGAGCACTAGGAAATTTTTTCATGAGTTTGATATGGACCTAATCTTCAATATGAAATACAACTCCAATGAAAAAATTATCTATGAGTTTATGAGTTCGGCTCATTTTGAGAGCAATGAAGATGATTTTAGGGATGACAAACTCACGTTTCGTCTGTTCAACCAAGAATATTCAATAACAAAACTTGAGTTTGCCGAATATTTTGGCATCCCTGTCCCCTATGAGAGAGCCATTTCTGATAACACCATAGCTGGTCATGCACTTTGGACAAAAATGACTGAAGAATTGGAATTTAGCTCCTCGCAGCTATACATAAGCCATGTTCACCATCCCATTCTCCAGATACTTTTGAAGTTCTTGGCAAATTGCATGTTTGGGCGCCCCAACAATCATCATATTAGGCTGGGAAACGTATGTATGATTATCATGGCTTTGTTCCGTCGTGCTGTGGACTTAAATATGTGCAATTTGATGTGGGCGCACCTAAAGAAAGAAAGCACGGCTAAAGGCCCAATTGTTGTGGGTGGGGTAATTATGCACCTGGTCACAAAGTTTGGGTAAACGGATAACTCTCCTATACCCGACTAGTGTTTGATGAATATCACTTGGTTAGGCCACTCGGGGTGTATATCTTTTTGTCACACGGTGTATGATGGTGAACGTCCCCGAAATGTGTACAATTGACTCATACACCCAAAACCTATAAAACATTTCCCCGTGCCTAACCCGGACCTCTCCAAACTTTTGTACAAAAGAGATGTACCCTACTACTTGTTCCCACACGCCCTTCCACCACATCTACAAGAACCCCAAGCCGAAAACCCTCTCGAAAACCAGCCCGAAGAAGAACCCCAAGCCGACCATCATGACCCCGAGGCCATGCATGGACACATTCCCGAACAGCCCCAAGGCCCTCCACCACCCGATTATTTCCAACAACTACTTGATGGGTTCAACAAAGTGACCGAAGAAGTTGGCCGGTATGGGGAGGAACAAAGGGAAGGATTTCCACGGCTTGAGGAACAATGGGCAGAGGACAACATGAGATACAAAGAAGATCAACGTAGGTTCTATGGACCTATATACATGGCTCATGAAGCTTCGTTTCACACTATGGCTCATCCCCATCCACCTCCCTCTTGGTATGACCCCACTCATTGAGGTAGCTTTGGAGGATCGAGCTCCGAGGTGGAGGATATGATGGCGGGGATGGCGGAGATACACACATGGGTGACGGGAGCTTTGGAGGCTGATTCGGAGGCGACTACTGTGACACCCCGAAAATTTAAATAAAATAAAATAAGTAATTTATTAATCACATAAAATTTCTACATATTTTTGTCACTTAAAAAAACTTTGACTTAAATAATAAAAGTGATAGTAGTATTTTTTTGTATTATAAAGGGTCTCAGTCAAAATAATGTTCAAACTTAAACTAATATGTGCGACTAACTCCACTTATGCGTATATAATATCAGTTAATTAATAAATTAAAAGTAATAGCAAAACAACTAGAAACTTCCCAGGTATATAAATTAAAGGTTTAAATATGGTTTTAGTCCCTGCAAATATAGGTCACTTTGTTTTAGGTCCCTGCAAAATATTTTCTTTGTTTTCCATCCCTGTAATATGCACTATTTTGGTTTTAGTCCATCTCTAACGCCAAAACAACTCTACTTAGAGTTTTTTATTGTCGGTTGCATAAATCAACTAGAAGCATTTAAATTTATCAGTTTATAATTTTTTTTAGGTTAAAAGGAGAGCTAAAACAACATTAAAACTAATTATTCACATTTTAAAAAAATATTAATAAAAAATCCTTTAAAAATGAAATTAAATACTTTTTGAATAGTATGACAAAGAATTTAGGCTAAAGGGTCAAATAGGTACATGAACTAACTTAAAGTGTTCAATTAGCCCCTTATATAGGAGGTTCTGCCCGGCCGTCGCCAATTGGGGCGTTTACCGGTGGAATTTTTTGATGAAATGTTTTGAGCATCTTCTTCATTAAGTCTAGTTTATTCATACCAAATTTCAGCTAAAAATTCAACCGGGAAGACAGTCAAATGATTTTTTGAAGATAACTATGCAGGTAAACAACACAGTACATTTTGAAAAATCATTTGACTGCCTTCCCGATTTAATTTTTAGCTGAAATTTGATATGCGTAAACTAGACTTAATGAAGATGCTCAAAAAATTTCATCAAAAAATTCCACGGAGAACCGCCCCAATTGGCGACGGCCGGGCAGAACCTCCTATATAAGGGGCTAATTGAACACTTTAAGTTAGTTCATGTACCTATTTGACCCTTTAACCAAGAATTTAAGGATACCTATTAGTTGGGATTGTTTCGGTGTCAAATAGAGATTGTTATCATTAGTCATGGACTAAAAAGAAAATGAACATAAATTTCAAGGATGATAAACAAAGAAAATATTTTTGCAAGGATCTAAAACAAAGTGACCTATATTTGCAGGGACTAAAAACATATTTAAAGCTAAATTAAATATGACCCTAGCTGAGCACAAACTTGTTGAGCATGAAACGTAGGCTAAAGACATGCTTCGTACAATCGTACTATCGTATATGGCGTACGTACGACAATCAAATTGCGTAACCAACCATGGACGACGAGCGTTGGAGTTGCAGGAATTAACGCCGAGTACTATATATAGCAAAATCGCCGCCGGGGAAGAAGGGCCCGGCGTCGCCCACTTCAGACGCCGTAGATCATCATTTTCTGCTTTCTCTGAGGAGGGAGTCTGCTGCTCGTCACTGAGAAAACGCCTAGCTAGGAGGCTTGCCAAGCGTCGTGGAGTCGTGGAGTTCTTCATCGCCGGAGTTATTACGCCGGTAGCATATATGATCGCTGATCTTCTGCGAGAATTGGAGGTTAGATCGCACCGCTGAATTCAGTTAACATTGACGAATCGAGGAGACGAGAACGAGGGTCATAGGCTCGCCGTAGTGCAGTTTCAGGTCTGCCGGAGTACGAGTACAAGCTTGCCGGACTATCGCCCCAGTAGAGGACCTGCAGAGTGTCATTTAACGCCCGAGGAAGAACGACCTGGAGGGACACCGCCGGCGATCGACTATGCGCACACCTGCGTTGCTAAACGAGGATGTCGACGACGAACGAAGTACGTAACTCTGCGTACTCTGCTTTTACTCCGTATATTGGTTTCGTATTTGATCTGTAAGCTGGAGTTTTCACGTGTTGGGCTGGAATTTTTAGTAGAATTGGACAAAAACTCACTTAAATGGATTACCTATATTCTTAATTTTGGTTTGGCCGATTAGAATAACAAATAAAAATATTATTAATTATGCTGACTAACAATAATGATGATAATGGTTAAATCAAATGGAGAAGGGGAAATTATGAATAAAGGGTGTATGAATTTAACTATAAGCTGATATTGATGTTAGAATTTTAATATTCTTAGAAGGTAGATTGGTGAGGAGCGAAGAATTTCCTAGAGTACTTGGAGTTCGAGGTAAGTCACATTGCAACCAAAATACATTTTTACCTCGTATATATTGTATGTATGAATATGAAAATGTATTATTTATTTGACTATTTGTTGAGAAATTTATGAATATGTGATGCATTGTTTAATCTTGAATAACTATGGGGAAATTACGTGAGTAGTAATCCCGGAATTTTTGGAAAATAATAAAGATAAAATGAAACTTTCAATGTAAGGGCATCACTGGAGAAATCCGGGATGTCGGTGTCCTCCACGACCTTGACTGTGGAGAGTGATTAGGACTGCTATTACTTGTTTACTCAAAAAGAGACGTTGGGATTCGGTGTCCACGACCTTGACTGTGGAGATTGGTTGTGTTATAGTAATTAAAATTCGGGCAAAAGACCTTGTTATTCAGTAGTAGCAGTAACCTAGTCACTTATATAGGGTAATCCCTTTTTGGTGGAGTAGGGGGACGTTGACGTCCGAACTACTTGGACTTCTTACTACCCATAGGGCTTGGAATCCCTTTCAGGGGGTGTGCACACTTAAGGTAGATTTTCAGTTTCCTCATGTTAGAAGTGGAAACGGCAAAAGTCTTGGGATGACCGTACATAACAACGGACCATCGAGCTCAATAAAATGTTGAGCACCGCCCTTCAAATGTATTAGGAGTTTTATACAATTATATTTTAAGACATTACTAGACTACCTATTGAAGAAAATATTTTATTTAATGAAAGTGAGGATCATCCATTTTTGAAAGAAGTATACCATGACATTTATCTCTTAAAAACTACTTTTTCGTATATATATTATACAAAATATTATTTTCACCAAACCTATTATTTTACGGGGTTGGGTGGGGCTTACTTAGCATAAGCTAATTTTGGTTTTCTTTTCCTTTTTTTGTTTTCTGCACTCTATTTGTGCAGCTGATGATTATGTTGACTGGCGATTGCATGGTCTTGAGAGCGGTTTAGAGATGTTTTAGTCAAACTTAGTCAAGAATAAACACTTTAGTTAGGTTGATCATTTTATTTACTTTTAGTTTTGGAACTTAGTACTTATCTTATTTTGGATTGTGGTTTAGCCTGTGCATTCGGTTAAGAGATGACCGGATGTGGCGGTAACACCCATTTCCCTATTAAGGCATCCGCTGAAATTTTCAATGACTTTATCGATAAATAAAAGTTTTATTTCAAATATATCAGTATTTTGGGTGGGAAATTTGGGGGTGTTACAACTACTATGGTGGCGAAGGTGGGCACTAGGGACAGTGCTTGGAATAAGAAGGGGGGAGACTCATCATGGGTATGTAATTTTATTTTCTGCCTTTTACTATGCATGAATCTATTTTACTCTTTGTGAACACAAAAGAAAAAAATAAGAATAAAAGAAAAAGAAATGCTAGTTAGGTTGAAAACCCAAAAATGGGCAATCTAAACAAAAAGGGCTTATAAAAAAATTGAGTAAGTTGGGGAGGATGGAAAAACAAAAAGAGATGTTATGATGAAAACCTGAAAAGGCTCCTAGGCAAAATGAGATACATGAGAGAAATATTTGTTTTGTGCAGGAACTCATTTTATCTCTTGGGAAGAAGAAGAGAAGAAGAAAAAGAAGAAAGAAGATTGAGCATAGAGGATCTCAATCTCAAATGGAGTTCTATTGACTTCTCGGAATTATTTTTTTCTAGTGAGGTTTCATCTATTGCAATTAGGGTTGGTATATATATTTTATGTAGTTAGGGCTGCTTTTGTTTTTTTCTTTATTTACCTTTTTTTTTCATTTGTAGTCTTCTTTTATTTCACTCATCAATAAAGCAATAAATTAAGTTAAAAAAAATATAATCCAAAAAAAAATTGAGCATAGAGGACCAAAAAACCCAAGAAGAATGTGTTTTTTTGAAATCATTTATGATTCCTATGTGGTTTTGTGTTCTTTCTTTCTTGAACTCTTGAAAAACTCTTAAACGGTTTGGAACATTTTACTTTACTCGGGGTCGAGTAAAGAACTATGTGTGGGGGAGTTGATACACTTGTAATTTCCGTTTGTATGTTTATGTTTTTAGTTAGTTTTGGGTGTTTAATACTTTGGAAATTACACACTTTTGGTGTAATAGTTATGTTTGTAAAATAGTTGTAATGTGTTTTGATTAGGTTTATTCTGAGTTAAAACAGGTCCAGGATCAATCAAATGATCATTGGTGAGACCAAAAGAAGAAAGAAGGTGCAAAAATACAAGACAAAAAAGGAAAGTTCCTGATTTTGACCTATACCCGGTCGGGTATACCCTATAACTGATCGGGTACCTACTCGACTTTCATGAATCAGATCAATTCAGAAAACAAAGGGACGTGCAGGGGAAGATTTGGCCACGATCAGTCGTTATACCCGATCGGGTACACCGACACACCCGATCGGCTATACCTTTAATTTTAACTCTGAAATCGATCGAGCATACCTCGAATCTGAGTTTTTACACATACCCGGTCGGGTACCGTGTATATACCGGATCGAGTACACGAGCTGCATCCCCAAAAGCCTATAAATACACATCCTTTCCTTCACAATTAGGAACCAATTTCTATACACTTCTAAGCTCAGTCTAGATAAGTTCTTTCTTTATATTTTCATTATGTTTAGTCTCCAAATGAGGAGCTAAACTCTTCCATCTTGGTTTTGCTACTTTGAAGCTTAATGAATTGTAAGTTGTGAGTTATTTTCTTTAAACTTATTCCTTGAATATTAATTAATTCCTACTCCTATTTCATATTTATATTTTGAGCATTACTTAAAGGATCAACTAGTTTTGTTTCATATATATTAATTATTACTAGAATCGGTCGATTAATAGGCTTGTTATTAATTCCGTCCTTTCACGGTAGTAAAATTGGGTTGTTAATGCATGTGTTTCATGGTTAATAACCGAAGGGGAATTAATTATATTGGTTAAACCGACAAACCACTTTTGTTGAGGTTATCAATCTCAATCGTTTTCATCTTGATTTTATTGCTACTATCGGGTTAATATGCGGTGTGTGTTCTATATTAATTCAGTAGTAAGTTTTATTAATGAACGTGTCTTGTTATTAATAACTACCCTCGAGCACATACTCCTCGATTGAGTATTCGAGAGAAAGATAGTTAAAGATATAACTGGGATCAACGAACATTTCATTAAGTGGATACAAAGCAAAGCCAAGTCTTCATCTTTACTAAGTAAACCACATAAGTCGTTCATCTTAGTGTTTAAATACTCTAAAGTTCATCAACAATCTAAAACCCCCCTTGTTACTAGTTATATAAAAAGAAAAGAAACTTCACATAATAGAGGAACTCCCTAGTCGTCTAGGGCTTTGCCGCCGTTTCTTCGTTGTTTCGATCTTTTCTTGACATTTTTGATCAAGTTCTCTCGTAAGCATGGCTGAAGAGATGGAGAATCTTTATGCTCGTATGAACTTACACGATGAGGAGGAAGAAGGAGTCGACATCGATGAGATCATATCTGCTGCACCGGTAGGGCTTTCATCTTTCTGCATAGTCGGTCGTCTTCTAACAGATAAGTCCATCAAATTTCCTTTTTTCCGAGACACTATGGCCAACGTTTGGCGGCCGATAGGGGGGGTGAACGTACGTGAAATTAGTGGCCGTAGATACCTATTTCAATTCTATAATGAAGCAGATTTTGAGAGGATTATGATGGATGGACCGTGGTGTTATGAAAATTCTTTGCTGATTCTTCATAAACTTGAGGCGTCAGACAACCCAGTTACCATCCCTTTGAGTCATGCACACTTTTGGATCCAAGCTTTCAACTTGCCTCTCGACCTCTTTTCGGAAGGAATAGCCAGAATCATTGGCAATCAGTTGGGTCAATTTGTCCAGGCGGATGAGAGCAATTACAAGAAGGGTTGGAAGGAGTTTATGCGAGTCCAAGTGCTTATTGACGTTGAAGCCCCTCTGAAACGGAGAGTCAAGCTGAAACGGAGAGGAGAACCTTTGTGGGTGGAGGTGAAGTACGAAAGGCTACCCCATTTTTGCTTCATCTGTGGTTTGATGAATCATACGGACCGGATGTGTTCCAAGAGATTCGAGTACGCTGCGGGAGGTAAAGAAAAGCCATTTGGGTCCTGGTTGAGGGCAGGATTCCGGAGAAATATTGCAGGCCAGGTTAGCAGATGGTTGGTAGATGAAGAAGGCAACTTTCTGGCAGGAATACCTGTAATACCCCGAAAAATTTTAAGTGAAAATTTTCGTTTAAAAATAATTATTGAGGGATCAGATACAACTTAAACTTTAACATATTACAGAGGTTACAATTTTTCTTTATGATTAGTATGTTACCAAGATAATATTTGGACTTAAATAAAAGTTGCATTCTAAAAGATTACTTCAAAATATTAGTTAATAATATGTGAAATGTTATACAGTAAATAGCACACACAAACAAATAATAATGCTAACTTTTCAAAGTAATAATACTACTAAGGACCCGTACGCACAAATACTTCACATATGTTCACATCTATAGAAACTTATTATGCCTACACTCAAATACCTAAACCCTAATGCGTGAGAAAGAATTTCGACGCCAGGCCTAGACGGCTGGACCCTTACTGCGCATATATATACACTTATATACCAGCGATCAATACATAACCTGTGTAACACACACAAACTACTGCGAGAGAAAAGAAAGTAGAATCGAGAGAGAGGGGATAAGGGAAGGGGAGGATCTGCAGCCGCCGTTCAACACTGTGCAGCGGCCGGAGAGGTGCTTCTTCGTGGCGTCATCGCTAGGGAGAGGAGCAGAATGGCGGCCGGTGAACTCGCCGGGCCACTGGGTGTAGGCGGTGGAGAAAAGAAGAAGACTGCGCGTGGGTACGTGAATCCAGGTAGCTGCGCTACCACCAGACTATTGGGACACGAAGGAGGATGCAGGTGTGAGCCGCTGCTCTAACTCCTGCTTACCGTGTACGTAGCACCGTCCGAAGGAGGAAGAAGAGTACATTTTACGTATAGTACTCACCTTTCTTTTGTTCTGAATACTAGACTTTAGACTTCAGTAAATGAATGGAATGGATAATTTTAAATCATTAGGCCAGTTAAAGTAAGCTAATAAAATTTATGGATTTGAGAAACAGATTATTAATCGGGTAACTAAATAAGTTAAAACGGAGGTGGGCTAATTAATCTCAGTTGATAAGTCAATTATTAATTCTAGCATTTTAATATCCTAGAAGGTGTACTCTGAGAAGATCTAGGTAGAAGCTTCAGTTAGAATTTATCGCAATTCGAGGTAAGGATTATTGCAATCAAAACTACTATTTTGCTCCTACTATGTATTAATTAGGGTTTGTGCTATGATTTTAGTTCTTTGTGAACCGGCTACGGTAAGTAATGTACTAGTAAGATTTGTAACGTAACTAGTAATAATGACCTAAACTCAAGTAAATAGGTATTGACGGGGTTTATTAATCGCTAATTACAGAAGTTACATTAAATTAATAAATAGAGAAAAAGTGATTAAAATAAATCACAATTAAGTAATTAATAGAAGGAATAAAATAATGTAGAAGGGGGATGGGATAATTATAGAATAAAGGACTAACCGTATCCTCTTTAATTAAAAAAAGGTGACTATTTAGAGACTGAAGTAGAGGACGAGAACTAGGGGCTTCTGAGTTAAGGTAAGTTTCTCTGCCAATCCAAAATTGTTTCCTCGTATTATATGCTTATTATGCATTACGTGATTAAATGTGAATTATGAATTATGTATGTGATTTTGAGAAGATATTAGATCTATGGTATTTGAGAAATACAAATGAAATATTTTTGGGGTGTTAAATATTTTTAATATCACTGAGACCATTTAGAGAGATTAAGAAATATTTTTGAAGTATACTTAATTCAAGATAAAAGTAAGGATTTTATAAGAGGTGAGCACCGCGGGAGAAATCCGCGGTGTCGGTTTTCCACATCCGGATAAATGTGGAGGGTGATTAGGGCTGCTGCTACTAAGAAGTACAATTTGAGTTTTAAGTGATATTTGGATCTATGATCCCTTTTAAGAAGAAGTTATAGTAGTAGTAATCCCTAATCATTCAAGAATTTTAAAGGTGGGGTAGTTGGTAGACTGAGTCCCGATTACTCGTGACGACTTACTACTCGGAGGGCTTGGAATCCCTTTTAGGGGGTGTGCACACTTAAGGTAGTCGTTTCGTTTCTACAAGAGCAGTTGTGGTACCGGCACTTGTTCGGGGTGGCCGTCCGTAACCACGGCCCACCGGGCTCAGTCGAAAGGCTGAGCACCGCCCTTCTAAATTACCAGGAAGTTAGAGAAGAAGTGATTTTTGAGATAATCAAAGAAGAAGAGATTTTTTATGGAGTGTGTTATTTTTATAGTATTATATAAAAATCTATTTTAGCCAAACGTGATTATTTTACGGGGTTGGGTAGTACTTACTTAGCTCTAAAGCTAATTTTTGTTTTCTTTCTTTGTTTTGTTTCTGCACGATATTTGTGCAGGTGATGATGGTTATGTTGACTGCTGAATGCATGTACCTGAGAGCGAGTTAGAAGTTGCCTTAGTTAAATTTAGTCTTGAAATAAACATTTATTTATTTAGTTTTATTTTTTTTGTTTTAGTTGCCTGTGCATCCGGTTGAGAGATGACCGGATGTGGCAGTAACACCCATTTCCCTATTTAGACTTCCGCTGTACTCTTTAAATTTTATTATCAATAAATAAAAGTTTTTTTTTCAATCATATCAATGTTTTTGGGCGGGAAATTTGGGGGTGTTACAATACCGCCTCGTGTTGAACCAGCTGCTTTACCAAGTAGTGAAGTCCTGGAGGTGGATGTCTCGAATTTTGAAGCGGGAGGTGCTACTAAAAAACGTAAGGCTGCAGGGACGGCTACTGAAAGCGGGATAGCAGACGAGGGAGAATCATCTGCAGAAAAGAATATGGATTACTCATTTTCAAAAAACGGGGAAGCGGCGGGTTCTGGCCACCAGACCCGCCGAGAATTATGAGTTGCTTAAGCTGGAACTGTCGGGGGCTTGGCAACCCAGCGACAGTTCAAGCTCTAGTGGACATGGTTCACTCAAAGAGGCCGTCAGTTGTATTTTTAATTGAGACTTTTTCTTCTGCTCAAAAGATGGACTGTATTAAAAGGAAGGTGGGTTTGTCTAATAGCTTGGTTATCGACTGTGTGGGACATCGAGGAGGCCTAGCTCTTCTGTGGGAGGAGGGTGTGCAGGTGCAGCTGTTGGGGTCGAGTAATAACTTTATTGATACGAAAATTAGGTTGGAATTGGGTGCTCCGGAATGGCGGTTTACGGGATTTTATGGATTCCCGGATCGGTTAAGACGCAGAGAGTCGTGGGAATTACTTAAATCCTTGAGCCGGGGGAATGACCTTCCGTGGTTGATGATGGGCGATTTTAACGACCTTATGGTCGACACTGATAAGCGGGGTAGGATCCCTCATCCGCCTTGGCTTTTGAGAGGCTTCCGGGAAACTGTTTGGGAGTGTGGTCTCCAAAACTTTGCCTTTCAAGGGTACCAGTATACGTGGGAGCGTTGGAGGGGTTCACATAACTGGGTGGAAGAAAAACTTGACAGAATCCTCGTTTCGGAAGGTTGGTTAGATATTTTTGGCGGGGCCCGGGCTGAATCTGTTGAAGGATCCCCTAGTGATCATCTCGCTCTTTATATTAAATTATTCCCATCTCAGGGGGTTCGTCGGAAACGTAATTTTAAATTTGAGAACGTCTGGCTTCGGGATGCAGATTGCCGAGAGATTGTTGCTCGCAGTTGGGGTTTGGGCAGAGAACTTGGAATTATGGGTCAAGTTCACGATAGAGTATATAGACTTGGACCCCGGGTCTCACGACTATTGGACCTGAACAGCGGATCACATATGCCTTACATATATTACTTGTATCATTGTACAGTCCAATTTGTATTTGTATCCACTAGATTAGCCTTTTATATTATCAGTCCACTTATGTAATCGGGTTTGTCGAGCCCATATTAGAGGCCCAGACCCGGATTTCCCTATTTATACTCCTCTTGTAGCCTCTTGTAACCCTAGAACCAATATTACACATTCAACATTACTATTCATCTTCTTCTTCTTCTCTATAGTTCAATCATATCTCTCCACAAATATATGTTTGGATATGATATTATCTATCCATTATAATAAACTATAAAGTTACATTTTATTGTGTATTAATATTTATTTAATATTTTAAGCCTCCTATTTAACTTTGAATAGGGCTCCCAATATCTTAGGGCAGCCCCGTTGACGAATATATTGTCACATTTCTTGCAACATAAAGATCAAAATATACTCCGAGATTGTGAGATTGTTTAAGAACACCAAGGGTACATAAATTTCTAGATTGTTTAAGAAAAGTTCTTGAAAGATGTGAATAATTTTAATTTTAGTTAAGAACGAAACTAACATATATAACATGGAAGATACAAATCACCGTTCTAGATGCATTCATTATCCAATAAAAAATTATCACCACTTTGGAGCTGCTATATTTTTTAGGTACAACATCATCACCATCATTGTACTTCATTTTAAGAAACGATAATTATGTGACACAACGTGTAACGTTGGACACGATACTGGTTTTGAATCGAAATTTTGATCATTTGTAGTATGTAAGTAACTTGAATTCTAAACCTAAACCAAAAACCAGTGCAAGGATGGTTCAATTCTAATCCATATTATGTCTTTCTTTCAAAAAGCTGAATAATATTGTTTAAAATTGTCTTAATATATGAGTTTAAAATTTGACATTTATAATACATAGATGTACATCGTTTGAATCCAGTAATGAATAACTTTTTTAAAAACGTTGTCTAAATAGCATGATATAGAGAATAAATTGTCCGATCTCTCATGTCACCTGTCTCCGTCCATATAGCAGTTCCCTTCAGTAAAATTCTAGGTCCCCCACGAGTTGTTGTTAATCCAAACAGTGGCGGCCCGAGGGGGAGAGGGAGGGTGTCCTACACCTATAAAAATAGAAAACAAATAGACTCATGTTTAGTTCTTTATGATAGGTGTGAATAGGCTGATTTTTCAGCCCTAAACTAATATTTTTCCGGTGAACTTTTCTGAGATGCTTCTGAATGGATTTTTTGATAAAAAAAATATGATCATGTTCTCTATGAAGTGTAGATGATAAGTCCGTATTTAGACACACATTTGATGCATGTTGGGATCGACTTTTGATGGTTTTCCTAGCTTTAAGGTGTTACAAGTCTCAAATTTAGCTCAAGTTATGTTTACCGGGCATTGGTTCAAGTTTTGTGTTGTTTGGAGTCAAATTCAGGAATTTAGAGTCCGGTACCGGCGCTTGAGAAGTAATCGGGAAGATTTGGAGAGCATTCGAGAAAGATTTGAGAGTTTTAGAGGCCACCAGGAGGTTCACGATGAAGATTTGATAAAGAAACGGCCTTTGGATCGATCAAAGTAGCATCCGGGATCCAACGGGGAAGAAATTAGCAAGAAAACTGTTGGTCCCGTTTGAGTTGGTAATCAGTCTAGAGGGGGGGGTGAATAGACTGATTAAAGTTTTTCAACTTTTCTCTAAGTCAGAATTGACTTGTCAGAGATGGTCGAGTTCTGATGATCAGAACTGGTCTTGCAGCGGATAAGAGTTCCGGGTAGCCTCAAAAATACTAAGGCAAATGCCTTTCTGATAACTCTGACAACAAGATCTGCTGAACACAGATTCCAAGTCTCAGAGTTAAACAGTCAAAATCCTAGGTGCAGAAGGTAAATGCAGTAAAGTAAATGACACCGGAGTTTTTATAGTGGTTCAAGGAACAACGCGTTCCTCTAGTCCACTGTTCCACTAAGCTTGTAAAGATCAATTACAACGCCTTAGTCCCTAGCACTTAAGAAGTTCTCCACGCCTTCTTCAAGTCTAGTTGTCACCCGGGATGCAGTCCTGCTTCCTGATGACTGGTCCTTTCACTCAGCTTCCCGGAAGTATCACCACTTCACTACTGCAGTTACTTGGATGCCCTTCTTTGTAGAAGATGTTCTGAAAACAGAATTTTCTCCAACTTGCTTCGTTACAAAAGATATGTAGTTGAAGTTCTTGAAGGTTGAAGAAAAGGATGAACTTTTGCTGTGTGTTGGGTTTGGAGGATAAGAATAATTGAATCTTCCCAACGTAAGCTTGTCTTGTTGATGATTGTAGAGTTTGAATCTCAAGAGAGCTTGAAGTATGATGAGCAAAAGTTGTAGCAAAGTTTGTTTCCTGTTCTTCGGTGTGTAGCTTATATACTGGGATTGTCTACCCGTTGGAGGAGGAGACAACTGCATTAAATGCATGTACTGTTGACTTGACCACTGGTTTGGAAGCTTTCTATTTTTATAATATATCTTCCAGATTTCTCGGTCAATCATTTGCAATCAATCCAAAGCGTATCAGGCTCATTTAATGAGCATTAAATGTTTTCCTTAGACGGAATATCTTCTAGCCGTTGATGAATTTCCCAGCCGTTGAAAGTAGCCTTGAAATTCTTCAGAGTGTTAATCGGTCTCTGATCGGGGTCTTCTGATACGTTGGATTCTGATGGCTTTCTGATGAGTAGTTCTGATGTAGCTTCAAGTCGAGCTCTGGTGTGGGAACTCTGATGCTTGTCTGATGTTGAGTTCTGATGAAGCTATACATCGAGCTCTGATGCTTCTCTGATGAGCAACTCTCATGACTTCCTGAACGCAACTCTGAAAGCAGTTCTCATAGAGTATTTCTGATCAGATCCATAAAAGAGCAACTCTGATCGTCGACTACACTAATACTTACAATTGAAAATTCTAATACATAACATCTAATTGGGGTACTTTAAAGTTCTAATCTAACTATCCTAGCATCATCAAAATCTAAATACATTTATTCCTTACAATTTCCCCCTTTTTGATGATGCCAAAACCCTTAAACTATTTCCAGAGAAGTGCCTTTCACCATGAAGGAAAATAAGTTAAAAAAAAACTTTCATTTAAAATCTTGATGGGCACTTGGCATAGGAAAATAGTAAGAGTACGATACAATCAATCAAGGCAAGTGAATAAGTACAAAAAGCAATAAAGAACACACAGTTTGAAAGTGCCATCCAAAATAGAGGCAAGATGATTATCTTATTGATCAGAAATAGTACAAGAGTTACAAAAATAGAAAGAGAGTTTTAGAGATCTTCCTTATCTACCTGTATTCCTGCTTCATCAATTTTCTTCAGGGTTGCATTTACCTTAGCTCTGATATCAGCAAGGTTCCTGGGATTCTGACATTCAGACCACATTGGCTCAAGCTGGCAGTCCAGATAATATCTGATGGCATCTCTTTCATCCTTGCCAGGAATCACTCTCATCCGCCACCACTCTTCAGCTTCTTCAATAGAACCTCCATGAGCAATGGTTATGATACCATTCTCATCTTGGATCAAATTGGCTCTTTGCAGTGGGGTCATGTGCTTTTTCATTTCTGCGAACTGCACATAGTCAGGCTTAGATAACCCACTGTTCAGCCATTCCTTCAGAGTGAAGGATGGACCTTTCTTCTTCTTTTTGGAGCGAGGAGGAGAAGGTCTCTAGATGCCTGCAGCTAGCCTTTTTTGCTTTGCTCTCTCAAAGTATGCTGCAGGATCAGCAGCGGGAGTGACTGTCAGAGCTCTGGAGCTAGGACCTTCCGCAACTCTGGTATCTTCCCCCTTTTTGGCATCAGCAAGATCACCAAGCAGGAGCCCAATCTTTGAGAATTCAGTGGCCTGATTCTCCTTTATTACTTCAAGGGCACTTGGCAGAGTCTGGGTGACAGAGGCCAGCCCTTCAATGATCTCCTTTTGCTTGACCACGGCAGATTGGATGTCTTTAGTAGTAGCTTCAAGGAGAGTCAGCTTGTGATCTCTGTCCTTTCCACTGTTTATCAGCTTGATGTCAAATTCCTTCAAGGTTTTGCAGATGTCCTCTACATCTGTTAGTTGCTCAGCATGCTTATCAGAGGACCATTGAAGATCATCCACAGCATCAGACAGGTCTTGAATAGCTTTGTCTTGAGCAGTGAGTGTCAATGATTGAGAGAACAGGACAGTATGGATGCTGGCAACCTCTGAAGCAATGTTGTCTACCTTCTCATTGGATGTTTTCATGTAGCTCAGGAAGGTAGTTGCCAGTGTAGAGAGGGTAGTGGAAATCTTGGCAAGTTCAGACTCAATGTTGTACTGAACCAAATCGAGATGAGCATCATGCTTCTGATTCAGTACTAGCATCTTGTTGAGCCCAGCAATCATCTGGTCTCCAAAATCTTCAGCTGATTCCACAAACTCTTGGAAGGGAATGAGGACAGCTTTTGGAGGCGTTTGCTGTGGCATTTCATTGGCCTGAGGTTGTGGTTGAGCAGGAGATGGAGGAGGAGTAGGAGTCTTTCTCTTGTTAGATTGTAGGTCACCAGCCATTGAAGCTGTGAGAAAACCATCATTATCTTCAGTTGAGGAGAAAATCCTCACAACTGGTTCTCTCTTTTGCGCTGAGGCAGCAGATTGCTGAGGAGAACGGGGTACTGATGACGGTTTCTGATGTGGAGATGGAGATGCTGATTTGGATTTCTGGTGAGGGGAATTCTGATGGGGTGAACTCTGATGAGCAGGAATGCTCTGATGATCAGGAGAGGGAGGTGGTGAAGGTGACCGGTTTCTGATGGGGGTGATCTGGTGACAGGGTGAGGATTGTTTTGGTGTGGGGAATTTCTTAGGTGATGGAGTGGGTGTTCTCCGAGTGTGTAGAGGAGAAGGAGTTGTGGTTTGTGTGGTTGGTTTGGGTGAAGGGGATTTTGGTGGAGATGGAGTGAGTTGAACAGTAGTAGGAGGAATTGGAGATTCAGGTATTACCTCTAAAACTGTTTCTTCAAATTGAGAGTCTCTCCATTCTCTGATAAGGTTCTGCATTGCCAGAGGTAGGTCATTGGATGTTGATGGCTCTCCCTCTGCACCTGGAATAGGTTTCATCTTGATCAGAGACTCCCTCCTTTTCTTCTCCATCAACCACTCTTCAAAGATGGGGATCTCATGATCAGCTAGAGGTTTAACATGCTCCTCTGGTGAGCTGGATATCAGAACAGCCTTGCCTTTGCAGTTGGTTTTCTTCTTCTTTAGAACAGCTTCTAGGAAAGCAATATCAAAGCACTGGGAGACATCATCTGTTCCCACCCACTTGAGGACTTCAGCTTCCTCAGTTTCATAGTAAGGGAAGAATTGAAGGATCTTCTGAAGGGGACCCATTCTCCATTTTCTCCATGCTAACACACGTTCAAACTGTCTGTCCAGAGCTGTATGGAACTCTGTGGGAGATTCTCTGATAGGAGATGCTTGATGAACTTCTGATGGAGCCACCAGAGGCATGTCTGGTGCAGGAGATTGATGAGGTTCTGGTGCATGTTCCCCCCGAGTTTGTGATTCTCTGGGAGGAGTGCTCATCTTCTTTTTCTTCCTTTCTCTTTTCTGGGTCTGGGTGTCAGAGTTGTCAGAGTTACTCTGAATGATTGCCCTTCTTCTCCTTCTCAACTTCTGTTTCTTCACAGGAGTGGCCTTTGGTGCCACATCTGAAACTACCTTTTCTGATGCATCCTTCTCTGATGCACCTTTCTCTGATGTGGCCTCTGACCTGTGTTGAGGCTTGCTTTTCTTTGACTTCTCAACTATCTTGGCCTTAGGTTGAGCAGTAGTAACCTCAGGTTTCTCAACCTGTTTCTCCCTGTTCTGCTCAAGCTTGCTAACCTTTTTTAGCTCTGCAGCAACAGCCACATGTAATTTGGGGGATGCAGTGAGGAAGATGGTCTTGTTGTGGTTGACTTCATTGGCTTCTCTGAGTGCAATGTTGGCATTGGAGATGAGCCTAGAGAGCAGAAGTCCATGACCCATCTTGGTGGAGAACATCCCTGTCTTTTTGTCCTTTTTGGCAACAGACTCAGAGATGGACTGGAAAAGTACCTTTCCCCAGTTGATGTTCATACCCCGATGAACAGCATAGATGGCCTTAGCATTTGTGTTGTTCATCTGATCAGTGGAGCCGGTCTTGCACAACAGACAGTGGTGCATAATGCTCATCAGACGTTCATAATTCTTTTTCAGCTGGTTCTTCTTCATGTAGAGTTTATCTACTCCGGTTGCATCCTCCCGGCAGTAGGTGTCCACAAATGTCTCTACAGAGACTTCGACAGATTCCAGGTCGATGAGTGTAGGAGTGTCAATGTCTTGAGAGTCGAGTTGGATGCTGAAGAACTCATTGAGAGCGTCAGCATCGATCTTCAGGTTCTTACCCTGAACTTGGGAGCGGATGATGTTGTTGCTGATGTGAGCATTGAGGTAGAACTCAGCAACATCTAAGTTGCTGAAATGCTCATATG
The DNA here is from genome assembly GCA_945859915.1 of Cuscuta epithymum. NCBI lineage: Eukaryota > Viridiplantae > Streptophyta > Magnoliopsida > Solanales > Convolvulaceae > Cuscuta > Cuscuta epithymum. Next base: position 1,366,914 of record CAMAPF010000137.1, read on the forward strand.
GATGAGCCACTATTTTGCTCAGTTGGGAGTCAATCATCCCTGCAATGACTTGTTTCATGATTTTCTTGTTCTCGGCCAGCAATGGCAAGGAGGACATGTCAACCTTCATCCCGGTGGCAATGTTAGCCACAAGCGCCTTGGCTTCAGATTCTGAGAGATCGGTGATATTAATGAACTTCATTTTCAGGTTAATGAAGAGATTTGAGAGAGTCTGAAGGTTGGAAGTTTAGAGTGATAAAGCTTGAAGACGAAGGTAAAGTTGCAGTAGCGATTTAGGTTTCAGAAAGTGTATATATGGATTTGGGTTAGTGGACGTTTGATATAATTTGCGGTTTCGAGGTCGCATTAAATGGATTGTGGGCGGAAAGCTGTTTCCACTTATGGAAATAACTACCGGGGGTAAATTGGTAATTTCCGGTTTATTTAAATATGCTCGCCCAAAGTTTAGTAAATTTTTCTAAGTCCACAGCCCGTCTGATGAATATCAGTTCTTGTATCAGAGATGGAGATGTTCTGATACGGGGGCCTCTGATGAAGAGATATTCCAGGTATCAGATGAGGGGTATTCTGATACGAGGTCTTCTGATAAGATGATCAGATAAGAATCCTGGTATCAGAGGAGGGGTACTCTGATGGGTGGATCTCTGATCTTGTGCAACTCTGATTTACGCATCTCTGGGAAGATCATCCATCATCCCTAGTTCTTCTCTCAGCTTGTTAAACCTTGCCTCAGAGAGAGGTTTGGTTAGGATATCTGCAAGCTGATCTTCAGTTGGAACATGCTCAATTGAAATGTGCTTCTTCTCCACATGATCTCTGATGAAGTGATGTCTGATCTCAATGTGCTTGGTCCTTGAATGCAGCACGGGATTCTGAGTGATGGCAATGGCACTGGTATTGTCACACAGCAGCTTGATCTTCTTTGCTTGCACACCATAATCCTTGAGTTGTTGCTTCATCCAGAGTAATTGAGCACAGCAACTTCCAGCAGCAATATACTCAGCTTCAGCTGTACTTGTTGAGATTGAATTCTGCTTCTTGCTAAACCAGGAGACAAGTCTCCCACCTAGCAATTGGCAGTGACCAGAGGTGCTCTTCCTGTCTAATCTGCAACCTGCAAAATCTGAGTCAGAGTAACCAATTAGTTCAAAGTTACCTCCCTTGGGGTACCATAGTCCTGCATTTGGATTTCCTTTGATATATCTGATGATTTTCTTAGCAGCAACTAGATGGCTCTCCTTGGGCTTTGATTGGTATCTGGTGCAGATTCCCACAGCAAATGCTATGTCTGGTCTACTTGCAGTTAGGTAGAGAAGAGATCCAATGATTCCTCTATATGTTGTAGCATCAACATCCTTTCCTTCATCATCTGGTCCAATTCCTTGAGATGCATTCATAGGAATTTTGACTGAGGATTTCACATCTATTCCAAACTTCTTGATTAGATCTCTGGTGTACTTTCCTTGATTGATAAAGATTCCTTCTGGAACTTGTTTGACTTGCAATCCAAGGAAATAACTTAGTTCTCCCATCATGCTCATCTCAAACTTCTTCTGCATAACTTTAGAAAACTTTTTGCATAATTCTGGATTAGTGCTTCCAAATATAATATCATCAACATAGATTTGCACTAATAGAATATGATTAGCAACAGAAATCTGAAATAGAGTCTTGTCAACCTTTCCTTTAGTAAACCCATGGTTCACTAAGAATAGGGACAATGTGTCATACCAAGCTCTGGGAGCTTGCTTAAGACCATAAAGGGCCTTTCTGAGCTTGTAGACACAAGAAGATTGAGTAGGAATGACAAAACCTGGAGGTTGTTCTACATAGACTTCCTCTTCAAGTTCTCCATTCAGAAATGCACTCTTGACATCCATCTGGTAGACCTTGATGTTGTTGTAAGCAGCATAGGCTAGGAAGATTCTGATTGCTTCCAGTCTTGCAACAGGTGCAAAGGTCTCATCAAAATCTATGCCTTCTTCTTGACAGTATCCCTTTGCTACAAGCCTTGCTTTATTCCTTACAATGTTGCCTTCTTCATCAGCTTTGTTCTTGAATACCCATTTGGTTCCAATGACATTCTGATGCTTTGGTCTAGGAACAAGTTCCCATACTTGATTCCTTTCAAACTGTGTGAGCTCTTCTTGCATTGCATTGATCCAATCTGAATCCTCTAGAGCTTCTACTACATTCATTGGTTCCATTTGAAAAATGCAGCAGATGAACATGGCTTTTCTTCTAGATGCAGATCTGGTCCTTATTCCACTAGTAACTTGACCAATCACTTGATTAGGAGGATGATCTCTTAACCAAGTTAGGTCAGGTTCTGATAGTTTTTGTCTAGGCAACTCTGATGGTTCAACTCTGATTCTTCATCTTCATCTTCATCTTTGTCTATCAGAATTGGATTAGCAGGAGGAGTTGAGAATACAGGATTGATAGTGATCTCTTCTGATGGTTCTGAGCTTTTGTCTTCAAAATTGATCTTCTGCAGGGTTTCTGATAGTTCTTCTGCAGAGGTGCTATCATCAAACTTGACATGAATGGATTCTTCAACTTGTATAGTTCTCCTGTTAAGTATTCTATAGGCTTTGCTTGAACTTGAGTAGCCTAGGAATACACCTTCATCAGCTTTTTCTTGAAATACTTTCAGATTCTCCTTTCCATTGTTTAGAATATAGCACTTGCATCCAAACACATGGAAATAGTTGATGTTTGGCTTTCTTCCTTTCCACAACTCATAGGGGGTCTTCTGATGATTCTTGTGGATCATGCTTCTATTTTGAGTGTAGCATGCAGTGTTGATTGCTTCAGCCCAGTATCTGATGGGCAATCCTGATTCTGCAATCATAGTAGCCATCAGTGTCCTCCATGGGCGCGGCAAGCGAGCCGTCTTGATTTCTGACATCACATGGAGAGGCTGTGCGTGGCCAAGAGTGATCATGTCGGCGATTACTTGTGCCTCTGGGACCAACGCGTCATAATGTTCCTCCTCCTGGATCTGTAGCACTTGTTGGACGAGCTCCTTCGTGATTGTGACTCGGGTGTTGCAGATTGTGGCAGCTAGGACGTCATCGATTTGCCTGCCATTAGCATCCACGTCCTTATCAAGTGTACCCCAGAATTGTTGGAGATACACCTGAGGGACCTCAGCGTTCTTGCTCAGTGCCTTCCACAGCTTGTGTCCTTTCAGAATGGAGACGACCACATCATCTTGGCATGAGAAGACTTCTGGATCAAGTTGTGAGTTGTTCTCTTTGATCGGGATCCAGTGTTCCCTAGCATAGATCATGTTGATTGGAGTGTTGGCAGCCATTTCAGTCTGAAAATGATAAACAGATTAGAGCATATGATCGAAAATGGCTAAGTCCACAATTTCTGTTCAGTTGGGCCCTTTATTGTTTTTTTTTTTTGAAAAGTGGGGCCCAATTGAAAATGCTATTGGTCTTGATTTAAAGTTGGGCCTGGTTTGGAAAAATTTTCACTCATGAACAGCAATGGGCCAGGACTTAGTTCATTTTGGCCCAAAAGTAGAATTTTCACTAAGGGTTTAGATTTGGGCTGGTCCTTGTTTCAGAGGTATATGCATAGAGAATCGCCCGGCCCATGAGATCGCACAAGCCTAATCGCGCAGGCCTAATTGCGCAACTCAGGCCAGATCTCGCAAGGCCAATGGATCGCGCAGGCCATGGAATCGCGCGAGCTATGAAATCGCGCAATCCATGGAATTGCGCAAGGGCGTTGGATCGCGCAGGCAGTTAAATCGCGCAGCTATCAATCGCGCAAGGGAGAATAATCACTCAGCCTGAAGTTCGCGCAAGAGTCCAGTTCTCGCGGCCTATCAGATCGTGCGGCCTATCAGATCGCGCGGCTTATCAGATCGCGCAAGAGAGGAATAATCACTCAGCCTGAAGTTCGCGCAAGAGTCCAGATCTCGCGGCCTATCAGATCGCGCGGCCTATCAGATCGCGCGGCTTATCAGATCGCGCAAGAGAGGAATTGCGCAGGGCAGGTGAGATTGCGCAAGACCTCTAATCGCGCAACACCCTTTGCGATTTCGCACTACATTCAGATCGTGCAAGGGTTCTGCGCAAAGACGAGAATCGCTCAACCTTCGGAAGGAGAGAAAACGCAAGTCCTGTTCTTTTCTTCTTCGAACCTGTGAACCTGTTAAACATAATGAACGATTGAAAGCGAGAGTGTAAACCTTTTGGAATGAGTTGAGGAGGAAGATGAAGATTTTGAACTCTGGGGAAGTTCGAAGGTTTCGCGCAGCAAGAGTGAAATGGGAAGAGGAGTTGCGTGATTTTAGAGATTAAATAGGCCCGGGGTTTTTCAAAATTTGAACGGGCCCAATTCAGTCTGTTTTCAAATTAAAATTCTCCCCCTCAACACTTGCTTTCTTTTTAGAATGAAAATTTTAGCAAACTCCCCCTCAATTTATACATAATTTAGAAATACTCCCCCTCAACAGATGAACAGATTTTGAAAAGCTCTCCCTCAATTTATGCAAATAATAAAAAATGATGCAAACAGAATAATAAAAATATGAGATGCATGCATGAAAAAAATAAAAATGCAAATTTTGAAAAATGTTTAAAGTGAAAATATGAAAGCACACGCACACACACAGTTCAGATGTTACTCAATCGTTCAGGTTCAGCATCCCCAGCTTAGAGATCAGGAAATTGAATCTCTTTTCATCCAGGGCCTTTGTGAAAATATCAGCCAGTTGCAATTCCGTAGACACAAAGTACATGTCTACGGTGCCTTTCTCAACGTGATCCTTTATGAAATGATATCTGAGGTCAATATGCTTCGTCCTTGAATGATGGACCGGATTGCACGTGATGGCTATTTCACTTTGAGAGTCACTGTAGATCGGGATGTGTGAGAATGTGAACCCGTAGTCTTTCAGCTGGGTCCTCATCCATAATATTTGTGAGCAACAGCTAGCAGCCGCGACATATTCTGCCTCAGCTGTAGAAGTAGACACACAATTCTGCTTTTTGGAGGACCAGCACACCAACTTATCACCAAGAAATTGAGCACCGCCAGATGTACTCTTTCTATCCAATTTGCAACCCGCGAAATCAGCATCTGAGTATCCAACAAGGTCAAAACCTGATTCCTTGGGATACCAAAGGCCCAGATTGACTGTTCCTTTGAGATATCTCAGTATTCTTCTAACAGCATTCAGATGTGATTCCTTCGGATTTGCTTGAAAGCGGGCGCATAGGCAGGTTGCAAAGACAATGTCTGGTCTGCTAGATGTAAGGTACAGCAAGGAACCGATGATAGCCCGATAATTGGTAGCATCGACTGGTTTCCCGGAAGGGTCAGAGTCGAGCTTTTGTGAGGGAGACATGGGGGTTTTCATCGTTGACTTGCTGTCCATTTTGAAGCGCTTTAGCATATCGTGAATGTACTTGGACTGATTTATGAATATTCCGTCTGGCATTTGCTTGATCTGAAGCCCTAGAAAGAAGTTCAACTCTCCCATCATACTCATCTCGAACTTGGTGCGCATCAGATTGCTGAACTTTCTACAGAAATTTGGATTCGACGAGGCAAAAATGATGTCGTCAACATAAATTTGTATCAGCATGATGTCACCCTTGTGTCTTTTGATGAAGAGAGTTGGATCTATCTTTCCCTTCGAGAAGCCTGATTCCACAAGAAAATCTGATAGAGCTTCGTACCAGGCTCTCGGTGCTTGTTTCAAACCATACAAGGCTTTCCTCAGCTTGTATACATGATTGGGGCGTTCAGGATCAACAAAGCCGTCAGGTTGTGCAACGTAGACTTCTTCTTTCAAATCTCCATTCAGAAATGCCGTCTTTACATCCATTTGATACACCGTGAAACTCTTGTGAGCAGCATATGCTAGAAATAGTCTGATGGCCTCAATCCTTGCCACTGGTGCAAAGGTTTCATCGTAGTCGATTCCTTCTTGTTGATTGTAACCTTTTGCAACCAGGCGGGCCTTGTTTCTCACGATCACACCATCCTCATCTTTCTTATTTTTGAATACCCATTTGGTGCCGATAATGGTTTTCTTGAACGGCCTTGGCACCAGGGTCCACACTTTTAATCTTTCAAACTGGTTCATTTCTTCTTGCATCGCAATCACCCAGTCCGGATCAGCCAATGCGTCAGTCATCTTTGTTGGTTCTTTCTGACTCAGAAAACATGAGTATAAGCATTCATTGACTGATGTCGTTCTGGTTCTGACTCCTTGAGATGGATCTCCAATTATCAGCTCTGGCGGATGTGCTCTTGTCCACTTTCTCTCATGTTGTAGAGGTTGTGGAGTTATGATTGGATGATCAGGGTCAGAATATTCTTGTTCTGGTTGTACTTCTGGGGTTTCTTGCGTTGCAGCTTCTTCAGGTTGATCATTAACAGGAGAGGTTGGTTCATGTTCAGCTTCATTATCTGTATGCTCATCATCATTCTTAGTAGGAGTGTTGGTTTCTTCAGTAGTTGGAGCAGGTAACAGGGGGTTCTGAGTAGGTGTAACATTTGTAGTTGGTGGTGCACGTGGTTGACTGTAGAAGTGTTCAAATAGGGAATCCAGAACCACATGCTCATCTGATCTAGTCTCACCTCCCTGCCCTCCTACTCCAGAAGATGATGGAGTTTCATTGTTTGCAGAGGTTGATGGTTCAGAATGAAAATGTTCAGAAGCCAAGTCCGCCATTTCATAGAAGCTCACATTGATGCTCTCCATGACAGTTCTTCTGTCTTTCAAGTATACTCTGTACGCCTTGGAATTGGTAGAATACCCAATGAATATCCCTTCATTTGCTTTTGGATCAAGCTTCCCCCTAGCATCCCTGTCATTCATAATGTAGCATTTACAGCCGAAGACGCGGAAGAAGGCAATGTTAGGGAGCCGCTTGAACACAATCTCATTGGGCGTCTTGTCAAATCTTTTGTGAATCACCGTCATGTTCTGTGTGAAGCAAGCCGTGTTGATAGCTTCCGCCCACATGAAGTGAGGAAGCTTTGACTGTATCAGCATGGTTCGGGCTGCTTCCACCAAGGTTCTGTTCCGTCGTTCTACAACACCGTTCTGCTGTGGTGTCTTAGCTGCAGAGAACTGTTGAGTAATTCCCTGAGCTTCATAGAATTCGGTCAGTTCCTTGTTCTTGAACTCCGTCCCGTTGTCAGTTCTGATAATCTTCACATTCTGCTGTAGATAGTTCTGTATGGTCCTGATGAACGTCATGATTAAGTTTGTAGTTTCGTCCTTGGAGCGCAAAAACTTGGTCCATGTGTAGCGTGAGTAGTCATCCACAATTACCAAAGTATATTTGCGTCCACTGATGCTATGCACGCGCATCGGACCACACAGATCCATATGTAATAGCTCCAGGGGACGAGATGAGGAGGGAAATTGTTTTGACTTGTGTGACGCTCTCCTCATCTTTCCCAAATGACATGCAGAACAATGATGGTTGGGGGAGTTCTTCAGAACAGGCAATCCTTTCACCAACTTTTTCGAGGAGAGGGAACTGATGGCTGGCAGATTCAAGTGTGAGAGACGTCTGTGCCATAGGCTACTTTGCTCTTCTGATGCTTTGGACAGGAGACAGATGGATATGGGGGATCGTACCGATTTCAGATCAATGGTGTAGAGATTGGTTTTCCTCTGACACCTTAATAATGGTGTCCCACCCATATCCATCACACAACATTGCCTAGCATGGAATCTCACTTCCATTCCATTGTCACAAAATTGGCCGATGCTAAGCAAGTTGTGCTTCAGTCCCTGCACATACGACACATTTCTGATAGTGACGCTCTCACAAATGACATCTCCTATCCCGAGTATGGGCGATGAAGCATTGTTCCCAAACCTCACATTTCCTCCAAATCTTTCAGAATAGTTGCTCAGTAGTTCAATCTGTCCAGTCATGTGTGACGAGCAACCCGAATCAAGATGCCACACATGACTGACCTGCAAAACAGATTAGTTTCGCTTAGGTACCCATCGCCAGATGGGTCCTTCCTTATCAACAGTGAGCAATTGTTTCAATTTCTTTTTGATTTGGGATCCTAGGCTGGCTGATTGAGAAGAGTTTTTCATTTTTAATTTTTCTGCTTCAGCCTTAGGAACCCATTTTTGTTTTATTTGAACGATTTTTGGAGCGAGGGAACTTTCATTTGTCCTAAGTGATTGTTCAGATAAATGATCTTTCAAAATTGGTTCACATGATAGCCTTTTCAGATGTTTGACTGAGTGAATCTTGAGAGGATACCTTAAAAATGGCAATTTGACCTCACTCTCAACATTCACCCTATCAATCTTGGGCTTATTCACAACATTATCAACAATCACAGGATCTTTTGCTTTGCAAGAAGGAACAGACTTATAACAACAACATTTCATTAATTTAACACAATCCAGAGAAACACATTTAGTACAGCGATTCGAGACAGAAATCTTAGAACTAGAAGACTTAGGAGCCACTCTCTTAGCATAACTAGTAGATGGCTCACTAATGCTAGAACTAGACTTATTCTTAACATAAAATATGGCGCTCGACCGTTGACACTTATTTCTTAATCTCGACTCTTCTTCTCTCTTCTTCCTTCTTATTTTGTCTTCAATCCACTCTCCTTTCTTCTCGACTCTCTTCTTCACATCTTTCCCTGTCGGAGAATGAGACTTGGGGTGAGAAGGAGAAGTCTTAAAACTATCGCTTGAATTTTCAGAAGTGTTTTCAGAAGTAGAAGGGGAAGAGGGTTGAGAAGTTGTGTTAGACTGAGAGGCGGTTTTCAAAGAAGATATTTCTTTTAAAAGTTCATCCTTTTCTTTTTCTAAAACCTGCTTTTCCTTTTCAAAAGAATCTTTCAACTCAGCAAACTTTCTCACCAATGGTGGAATGTAAGCTGGTTTCTCAATTGGTTCTGATGTGGAAGCCTCCTCTCCGTCTTTCTCAGCTTCCTTTTCAGGAGGATAGGTCAAGATTTCTTCAGCAGGGGTCAAAGGGAGTGCTTTGGTTTTGTAGCTCTTGTTTAACTCTGTGTAGTCAAAAGGAACCTCAACACCAGCCTTTGTCTTTCTCTTTTCATCCTCAAGGGCATTCGTTTCTTCAGCACCAGTGAAGGCCATGAGTTTGGTCAATCCTATTTTCATGTATCTAACATCATAGAGTTGTCTACAGTTGACCTTTTTCAGGTTCTGAGGATTGGTCAAACCCAAGCCTTCTTTGGCGTTATAGAAACGAGTGTCCTTAGGCTGGTTAAGGAAAATAGTCTGATCTGTTTGGTCCCTTTTGGCTAACAGATCCTCAAGTTCTTTGATCTTAGTATATAGAGCACCCCTTCTTTCCATTAGCAGATTATTGACACCAAAAAGCCTAATTCTTTCCTTTTCAGTTGTTCTAAGCTTCTCTGTCAACTCTTTCTCACTAGCACTAAGTCGCTTATTCTCAGTTGTGAGCTTAGTGATTGTTTTTTCTGAATTGATTATCTTAATGTTTGAGCATGTCTGTTTTTCACGCAGTTGGTTATATACCTCATACAACCGTTTGTAATTCACCTCAAGCTCCTTAAATTTATCATGCATATCTGTTCTAGAGCAGTTATGAATAGATGAATTAGAGGTACTTACTTCATTGTCAGCGTTTCTGTTTTCAGCAGTCAGGGCAGTCGCTACATCAGCATTGGTTGCAGTAGGCAGGTTCTTCTTCTCCTCAGCTTTGTCTTTCTCCTTTTCATCAGCAGCAGGGGTTGACTTCATCTTTCCTTCCTTTTCAGCATCCTTCTCTTTCTCTTCTTCTTCAACAATTGCCATCAAGGCCAGATTCTCTTCCTCATCAGAATCATCCATCCAGTGATCCTTTTCAGCCATGAGGGCACTCTTCTCACTACTTTCTTCCATTGCCAGCAACATCTTCTTTTTGTTCAGATACATCTTCTGCTTATAGTATTCAGCATCCTTCCTCCTCTTTGGCATTCTGCAGTCCTTCATCAGATGTCCAGTATTCCCACAATTGAAGCACTTTGGAGCATCCTCAGCAATACCATTCTCAGACGATTCAAAAGATCGCTCTTTTCTCTTGTGGGTGCTGGTAGAGGACTTGCGGAGCCTGTTGTTAGAGGAGTTCTTCTTCATCTTCATATGATTGTTGAACCTTGAAGTAAGAAGGGCTATTTGCCTTTGAAAATCATGCATCTCATCATCATCTGAATCATTCCTCATTCCCGAGTCACTGTCAGTAGTCTCACTTTCTTCAGCCATCATTTTATCCTTCTTGGAGCCAGACTTCGAAGGCTTGTCAAGCATTAGAGCAAGGGTGTCAGCTAGCTTGTCCACAGCTCCCTTCCCTTTGTCAGCTGTCACAGTGGTGACCACGAAGTCAGAAAAATCTTCCGCATACTGGTCAAGTGTATTGTACACAGCATGAATGTCCATTTCATCAAGGTCTTTCGTGTGCCTTATCTGTGAGCCCAGCTTCTTCCAGTCAGCTCCAAGAGAAGATAGAAATCTCACGTTCAGTTCCATGTTTGACTTGTGCACGCCAATCTTCCTCATCTCATTTATCAGTTGCAGGAATCTGAGGTAGGTGTCCTCGAGTGATTCTCCAAGCTTGGCTTTGAACGAGTCGTAAGCAGTGAATGTGCTAGCTTTCTTCGCCTTTACTCCGATCTCAGTGCCTTGCATGATCTTGAAGATCTCATCCCACATCTCTTTTGCAGTTGACATGCTGTCAATCTGCATATAGATGTCGTTCGGGATGGCTTGCAGAAGATAAGTCTTAGCAATGAGATCTGCACGGAGTCTTGCTCTGTCCTCTTCATCATATTCATCTACCGTCTTTGGTCTCCATTCAATCTCAACCGGTGGGTTGTTTCCATTATCTCTCTCAACTGCTATCATCAATTGTGCAGGTCCATTTGTGATAGAGTCAAGAAGACCTGAGGATTGGTCCTTGCTCTCAAGAAAGTTCAGAAATCGGTTCTTCCATACATTGTACTCACCCCTTCGCAGGATTGGGGGTCTTGTATCATTTCCGATTGATAATGCGTCCATTTTGAAATTGATCGGGCTGATCAGTTGATTGATTTGATTCTGTCTTGTTGGTTTCAGTACTTTGGGCAGAAGGTTCTTGTTCAGAAAAGTTGTAAGTGTGAGATCGCGCAAGTGTTGGAAGATCGCTCAACTTTTGAAGGATCGCTCAACTTTTTGAAAGATCGCTCAAGTGTAAGATTGCTCAACTACAAATCTCTCAACTTAAAAAAAAATCGCTCAACTTGTCAAAAAGATCGCTCAACAACAAAGAATCTCTCAAAGTCCAAATTGCTCAATCTCCAAATCGCGCAAGGGAGTTAGCGCGAAGTTGGAATCGCGCAGGGTAGGTTGCGCTAAGCTGAAAATCGCGCAGGAGGCTTTGGCGCAAGTCCTGAATCGCGCGGAAGGTGTTGCGCTAAACTTGAGATCGCGCAAGTATTGTTGCGCGAAGCTCGAAATCGCTCAGATGCTCAGTTGCGCGAACCTGTTCTTCTTTTTCAGCGAGTTGCGCGAAAATGCAGGATCGCTCAAATCTGGCTGAACCTGTACGCCAAATTTCAGATCGAGATTTTTCGCAGAAATGATCCCAACAAGCCTAGAAACACTTTCCTTCAAACATTTTCCTGCAAAAATATCAACAAAAACAGAACAGAAGATCGCTCAAGTGCGAAACTTCAACGATGAAGAATCGCGCAGGAGTATTTTCCAGCCTTCAATCGATCGATCAGCTCCGGCTCTGATACCAGATGTTAGGTCCCTGTTTTCTAGTCTATAAAATGTATGTATGGAAGATAGATCTGGGAATGAAGCTTTCCATTGATGGTGAAGGTTTTACAGAATGATATGAATGTTAGCGTAAAAACCTTACACGCAAATAGGCACTGCGGCACTAGGGATATTTCGAAAAGCTTAACCTAGCCTTTCCCTTAAGGCATATATATAGCCTGACGGGAAAGGTAGGTTTTACAATCATTTGGGCTCCTTTTTCTAGGAGGCCCATACCTAAAAAGGTATAAAACCTTTTATTACAAATTGCCTTAAAAGGCCTATTCATTATTCTAGCTAATCTATAAAATTAAGATGCTAAATATAAATAGCTAAGAAACATTGATCACAATATAATGAAAATATCTCTAACAACTGTCCAAGTATATCTTGAATAATCATCAACCATGACAAGAGTGTATCTTTTTCCACCAACACTGGGAGTTTCAACTGGTCCAAATAAATCCATGTGAATCAGATTTAGAGGACAAGTAGAAAGATCTCCAGCTATGGGCTTGAATGAGGTCTTCACTTGCTTGCCTTTCTGACAGGCACTGCAGAGGGTCTCCTTCTTGTAGACAATGTCAGGCAGACCATCTACAATGTGTTCTCTTGCCAGTTTGTTGATAGTTTTGAAATTCAGGTGGCTAAGCTTCTTGTGCCAGTCCCAGCTTAGCTTTGAATTGTCTTTAGCTATCAAGCAGGTTCCATCTTTTGCTGTTTGCCAGTCAACAACATAGATGTTCTTTCTTCTCTTGGCTGTAAGAACCACTTCCTTGGTTGTCTCATGCTTTACATAGCATAAGGTCTTGGTGAATTCAACTGTGTAGCCTTTGTCACAGAATTAGCTAGCACTCAGCAGATTGAACTTCAGACCTTTGACATATGAGACATCATCAATGCTTATCTGGTTCTTGATCAGCTTTCCTCTTCCTTTTGTTTGACCATCCTTGTCATTTCCTCCAAAAGTGACTCGGGGTCCATTGATTTTCTGGAACTCTGATAGGCAACTCTTGTCACCTGTCATGTGCCTAGAGCATCCATTATCAATAAACCATTCTTGCTCTGAGATAGCTCCAGCACACAGTTCCTGCAAAATTAAAAGGAAGATTTAGGTACCCAAGCAATGTTGGGTCCTGGGGAGTAATGCAGTCTTGGTAGTTGGTACCATTTTGGTCTCATCAACTGAAACCTTGGTGGATGGTACCCATTGTCCACCTGGTAGTCGTAGTAAACAGATGTATGATTCACTTTGGGCAGATGCTTGTGAGGATCATGCTTCCTGTTTGCATACTTTTGCATAGCCTTCTTTGTTGGAAAGAAGTCCCATATACTATCAAGATCAGAGGAGCGCTTAACTTTAGGCTTCTGAGGTTGACCAGACAACCTCATTTGTCTATAGTTAATTTTCTCTTGATATTTGCCTCTCTGATAGTGATCTCTGATACGGTTATCATGAGGATGTCTGATAGATTTTGGCCTTTGAATTTTATTGTTCTGAAAACTTTTATTGTGGTTAGGTCTTCTGCCAGATTCATTAGTTTTTAAAGTTTGTCTTGGTTTGGCCTTTAGTTTTTGGTTCTCTGGTGGGACTCTCTCATGAACAACCTTAGTACCAGAGGTACTGGCATGGCAGATGGGGCTGCAAGTCTGTGAAACTGTGACCTTTTTGGCTTTAGCAAATTGGGTGCTAGGCCTTACAGAAGATTCATCAGACTTGGGTTCAACATATCCAAGACCAGATGTGAGATTATGAGTATCATCAATACTCTTTATTGAAGATTGCATCTTCAAAAGACTATCATATCTGATTTCAAGGCTCTCAATTTCTCTTATTCTTTTTAGAAGAGACTCATTTTCAACTTCCAGTTTGTCTCTTTCCTTAATTAAGAGATTAAGTTTGCACTCAGTCTCTTTTCTTAAGTCAGAGATTTCTAACTTTAGTTTACTGTTCTCCGCTTTGATCAAAGAATAAGTATCTTGGATAATTTTGAACTCTTCCCAAAATGATGACATTGGATCATCATTTAAGGCTGTGCCTACCGAAGAAGAAATAGAATCAGAAGTGGAGCATACCTCATCATCTGATTGAGCCATGAGGCAGAGGTCTTCAGTTTCTGCATCCAAGCAGCAGAATGCTTCATCAGAATCAGAATCTGAACTGGACTCTGATTCAGAGAGTGGATCTCTCTCAGCTTGCTCTGAGACGAAAGCTCTTCTTCTTCTGTGTTGATCTTCAGGTTTCTTTTCTTCTTCATGTCCTTGTTTCTTGGACACTCTTGGGAAGGGGCAGTTAGCCTTGAAGATGGACTCCTTCCATCTTTCTTCATAAATTTTCTGAACTTCCTGGCAAAAGCAGCCATATACTCGTCAGATAAAAGAGTAGAAGGGTCAAAGTTGCTTACCTTAGAAGTACTAGCAGTGAGAGCAGTCGTGGTCCTCTCATCAGGAACTTCTTCCTTCTCATTATGCATCTCAAATTCATAAGCTTTGAGATCAGATATCAACTTCTCTGTAGGATAGGTTTTGATGTCCTTGCTCTCTTGGACAGCAATAACCTTCATCTTCCAGACTAGGGGCAGTCCTCTGAGAATCTTCAGGTTGACTTCTTTAACTGTGAGCTCCTTCCCAAGCTCAGAGATTTCACTAGTAAGAATCAGCAGTCTGGCATGCATCTCAGCTATGCATTCATCAGGTAGAAGTTTGAAGTCATCAAACTTTTTCATGGCTATGGTCAGTTTGTTGTCTCTCTCCTGCTCATCTCCAGCACCAATGAGATCAAGTTTGTCCCATATCTCCTTGGCAGTTTTACACTTCTTTATTCTGTTGAAGTATCTGTTGTCTATGGCCTTGTAGAGGATATCCTTGGCGATGTTGTCCAAGTTGTACTGTCTCCTTTCTTCCTTTGTCCATTCTGATCTGGCTTTCTCAATCATCTCAGGCTGAGTTTTGTCAATAGTGTGCTCAGTGTTCACCTTCATGAATTTGGTGAAGGGTCCTTCTTCAAGGACTTCCCACATTTCATCATGGAGGGCACAGAGATGGGCTTTCATCCGAATCTTCCAGTCATCATACTTCTGATCTGAAAACATGAGATGCTTTGCAAGAGAGTTATCCATAATGAGTATTAAGGGAGGCTAAGAACAAGTGGATCTTTGTTCAAGGAGTAACCTAATAGATTACAAGAACAAGGAGGCTCTGATACCACTTGTTGGTCCCGTTTGAGTTGGTAATCAGTCTAGAGGGGGGGTGCATAGACTGATACCACCGGAGTTTTTATAGTGGTTCAAGGAACAACGCGTTCCTCTAGTCCACTGTTCCACTAAGCTTGTAAAGATCAATTACAACGCCTTAGTCCCTAGCACTTAAGAAGTTCTCCACGCCTTCTTCAAGTCTAGTTGTCACCCGGGATGCAGTCCTGCTTCCTGATGACTGGTCCTTTCACTCAGCTTCCCGGAAGTATCACCACTTCACTACTGCAGTTACTTAGACGCCCTTCTTTGCAGAAGATGTTCTGAAAACAGAATTTTCTCCAACTTGCTTCGTTACAAAAGATATGTAGTTTAAGTTCTTGAAGGTTGAAGAAAATGATGAACTTTGCTGTGTGTTGGGTTTGGAGGATAAGAATAATTGAATCTTCCCAACGTAAGCTTGTCATGTTGATGATTGTAGAGTTTGAATCTCAAGAGAGCTTGAAGTATGATGAGCAAAAGTTGTAGCAAAGTTTGTTTCCTGTTCTTCGGTGTGTAGCTTATATACTGGGGTTGTCTACCCGTTGGAAGAGGAGACAACTGCATTAAATGCACGTACTGTTGACTTGACCACTGGTTTGGAAGCTTTCTATTTTTATAATATATCTTCCAGATTTCTCGGTCAATCATTTGCAATCAATCCAAAGCGTATCAGGCTCATTTAATGAGCATCAAATGCTTTCCTTGGACGGAATATCTTCTAGCCGTTGATGAATTTCCCAGCCGTTGAAAGTAGCCTTGAAATTCTTCAGAGTGTTAATCGGTCTCTGATCGGGGTCTTCTGATACGTTGGATTCTGATGGCTTTCTGATGAGTAGTTCTGATGTAGCTTCAAGTCGAGCTCTGGTGTGGGAACTCTGATGCTTGTCTGATGTTGAGTTCTGATGAAGCTATACATCGAGCTCTGATGCTTCTCTGATGAGCAACTCTCATGACTTCCTGAACGCAACTCTGAAAGCAGTTCTCATAGAGTATTTCTGATCAGATCCATAAAAGAGCAACTCTGATCGTCGACTACACTAATACTTACAATTGAAAATTCTAATACATAACATCTAATTGGGGTACTTTAAAGTTCTAATCTAACTATCCTAGCATCATCAAAATCTAAATACATTTATTCCTTACAAAAACGGTTCATAAGTCATCCGTGCGCCCCACGGGTCAGTACCGTGCACCCCGCGGGTGATTCTGAGAGCAAAAAGTTAAGGGGTCTGAACCGCACACCGCGCGGCCGAAAACTGCACACCGCGCGGTCCAGAAACACCCCTCAGGAGTACCCGCATGGTTGGACCATGCGGGATCCGCACGCCGTACGGGCGGAGCAAAATATTTATGCGCCGGATGACGCTCGCGCGCGCCCTGTGGACAACCGCCCGTGCACCCCGCGGGTTGATTTTCGCCCCAAAAGTCCTATTTCGACCAGGATTGATATTTTTTCTATTTAAACTCCATGTAACCCCCCGTTTTCAAAGGGGGGGGTCTTAGAGAGAGGCCTAGGGACGAGTTCTTATGTATTTTACCGCTTTTTCCTTCAAGACCCTGAGATTATTTGTAAGTTCCATCTTTTTAATTAATGACAATTATTTTTATTCATCCCAATTCCGTTGATTCTTCAATTATGAGTTGTGAGTAGTTTTAATTAGGGATTTGGGATTGATGAAGGGGTTAATCATGATGTATGGCTAGATTCTTGATGGATTAATTACATGAATTCCGTTTAATTTGTGTTTGAATAATTTAACTGATATCTTTTGTAACCTAGAATCGCAACTAGAATTATAATTGCTTGTAGAATAAGTTAAAAGAGATTTAATTTGTTCTAGGACACATTCACACACACTTAATCGTTCGCTAAGAGATTAGTAGCGATTAAGGGGTCGTAAGCTCGCTCGTCTTGGCAATAATTTAGGATCTTGTCTCATGAGAGATCAGCCTGGTCCCCTAAATTATTGTACTCTACGCCGCGAGAGCGGTAAGAACTTAGTAATGATTAGCTAGGCTCAATTAAATTAATTTCATGTAATTAAGCCTGATCTTCCAGAAAT
This sequence comes from Cuscuta epithymum, assembly GCA_945859915.1. Taxonomy (NCBI): domain Eukaryota; kingdom Viridiplantae; phylum Streptophyta; class Magnoliopsida; order Solanales; family Convolvulaceae; genus Cuscuta; species Cuscuta epithymum. Next base: position 1,384,007 of record CAMAPF010000137.1, read on the forward strand.
CTGGTTACCCCCGGAATCAATCCCTGTTCCCTTCGTCATTAATTAGAAAGAACCCCTTAGTTTAATCGTTTTATTCGCATTTTAATTTTCCAGCAACCAATCTCGCACGCCGCTTTTGTTTTATTTATTTTTAATCGCTGAATATAATTAATTCTTAATTCCCTTTTGTCCATCCCTGTGGAGACGATACTCGTACTTACACCCTATACTACGATCTATTTTAAGTGCGAGAAAACTCACATCAGTAGATTATGTCCATAAAATGTCAATTTAAAATCCAATCTAGAAGTAAGCTAAATAAATTATTGAAAAAACTACGTTGTCTATGCATGTTTTGATGCAGTGTTTTTCAATGATTTATGAACTGACTTCCCGATTGATTTTAAGATGAAATTTGGTGGACATAATCTACACTTGATGAAAAACTTGTTTACAAAATTTCATAAAAAATTTACACTTGTAAGTAGATTAGTCTGATATGAGTATTTGATTAGTTTATTAATTGATTTCATTCGTATATTTGATTGTTTAATTTGATTTCTTCATTGTTGATTGATATTGATTGAGTGTTAATTGGTGTTATAATTTGTTAATTTTGTTAGACAAAAATGTTCAATGATTGAATCTGGATAAAAGAAAGAAAGAAAGAAAGAAAGAAAGAAAGAAAGAAAGAAAGAAAGAAAGAAAGAAAGAAAGAAAGAAAGAAAGAAAGAAAGAAAGAAAGAAAGAAAGAAAGAAAGAAAGAAAGAAAGAAAGAAAGAAAGAAGAAAGAAAGAAAGAAAAGAAAGAAAGAAAGAAAGAAGAAAGAAGAAAGAAAGAAAGAAAGAAAGAAAGAAAGAAAGAAAGAAAGAGAAAGAAAGAAAGAAAGAAAGAAAGAAAGAAAGAAAGAAAGAAAGAAAGAAAGAAAGAAAGAAAGAAAGAAAGAAAGAAGAAAGAAAGGAAAAGAAAGAAAGAAAGAAAGAAAGAAAGAAAGAAAGAAAGAGGAAAAGATTAAAGAAAGCAACCTTAATAAAAAAAGGTTCAATAGAAAAATTTGTTTGTATAAAGAGGTCAATTTCTTAATGTCCTACTCAAGATGAGAAGTTGAGAACTCGAAGAAAAAGAATGATATAGCTACCAAAAATGAAATGATTCAGAATGATCACATCATTAGATGGAGATTTAGAAGTTGAAAATAATAGAGCTAATTCCTAAATAAGACTAAAGCATTCGTAAAGTGAACAAATAGAAACACTATTGTTTCCTTCCTAAATAAGGACAAAAAATACTATAATATTATTGACTAGGTTTCAAGCCCGTGCGATGCACAGGCGGTACATAACTTGGCTAATTTTAAATTTGATTTTTTGGAATCATATATAATGTGATGCAAATGCAAAATAAACTCAATCTAAATACATAGTTCGTTTGATAATAATAAAATTGGTGAAATTCATATTCATCATTCAACTTGGTATGAAATATAGAGTACATACTTTTGACTTTTAATAGTAAGATCTTACATTTTACTCATTATTTTGGTCACATTAAAAATGTAATAAATGGAGTTATTTTTTACATTTTACACACTATTTTGTTACATTGAAAATGATTTTTAATTGTTATGAACGTCTAGATTACATTATTTAGCATTTCAAAACACTATTTTTCTAATATTTCTTATTCAACTTGGTATGAAATACACCTTTTTAAGTTTTAATAGTGAGATCTTACATTTAGTCATTATTTCGTCATATTGAAAATGTTAAAAAATGGTGTTTTTACATTTTACTCATTATTTCGTCACATTGAAATGTCATTTACAAGGATGTTTTTAATTGAATTAAGATATCCAGGTTTGATTTGGTCTGAAATAATCTGATCTGGTACATGTTTGTTTTACATTTATGTGTCCTATTATTATTAAAGTTTGATCTGGTTTGATCTAGTATATGGAAATAAAATCAATCTAATTAAAAACATCCTAAGAGTATAAATAAACTTAGAAATTTGTAAACATACAAAGATTTCCTAATTTGGATTAGGAATCTAATTCAAAAGTGATAGCATATTTAAATTGTAGTTGTAAAAAAAGGAAATGAAACAACCAAACATATTTACTTTTTGGCTAGGCTAAACCTATTTATTTGTGAACACACGCACACATGTATATTGTATGTTATCAATTTTCATCCTTATTAAACAAAGGTAAGCTACTTGGTTAGATATTTGAATGTCTAATAGTATTAATTTCGTTTTTAATTTCAACATTTTGGTGGTTAGAAAGAAGGTGACAACTCCGGTACCCATTTAAAAAATGGGGGTACCGTACCTACCACTCACATGATTAGTACAAATCATTAAATCATTTTTAATTTAGATTTAAATAATTCAACTGCAACATTTTGATTGGTCCAAGTGGGCAAAAGTATGGTACCTTTTGGGTGTGATAGAATCTACCTAGAAAGAATTGTATGAAGATGCAGAAAAATATGAAGTGTCAACACAATTGCAAATCTGGGGCTTAGAATTTTATTCATGATCTAGACATTGAGTTTAGAAGAATAAAATATTACATCTTAGGAAATGGAACATTATTATTACATTTTTTATATAAATAATTTTGAACACAAAATAAATAGCAATTTGGCTGATTTATCTGTTTTTTAAGGAACTGATTTATCAATTAAGGGGGCAAAACAAAGATACTACATTTCTTCAATAGAATGTAATAAAAAAAATAAAAAGTATAAAAATAAGGAAAAATTGACAAAAATAATCCCACCTTTCACTGGTCTTCTTATAATAATCCCACCTTTGAATAATCTCCAAATAATCCCACCTTTGTACCTCATCTTCTTTCATTGGACCCTGACCAAGTTTTTTACCTTTTTTAAAAATCTTATAGAAATAATCTCACATTTATAAGGATATAATTAAAAAGTGAAAGGTGGGATTATTTGTATAATTTTCAAAGAAAGAGTAAAAAACATGGTCAGGGTCCAATGAAAGAAGATGAGGTGCAAAAGTAAAATTATTTTGGGATTATTTAAAGGTGAGATTAATATGAGAAGACTAGTGAAATGTAGGATTATTCTTGTCAATTTTCCCTAAAAATAATCACACAAATATTACTGTGCTTATAAGGATGTTTTCTTTTGGACTGTTTTCAGTCCCAGACCAGACTAGACCAGACTTAAACAGACCAGACCAGACTTCCGTAGTTATAAAATACACAGAGACCAGACGTCTACCAGACCAGACCAGACCACACTTAAGCAGACCAGACCAGACCAACAAATTTCAGTCCAAAAGAAACATCCTAAAAAGTACAATCACACAAAAATTACTACGTGCTTATAAATAGTACACCGTATAAAGTAATGAATTAAATACAATCTAGATTACATTGAAAATCGTTTTCAATCGTTAGCAAGTATCAAATACATGATACGTTTTGACAAAGTTTCAAAATAAGATGGATTTTTATCCTATAGTCTTTTGTTTCCATATCAATATTAAATAAAAAATAGAATCTAATAAAATAAATAAAAGGTACGGAATATTAAAAAACTAAATACTATGTAATCGTTATATATAATGGATGACATGACAAGATTATGTGGCGCTTTGTATGTTCTTAAAAAGTTCCTCTTATATATATATATATATATATATATATATATATATATATATATATATATATATATATATATATATATATATATATAGGTAAGAGATCAAATGCAAACTCATCTTAATATGCTAACCTACAAACCTAATCCTAGCCGTTCATCTAGTGCAAATAACCGTCCGTTTATTAGTGATTGCTCAAGTCAGACTAATTAAAAGTAAGGATGTTTTAGTAATTAGACCTAAATCTAATAATGGAAAATCACGTTCAATTCCATAACCGCTTATCCTTCCATCTCTGTGATTCCCATTCTCTGCCATCTCTGCGATTTCCTCCGTTACATGTCTAACTAGCAATCTCTCCATGACCAAAGCTTCACCATCTCATCTCCATCTACCTTTCCGTCTATGTCTTCATCTCCACCTCCATCTCCATCACCATCATCACCTCCATCTCCATCACCATCTTCCATCTCCATCTCCAATTTCATATATTTTCAGTGGTTTTCTTCTGTTCAAATTGAATGACAACGTCTTCGTGGAATCTGTGGTGCACGCTGGATTTTTTAAATGTTTTTTCATTTTTGTTTTCAACCAATTCAAAATTTTCATGTTCATGCAAAGCTTTTGTAATTGTATTATGCAAACATGTTATATTTTTACCTTTTAAAACATGTTTCTCATATATTATATTATGCATCATGTGACACCATGAAATTTGTATGATGTCAATTGAGTATACAATGCAATTATGCAAATGTCATAAAGATGAGATGCAGCAAATGGTCTTCTACGATGCAAATGTCATAACGATAAGATGCAGCAAATTGTCTTTTACAATGCATCAAATTATCAATTTCATGTTCATGCAAAAAATTTGTAATTTAGTATACAAAATTCTTACCATTTAGAAGACGTTTGTCAAATATTATGCAGCTTGCGACACCATGAATTTCATATGCATATCACTTCAATCTACCATGCAGATGTCATAACTATAAGATGCATCAAATGATCTTGTACAATGCATATGTCACCTTACTAAAATGCAATATACAAACTTCTATTATGCACATATCATAAGGATAAAATGCAACATATGAGCTACTAAAATGCAGCTATCATAAAAATAAGATGTAGTATGAATTTTTTAAATGCACATATCAGCTTATTTACTGAAGTGCAATATAAAAACTTCTAAAGTGCACATGTCAAAATGATAAAAGCAATATATGAACTACTAAAATGCAGCGCCGACATATTTTATCGCTATATAGTTTTAATATAAGTTATGGAGACATTATAAACATATAATGCATATCATGTACCCTTAATATGCACATCCATCAACCTTAATATGCACATCTCATAACCATAAAGTGTAGACATTTCTACCTGTGATGAGTTCATAATAAAAACTTAATACTACGTACATTACAAGTTCTAACATAACTATGCACACCGTTATCAATATATAATGCATATTATATAACTTTAATATTTTAGGTTTCAGAAAAAGGAAGGTTAACTAGGAAGTGGTTAATTTTCAAAATCAAGTACGTAGTATATAACTGTTATTGCAAGCTTTGTTGATGGGTAAAAACTCAGATTTTAATTTGTGCACAGTGATGTTCAAATTTCTCCACCCATATGTATGCATAACAATCAGCTCCTAATCTTTTCATTTTTAATTTACTAAAAAGGGGTGGTTAGAATTGTAGTGGTGGGTGCTAATTTTTTGGGGATTACATTCCGTATGCGTAAGATCAATGATAGATTTCATTGATTAAATTAAAAAAGGCATGCTGCTACAGTACATCAAATGACCCACATACCCCTTTTAATTAAACGTTTAATTGAGTGAGATTCCCTGCGTAGCCGTTCGTTCCACTGCATCCAACAGAAGCCATTGGTTTGTAGTTTGCACCGGAAGCATTGTTTGCATGTGATCTCCCCCTATATATATATATATATATATAGATTAGAGATCAAGTGCAAACTCATCTTAATATGCTAACCTACAAACCAAATTCTAGCCCTCTATTTTAGTTGATCATCCGTTTTTTTAATCTTAATAAGATTGGACAATTGAGGGCTTATTAGTCTTTTAGGTATTTTTATATTTGGAAACTAAATCACGTTCACATAACCAATCTCATTCGGTTATCTCCTTCCTTTCACGTTCGACCATGCTTCTCTCCAGGATCAAAGCTTCATTATCTCCATCTCCATCTCCATCTCCATCTACCTTTCCGTCTATGTCTCCATCTATGGTTGCGTACTTGCGTCTCCATCTCCATCTCAATCTTGTTTTTTTCTCCATCTTCATCTCAAATTTTATTGAATGTGATTGATGTTCTTTTGGTTTTAAATTTTTTGTTCTCAAAGGCCATAGATTCCGACGTCGCCACGAAATTCGTGTGCACGTCTGGTTTTTTAATTTTTTATTTTGATATGGGTTTCCATATCAATTCAACAATCTGGAAAGTCATGGATTCCGACGAAGTTCTTGAATTTCATATATATGCATTATGATGTGGAAAAGCCATCCGAATATCTTTTGTAAAAATATTCTTTAACTTATTTGTTCTTCTGTCATTTTCATATCAATTTTAAAAAAATATGTTTGTACACTTCTTGTAATTTCAGCATGAATTCTTTTCTTATTTTTTACCATTTAGAACATGGTACTCATATATTATGCATTCTGTGATATCTTGAATTATGTATGCATGTCATTTGAATATGGAATGCATATATCGCAATGATAAGATGCATGATATGAACTGTTATGATGCATATGACATCTAACTAAAATGTATTGCATGAACTTCTAAAATGCACACATCATCGTATTAAACTGCACTTATAATCTTACCAAAGTGCAATATACGAACTTCTAAGATGTACATGTTATAATGATTAAATACACCATATGAACTACTAAAATGCAGATGTCATAATGATATGATGCAATATGAAGTATTAAAGTGCACATATCATTTTACTAAATTTCAATACACGAACTTCTAAAATGCACATGTCATAATGATAAAATGCATATTTGTATAATGTGACATGTTTCTCTTATATTATGCACTTTTACTAATAAACCATTTAAAACATGTTTCTCTTATATTATGCATAATGTGACACCATGATATTCGTATTCATGTCAATTGAAATATCACGCAAATGTCATAACGATAAGATGCAGCAAATTGTCTTCTACGATGCACATGGAATCTTACTACTACAATGCAATACATGAACTTGTAAAATGCATGTGTCTTAATGATAAAATGCATGCCACATATAAACTATTAAAATGCAGATGTCATTACGGAAAGATGCAATATGAACTTCTAAAGTACACATATCCTCATACTAAAATGTAATATATGCATGAACTCGTAAAATGCACATGTTATAGTGATAAAATACAACATATGAAACACCAAAATGCAACATCGATATATTTTAGAACTATGTAGTTCTAATATAAGTTATGGAGATATGATAAATAAAAAATACACATCTTGTCACCTTAATATGCACATCAAATAACCTTAATATGCACATCCCTAACCATGATAATGCAACCTTTTTTGTTGAACAAAATCTCACCTTAATATGTATATAGAGATTCGTCCCCCATAAAAAAAGATTCAACTTCCTCCAATTCTTATTAATTACACAACCTTTTTTTAATTTGCTAAAAAATGAGGGTGTAAATATTAGTAGTGGGTTACCTTAATTGATTCGACGTTAGTGGTGGGTTACATTAATTATTTGTAAAATATATGTGGTAAGTTGTTTCCGTATTCTTTTCATATTTATGTAGCAGCTCCGTTTTTAAGATGTTAAATGACATTGGTAACCTTCCCTCACTAACCGCTGCAATTTAATAGCCCATAAAATTTAAGTTCTCTGCATCTCAACACACCGAACATTATCGTGGACGGCTTTTATCCACTGTTGATTTGTAGATTGGTACGGGTGTGATAAGTTTGTAGGTTAGCACCGGAAGCATGGTTTGAACCGGAACCGCACCCTATATATATATATATATATATATATATATATATATATATATATATATATATAGATTTAGTCTTTTAGACAGAATGGTTTAGACAGAAGAGTGTTTTATAACTTTTTATAAATGTTTTGAAATGTTATTATTATTATTATTATTATTATTATTATTATTATTATTATTATTATTATTATTATTATTATTATTATTATTATTATCATTATTATTATTATTATTAGTAGTAGTAGTAGGTATGTGAGTTTGGACATAAATGGGGTTTTACATTTTTTTTAAAATTATGTCCATTTTAATTCTCTGCTCCTGGACCCTCAAATACACAGGATCGGCCTGAATCCAAAATGCTACAAACCGTCTATATACGATATATACCAAACATGCCTTTATATTTTTTTTGGGAAGAAACATGCCTTTATCTTTATACTCCCTCCGTAACTTAAAAATCTTCCCACTTTCCTTTTTCGTCCGTAACACAAAAATTTTCTCATTTCTAAATCTTCTCATCATACCCTCAATAATTCTTAAAATAATACACTATTACAACTACTTTTTTTGGATTTATCCTACATTCCACCACATTATTCCACTATTTTCCCATCATATCCTCAATAATTCATATCATCTTTCACTATTCTTAATCTACCTATTTTTGAAATGGGAAGATTTTAAAGTTACGGAGGGAGGGAGTATAAGGGAAATTTTACTAGAAATATTGGATTCCAACCGATCTACGGAGTATTTAGTTTATTTCTCGGTGGAGCAATTTAATACTCCGTAAGTGACACATTTATTATAGTGGGGTCTAAATTAAATGGAGTACATACATTCACATAATATTTTGTCCAATCAATTGCACATTATATTATTAAAGATTATTAAAGATGAAGTTTTTTTAAATTAAATTATGTGTACGGTAAGACAAAACCAAAGGACAAGATTGACAACCCCGTTTGGGGTGTGGTACATGGTGTTTCAGTCTGAAGCATGGTGGTTTATCACTTTTAACGTTTTTAATAAATGAAATAACTGTTTGGTAAATAATGTTGGGTACTAGCGTTTTTGGACGGAAACGCTGTAATTAAGAGAGTTTTGGATTAGCGTTTTGAAATATGACGTTTTCTACTAATTCTATCGCCAAACAGCTAAATTATCAAACATCTTCTGACAATCCGTCAACTTATTGCGCTAGTCAAACCCGTTGACTAAATCCGCTACCGACAACCCGCTAACATAGGGGTTGTATGGGTATTGGCTTTTCTACCCAGAACGCTAACTTTTAAAAGGGAAAAACGCTGCTTCCAGCAACGACGCAACGTGTTGGGGTACAAACCGCCAACAATCAAGCTATCTCATAATCCGCTATCCGCTAACTGTTAGCCTCTAAATGCCAAACAGGCTCATACTCTATAATGTATTTCCAATAACATTGAATTAACTATTATAGCCTGTTTACCCTTCGTGGACCGTTTGTAGTATAGGAGGATTAAGAGTCCAAAAAGCAAAATCTAAAATTTAGATTCTAAATGTGGAACCCTGGACTCTTTGCTTACATAAGGTGAGAAAAAGGAATTATAAGTTGAAAGAAGAGTGGGAGTGTTTAAAAATAGAGGGAGTGTTGACAGTCAAAAAGAAAAAGAAAAGGGGAAAGACAAAGAGGTACGCCACGCCGGAACTAGGGGTGAGCGAACCGGTGCTGGTGCCCTCCGTTTGTTTGAATAGCTAAGGTAAATATATGTATTATTAGCACCATGCCCTTGCAAATTATAGTCTTCTTCCGGTTTGCCGACCTGATTCTTTGCGCCCCTGCTGCTGAAAGGAGTAAATAATACTCTGTATAAATAATACTGTATAATGCAATAGTTCCGTAGGTTTTTGCATTTAGTGCAACAACAACATTTTGCTCAATATTATAAATAACTACGGAGTAATAAACATACGGTTTGGACTTCTGGCCACCCAAATTCAGCAAACATGTAGCCCTTAATCAGTAAGTCTCCATATATAACTCAAGTTTTTTCCTGGTGAGGGGTACTTTCTAATCTTATTTCCCAAAGTAAAGTACTTTCAAAATATTGACGGTGCTGGAAAGCGTTGAAAAACAATATTGATGTAGCGTAGTTTATACGCTGTTTTCATATCAACGGAGTCCATATTTAAGTTTTTAGACGGTAGAGGGATGCGCTTATACTACTCCATTCTTCCTATCTTATTAGCTAGTTTGACTTGGATAGAAAGTCGTTCAAAAGATAGAAACAAATAAACCAAATTACCATAGATCGAGTTCCTATATGAAAATGAAAGATGCATGTGTGTTTACATTGCTTTGGATAAAACGAAATGAATAAAGCTTAAATCCCCTCACGGTTATTTAGTTTATAAAATGGAAATTTGATTAGAACTATTGGATTCCAACAGATCTATTTAGTTTATTTCTCGGTATAGCAATTTAATAAGCTTACTATAGGTTAATTAAAGTAATAGTGAATCGCACATAATCGATCAAATTGCAAATCATTGTTCAATGTCACAATTTCATTTGTTTTTTAAGTGAATTACTCAATTAGAATATACAACTAATTCGCCCATGTTAGTGAAAGATTGGTGTTTTAAAGATGAAATAATTACATGGATATGACCAAAATAAAGATGATTTACAAAAATATGACTAGTTACTAGAGTAGTAATGAAATCATAGTAATTCATGTTCAAGTTTTGAACTTAAGTTACTACAACACCATGTTGTAGTAATGAATAGTCATATTTATGTAAATAAGTTTTATTTTAGTAATATTCTTGTAAAAAACCCTTTAAAGATATAGGTGAAATTTATTTTGAATTAATTAATTTTTGCACGATTAGTAATGATTCTGAAACTGATTTAACCAAATTGTATGTACATTAGTCAACGTTGGAATTATCGTGGACAAAAACAAGTGGTTAGAGTTGAAAAAACAAAGGCATTAGCAGCTGAACAATCTTTGTTGTTGAATAAAACAAAATTTTAATGCATGACACAAATAGTACATTAGCCTAAGCTTTCTAGCCAGCGGGTTTATGATTGTTCAGATCAGATCACATATACCTTTGTCCAGGCAATAAATTCCACAATTTCCGGTGTTCCTAATGCATATGATTTTGTTGTGTTGTTTGGGAGCCTTTATGCCCCACCACCTTAATTTATGGGAAGAAAGATGTGAATGAAGTTGTCCTGTATCTAAAGAGAGGATGTTTGTTTAGAATATAGGTCATCATTTTGTGGTTCTCAGAATCTCACCTTTCTCCCAAAATATACACACACATACTCCGTATAAAGGATCAAATAGAAAGTGTTTCTAATTTACAAAATACAAACTAACGAGGTGTATTGGAGTCAAGATCTAAATGTTGAAAAATGCACGGCGACATTTACTAATTAAACTAAACTTTTTCCGGATACAACACTTTAAGGATGTTTTGTTTTGGACTGTTTTCAGTCCCAGACCATACCAGACCAGACCAAATCAGACCAGACCAAATCAGACCAGACCAGACCAGATCAGACCAGATCAGACTTCCGTAGTTATAAAATAAACTGAGACTAGACGTTTACCAGACCAGACCAGATCAGAATAGGCCAGACCAGATCAGATCAGACCAGCAAATTTGAGTCCAAAAGAAAACATCTTAAATGTGAATATGCAACTGCTTATTTTATTGCTAAATAATGTACAACACTTTCAATATCAAGATGTAATACAAATAGAATAAAGATGCATCGTATAAATTTTTGCACGGAAATACACTTTGTACCTAATTCGCCCCTGCATATATATTTAATATAGGGTGAGAAATAAAAATGAATCCCAACTATTAGATTCGATTATATTGCAGTAAAAAGTACTTCATGTTGCACTGAAATGTGCAGCCTAGCATGGTGACATTTTGTAAGTATGTAAAATGAAGCCATTTTGATACAACATAATCAATTTAGTGCAAGATTGGAAAATTTTAATCCCACCTCAACATTAAGTTATTTTTAGTGCAACATCGTAAATATAACGCCTAAGGTTCATTCTTATTTCTCACATTATATGCATTTCTCATTTGAACTAAAGTAATTATACATGTGTGTGTGTGTGTGTGTTGAGGAAGGTTCAAATAGAAAGAAACATTCACATGCAAAGTGAGAATAAATTTTGTGCATTCAATTGTACATTTAATGGCTCAAAATAAGCCAACAATGCACTAAATTTGATATAAAAAAAAACTGGCGGTGATTTCATAAATAGACTAAAGTGTTTCGCTAGCACAAAAAAAAAAGACAATAGAAACTTGTAATAGTGCATCATATTAAACAAAACAAAAATCAATCCATTCACACTTTACATGGGAAAATCTTTTTTCTTTGAACTTTTCCATATATATGTATTTAGGATTAAAAGAGAACGTACACATTTATCTCAATATGATGCAAAATGAGGCTCATCATCCATTGAATCTTTTTGTGTTAAGTATAATACGAAGTATTTACCAAAATGTCACCGTAAATATTTAATATTGGCTCGGGTTGAGCAAATTTAAAAAGTGCATCAAACGACACTATTTTGCATCGCATTGGATTAATGTGTATGTTCTCACGCAAAGCATTTTGGATCAAATAAAATGTCTTCTTTCCATGAAAAGTAAGATTGATTCCAGTTCATCGGATCTAAGATGTAATGGCTCCAAATATGTCAAAAATAAAATGCTAAAGGGTCAAATAGGTCCATTCAACTAAAAAAAGTCCAATTCGCACCCCGAACCGGCAAAAAAGAGTTCAAAGTTCATTTTTAAGGTTAAACAACTTGTAAAAAAGTCCAATTCGCACGCCTAAACTGTTAAAAATTAAAGTGTCAAAATTGCAATAAATCGAAAAAAATTAAAAAAAAAATGACTGGTTGTTTACCCGTAAAAAATGAAATTTGAACCATTTTTGTCAGTTCGAGGTGTGAATTGAACATTTTTTTAGTTCAGAGTTTGAATTGAGCTTACACGACCGGTCGTGGTGGGAATAGGTCAGGCGGCCTGTCAGGGGCCTGTGGCCTGGCCTGCTTAAGGCCTGGTCTGGCCTGTTTAATAATTGAAGTAGGCTTGGGCTATTCCAAAAGCCCGTTTACCTAAATAGGTCAGGCTTAGCCCAACTCTAAAGCCTATTTAGCTTGACAGGCCGGCCTATTTATATGTGTATATATATATATATATATATATATATATAGTTATAGTTATATTTATTTGTATTATTTATATTATATTAGTATAATTAACTATAGCAAATTAAGCATAATAGTACTTTTATGAAGTGTGTATTATATAAATACACGCTAAATATTAGAATACTATTTCAATTATATAAAGTTTAATTTTGTTAATAGGGTATTAGGGTAATTGAAATTCAAAATTTTTCAAGATTTGAAATATATAAAAATTTATAAGCTACATAATGAACGTATTATTATACATTCAAAGCAAAGCTAACACATTATTAGACTTTTTAGTGAATATTTGGGGGGGCAAATTTTATATCGGGCTAAAAGGATTTTTCACTTTTTTTTAATTTTTTTTTGAACTTTTGATTTTTTTCTTAATAGGCCTACTAAACAAGCTTCAGGCCAGGTCAGGCTTTTCAACAGGCCAGGCTCAGGCCGAACAAACAGGCCTGTAACAGGTAACAGGCCAGGCTCAGGCCTATTAATTCTAAAACAGGCCCGGCCTGTTTAAACCAAAGCCTGGCCTGGCCTGACCTGTTTCCACCCCTAACGACCGGTACATGAGCCTATTTGACCCTTTAACCAAAATAGAATAAAGTTGATCAAAATGTGGTGACTTTTTTCTAAATAAATCAAATTTTTCTTTTTTTTTTTTTTTTGCAAAAGTGGTCTTCCCCGTAATAGTGTATCGTAAATGGTAAAAATTTGATTGCGTAAAATTTCTCAATACACCTCAGAAGTGGAGTTGTTCGCGGTTTATACAGGACTACTTTTTATTGAAATCCAATGAAACCGGACTTTATATACATATGTATGTACTAGACGAAATACCCGTGCGATGCACGGGTACATCTAGAGCAAAACAACAATTTGCTTGAAATTATATTTATTCTAATGTACATAATACTTCCTCTATCGCGCAATTAACTTCACACTTTGACTTCACACAGGTTAAGGAAATAAATTTGACTTTACTATGGAGTGCACTGTTTTGCACTATTTCAACACTGTTTGGACACTGTTTGGCACTGTTTTGATGTAGATAATTTGCTAAATAAGGAAAGTATGGAAGTGTGAAGTTAATTTCGGGACTGCCCAAAAAGGAAAGTGGGAAGTTGTTTACGGAACGGAGGGAGTAAGTAGTTATTTTATGAATATAAAAGGATAGTATAGTCCGGTAATAGTTTACTGGTAACCGCTAGTGATATAATGGAGAGAATGGAGAGTTAAAATTCAAAGAGAGAAAGAACTCGTGTTAAATGCACTACACATGTCGCCTAATCTATTGGCGAGAGTCATGTAACATAGCATAAATTAACGTGTGCCATTTCTTGACTGACTTCTGTCAAAGTGTTCTTTAATTTGTGGGCCGAGGTGATGATGGTTGAGGTGTAGGGGTGCACCTCGGGTCTAGTGTTGTCCTAGTTTGTGAGTGACTATCTGGGTTCTATGGTCAAGGTGTCATCACCAAGGTGATGCCCCCTGAGGTGACTATATGGAAAGAGAGACGTTTTTTTTTATTTTGGACCGGACTTGTTTGATCGCCTTTAGTAGTGTGACGGGCTTGAGCCCGTTATGTATCTAAGGGTGCATGGGCCGTGAATCCAAGTCCCATATAATCTATCATATGTTTTTTGTTATGCTTTCAAACCTATCATAGAATCTCTTCTATATTAAAGATCAACATCCATGAACTGGGATGTGATTTGAAAAGATCGGTGATCGCCTTAACCAAACATTATTCAAATATAATAAATTCTTATATATATTGGTGATCTGCTTGTTAAAATGTTACTCAGATTGAAGCTTGTTTTACTAAAAATTGCTCATTGGACAATGAATGTATTGTAGTGTACATATACAATACATTGGTAGATACCCATATTAAATTGATATAGTTAAAATGGAGAAAATTATATTTACTGCACAGGAGAAAGTAATTTATGCTTTAGTATGTATTGGTAATTGGAAGATTAAGATTTATACATATGTGTTCCATATCTGTCTGTAGCCATCGTAACCCATTACCTTTGAAGTGGGCACCAGTACAGTTAATCATTATACTGGCACTCTTTTGATGCAGTCTAAACCTCACAATTTTTATTAGGAAAAGTTCTTGAAATAGGATTAAAACAGTTTGAAAATACCGTCATGTTTGAAGTCTGGTACTGCCAAAACGTGACAATAATTAGTCCTATTTTGGAAATAAAAACATGACAATCCTATTTTGAAAATTTCATACATTTTAGTCCTATTTCGGGTAATATTCTCTTTTTATTCTTAAGTGTATAAAACAAATTAATTTGTTCGACATCAAATATTTAATTTGCCATTAACGTTATTTATTTCTATTTGTATTGACTTCTATTTCAGTTTTATTTTATAATTCCATTTCCATCGGTCACTTATAATAGACAAAATTAAAATAAGAGATAGAAATAAAATATACACTCTTCTCTGTTTCATGTTATAAGATACATTTCATTTTTTAATTAATTGTCTAAAAAAATATGAATACTTTTTAAATTGAACTTCACTAACTTTTTGTTTTTTCACTTTATCCATTTATCATTCATTACTCCCTCCGTTCTTTATTATTAGTCCTTCTTTTCATTTTGGGACGTTTTTTTTAATTGTCCTCCTTTCCATTTAAGGAAAGTTTTTGAGAAAATACCCCCACTTTTATTACTTTTACCCCACTTACTTTTTACAAACTACTTTCTCTTTCCTACTTTACCATCACTTTACTCTTCTTAATGCACTCTCTTTCTTACTTTATCATTACTTTCCTCTTTTTAATATACTCTCTTTCCTACTTTAACATTTACCTTACACACTACTTACCCTACTATTTTCCTCTTAAAACTCGTGCCAAAGCCTAGAGGGACTAATAATAAAGAACAGAGGTAGTATATTTTTTACTCTTTCTGGACACATCGTGCTCTTTCTTACTTTTGAGTGTTACAATTTTAAATTAATCATTTTATCATTTATTTTCTTAATACACACACCAAACCCACATATACCTTACATTTGGGACAAATGTAGTACTATATCTACAACCCGTTTGGTAAACCCAATTTTAGCTTGTTAACCTTATCAACCAATCTTTTTTACTAAAAGCATAACTTTTGGTTTCACGCGCTAAATTGTATAGTAATCAAAATAAGTAAGGTTGCATTTATTAATTTGGCTGAATTGGTTAGACATACTGTAAAAGACCATTTTAATCATTTTCATATATTCTTTCTTTATTTTATTAATAAAATGTATTTAAATATAGTTTTTTCATAATTCAGCAGATTTAGTCAATATAGCACTCTAAGAGAGGGTTAGAAAATTTAATAAAACTAAATATTCATACCAATTTAGTAGTTTGATTATTATAAAATTTAGAAATTAGAAAAATTATTTAATCATTTGGAAATATATTTTAAGATAAATTGAAAATTATTTTATTATGAAGATGTATTTACATAGACTTTGAAACACTTGAAATTACTTGGTAGTTGCTAGTCGATTAAAAATCATTTCATACCATATATATGTGACACGCATGATATCAAATACATTTCTTACCATATACATATATGTGACATGTGTATAACTTTAGGAGTACGTGTTTAATCAACATAGGGTGTATTACATGTAGTAGTAAATTATACTACGTATATCTTACCATACTTTTCTTAAGATTGGCCAATAAATGCTCCAATCTTACCATAATTTCATTTTCATACGATGCTTTTCATGGACGGGCAAGATTTCAGTTATACATTTTACATAAATTTCCCATTACGTTCTTAATTACACCCTTAATTTGGGCGGGAATTTTCCCTCCAATAATAGTAGCAACTTTGCTACTTTATATTATATAAAGATATTGAATATTTTTAAACAAAATATCTACATTTTTCATTTTTGGGCACATTTCTTCGGGAAGCCTGTTAAAGTAATTAAAGACATGATACCGCCTATATTTTTTAAATTAAGAGGCCATTCAGTCAGAACTGCATAAATTTCAGTAGAATTAGCCAAATCAGCCGATTTTCGTGCTACCATACGGGCTCTAAATTATATAGGAGTAGTACTTATTATAGGATGAAAAGGAATCAAGCTTTGAATCAGGGGTCCTCAAATAGAACATCCGAATCCTTGATTCATAAATCAGCTTAATGATCCTGCTTCTAAAAAGTACACCTCTCTACATAGGCCATTCAGTCAGAACTGCATAAATTTCAGTAGAATTAGCCAAATCAGCCGATTTTCGTGCTACCATACGGGCTCTAAATTATATAGGAGTAGTACTTATTATAGGATGAAAAGGAATCAAGCTTTGAATCAGGGGTCCTCAAATAGAACATCCGAATCCTTGATTCATAAATCAGCTTAATGATCCTGCTTCTAAAAAGTACACCTCTCTACATATGCCAATTTAAATAGCCACTCAAAAGGACAATATTGAAGAAGAATCTCATCTTGAAACGCGCTAGGGGTCCTTAACAGGTCCTAGTATGACAACCTCCAGGAAAAGGTCACACGTAGCACCATCATCTCTTACATAGTTGTACTTCTAAAATTGCCAATGGTTTTCATTGGCCCCTTCTCAAATTTGTCTTTCAATGTACTACTCTGTCCCGTCCCTAAATTATCTTTCAAAAGTACATCGGGGTTAAGTTAGTGAATATTGTGCCGTAGAGAGTTGAAAAGGAGAGAGAAATGTATAAAAATTATAAAAAATGTGTAAGAAATCTCGTAAATCACAAATTATTCGGTCTTCATGTTAGGATTCCATTTTGAATTGCACTCATATTAAAGAGATATTTTTTCCTTTTTACTTCTAAAATGCTCCTTTTACAGGATAAATTTTATTGGAAAATACACTATTTTGACGTTATTTGACATTTTTAATATTGTTACGCATTGGGTGTCATTATTATTACGAGTATATAAAAGTAGTAGAGTAAATTGATATAAATGTTCACCAAATAATAAATTTAGACTTTATTTAGAGACGTCCACGGAAAGAAAGTTAGATGTTTATTTAGGGACATGAAATACATCTTTTCTTTGAAGAAACGTGGAGTACATCTTCGTTAAATGTTTTATTTTTTGCAAAAGTTGCAAGATGTATATATTAATCAAAGACATAAACCGTATTTAAATTATTGGTTGTGTTTTTCTATTTATTTATGATTTAATTTATTAATGTTATACTCCCTTCGTCCCATTTTACATGTCCTACTTTCCTTTTCTGGGTTGTCCCAAAATAAGTGTTTTCTTTCCTATTTTGGAAAGAAATATGTGGCTTACACTATTTCACTTTATTATATTCAAACCCCAACCACAACTTTTACCTTTTTTAACCACTTTATTAATAATTGTGTCAAATCAAAGTGAGACACGTAAAATGAGACGGAGGTAGTACTTTAATTTTATTTAAATTAGGCTCACACTAATTAAAAATCTTAAATCTCTTAAACCCCCTCCTCTAGTAACCCCCACCCCAGACCCCAGACCACACTTGAATCTTTTTGTTTTGCAACAAGAAAAATCCTATATGCGAGAAAAGTCATTGCATCGAGTTGATACTCGATAGTAAGAACTTAGAAAGTAATAAAATTTGTGAACATTTACTAGCTGTAATCTAGCTAACTAGATTTGTGGAAGTTGCACACGAACCTTAAGTAGTTCCAAATAGATATTTTTGAGCAATCTCAACATAAATAGATATTTTCCCTTAAAAATCACTCAAAAAAAACTTATGATTAAAAATGTGACAACATTTACTATGGTTATATTTCATCATGGTTACTATATGATATAAACTAAACATAGTCATAGTCACTCAAGTTACACTAAAATATAGAAAGTCGTAATTTTATCTGTTATTTTTATTTTAGTTATATATTTATCATTATTTTAAAAAATGTATATACATTTTAATGGTAAGTAATGAAAGTAATAAATTTAGTACAACTTATATTAATCAAGAAGAAACACAAAAGCGTTGTTTATATTAAGGATGCTTTCTTTTTTTTCTCGAAGGGGGCCTGAGGGGTCTTGAGTAATCAGGACTGAAACTCACTTCATTGAGTTTCGAACCCTTATGTGCCTAGCGGGTTTTGAACTCGAGACCTCACACGAAGCATGATAACCTCACAACCAGCTGGGCTGGAATGCTTGGTTATTAAGGATGCTTTCATTTATATTGTTTTCAATCTCAGACCAGATCAGGACAAACTAGACCAAATCAAATCAGAATTATAGTTATAAATAGGGAAAAGTACAATAACGGTACCCGTGGTTTGAGCCATTTGCAGATGGGGGCATGCGTTTCATTTTTTAACAAAGTAGGATGTGTGTTTCAATTCTGTTATCGCAGCTGGGGCATGTCATCTAACGCCTTTAGAAAAATTAACTCCGATTTTCAAAAGTATCCGAAAAATTAAAAGAAAAATACTAGGAGGTGTGCATCGTCAAAAAGACTTCCAGATCATTTTTTTTGTTTCCAGTCACACTGTCGCCAGAGAGTCCACCGGAAACGTGATATTAGCGAATTCGTTTTTAAAAAATAATCCAAATTGAGCCAAAATATCCAAAGAGAACGATAGTTTGCTGGTAATATTTTTAATTTCTTTGCCCCCAACCTGAATATCAAAACTTTAATACTTAAAGTTAACATACTTAAATGCATGATTGCGGATCATTTTGAAGACCTATTTCTTTTCAAAGGATCACATTTGGGATAAGAGGATCAGGAGGGATTAACTTGAGTTTCAGACAGGGATAATGGCGTGGTTTGTTTTTTGGCGGATTGGGACTAAACCGCTGCAAAATGCAGCGTTTTCATTTGTGTAAAACGGCGGATTGGAGCTCATCCGCTATTAAACAAACAGGGCCAATATGACATTACTCAGACCGATTACAACGGAGAGGTCAAGAAGGCGATTTTTGCAATTCATCCGAATAAAGTCAATAAGGCCATGTCCAGATGGCCTTAATCCATGTTTATCCCAAAATTACTAAGATATAGTGGGGCAAGATGTTTTCAATTGTTATAAAAACAATCTTTGAGGATGGTTCCCTTCCTAGAGGCAGTAGAGGGATTAATGGTACCAACATAGTGTTATACCTAGAATAGATAATCCTAAAGGAATTGGGGATTGGAGATTTGGAGAACTAAAGCTTTGTCCTCGATCATTTATAAAAAAAAATTGCTAAGCTTTTAGCAAATCGAAAGAAAGGATGCCTAAAATACCTTATATCTCATGACAAGAGCACATTTATACCAGGTCGGTCTATTGGGGATAATATATGATTATTTTTTAAACTCATCATTGGCTTAAACAAAACCCAAAGGCAATTCCAAAGAGGACTATATGGCTCAGCTCTTATATTGGACATGAGTAAAGCATAGGAGTTAGGACATGGTGGAGTCAGATTTTTTATTTAATGTGATGCGTCTTAATTTAATAGTGTGTGGATGGGGTGGAGTAGTATATTCCCTTTGATGGCTCAAAATTGGTCCTATTTTTCCTCAAAGGGGGCTACGGCATTAATATCACTACTTGTACTAATTTGTAGTATAGTGTAGTAAGGATCATTTCCACAAAGAAAAGAATGTATTTCTTTTATGAAATTGTAACCAGGGGGTTAAGATTGTTTCGAACTTTAAGAGTATTTAAATACTAAGATGGGCGACTTATGTGGTTTAAGTTAATAGAGATGGAGACTTGATTTTGTTTATTTCCACTTAGATAGTGAAATGTTCATCGATACTAATTATATCTTTAACTATCTTCCTTTCAAATACTCAGTCATGAAGTATTTACAATTCATCGAAAGTAGTTATTAATAAGGAGACGTGTTCATTAATAAAACTTACGTAGTACTATTTAGTCAATATAGAACATGTGTCTCATATTGACTTGATAGTAGCAATAAAACTTTAGATAAATCAACGGAGATTGACAACCCCAACACAAGCGCTTTATTGATTTAATCAGTATAACTAACCCCCCTTTGATTATTAACCATGAGATGCATGTATTAATAATCCAAATTTACTACCGTTGAAAGGAGTGAGCGAATAACAAGCGTATTCATTGATCGATTCTAGTAGTAATTAATACATGAAACAAAAGTAGTTGATCCTTTAAGTAATGCTCAAATATTATGAGATATAAATAGGAATGTAATTAATATTCAAGGAAGATGATTAAAAAAAATAACTCACAACTAACAAAACACAAGCTTCAATGTAGCAAAAATCAAGATGGAAGAGTTTACCTCATCATTTGGAGACTAAACATACTAGAAAAATATAAAGAAAACACTTGTCTAAATTGAGCTTAGATGTATATGAGAACTGGTGATGTGAGTTTTCTCGCACTTAAAAATGATGTAGAATAGTGGTTAAAAGTACGAGTATCGTCTCTACAGGGATGGAAAAAAGGGAATCAAGAATTAACTAAATTCAGCGATATAAAAAGAAATAAATAAAATAAAATGCAATTGTGCGAGATTGGTTGGTTTGGAAAATAAAACTAATGCGAATGAACGATTTAATTAAAGATTGGTTTTTTCTTAATTAACGACTAAGGGAGCAGAGATTGATTCCGGGGTAACCAGATTTCTGGCAGAACAGGCCTAATTACATGAAATTAATTTAATTGAGCATAGCTAATCATTACTAAGTTCTTACCGCTCTCGCGGCGTAGAGTACAATAATTTAGGGGACCAAACTGATCTTTCATGCCACAGGATCCTAAATTATTGCCAAAACAAGCGAACTTACGGCCCATTAGTCGCTACTAATCTCTTAGCGAACGATTAAGTGTGTGTGAAGGTGTCCTAGAACAAATTAGATCTCTCTTAATTCATTCTACATGCAATTGTAATTCTAGTGGTCATCTAGGTTACAAAAGATATCAGTTAAATTATTCAAACACAAATTAAACGACATTCATGCAATTAAACCAACAAGAATCTAGCCATACATCATGATTAACCCTTTCATCAACCCCAAATCCCTAATTAAACTACTCACAGTTCATAATTGAAGAATCAATAGAATTGGGAACAATAGAATAAATTGTCATTAATAAAAAAGAATGAACTTACAAAGAATCACAGGTTCTTAGAGTAAACAAACGTAAAAACGCAGATAAAATCATCCCTGGGCGTCTCCGTAATGTTCTTAACCCCTAAAAAGGGTTAGGGAGGCCTTATTTATAGAAAAGAGGGGTAAAAAACCGAATTCTGGCCGAGTTGGGACTTTTCTTCGCGTAAAACGGGGCTACGCACGACCGTGTGTCCTTATTTTTCGCTCTTGTCTCTTGTTTTCTTGCTCCAAACGCTCCCGGATGCATGTGAGGTCGATCCAAATGGTCTTTCTTCATCGAAATTTCGTCATGAATCACCTGGTGACCTCCAAATCTCTCGAATGCTCTCTAGCTCTTCCCGATTGCTTCTCAAGCGCCGATTGTCGGACTCTTACTTATCCAATTTGACTCCAAATGCAACAAAACTCGACCCAACGCCTGATAATCACAACTTGAGCTAAAATTAAGACTTGCAACACCTTAAAGCAAGGAAAACCATCAAAATCCGACTCCAACACGCATCAAATGCGTGTCTAAATATGGACTTATCAATTGGTGATCTTTATGGAGAAGGAGGGGGTGTATTTATAAGGTTTTTTATAAGTTTTTGGAGGTGGCAAGGTCTGATACCTGATAGGATACCCAATTGGGTCTTCATAGTAGTTTCTCAGGAAGTGACTTTTCGGTACATACCCGATCGGGTATGTTGGCATACCCGGTCGGGTATGAGCCAAATCTTCAAAACCCTGCATGTTTTGTTCTTCGGAGTCTGATTTGACACTCGAATCCACTCAATACCTAATCGAGTACTGCCTAAACTCGGACGAGTATATAAACTATTTTTTCAATCTTCCTTTTGTCTTATCCATTTGCACTTTCCTTGATCTTTTAGGGTCCAATCTTGGTCCTTTGGATGATCTTGACATGTTTTTAGCTCAGAATAATCCTAATCTAAACAAATTACAATTATCTAGAAAAATAAAATAATTACACGAAAAGTGTGTAATTTTCATAACAACAAACAATAAACTAAATAAAAACGCAACCATACATAATAAAAGCATAACAATATCAGTAGCAGAGGCCAGAGGGAGTGTTTGAGTCTGTTGATTCGGAAAATTGAGAACTTGGGGAAGCTGAGTGGGGTTTCAATGAGGAGAACCTATGATTTCTCACTTACTTTTTGCGGATGACATCTTTTTTGTTTTTCAGGACAAAGAGAAGCAAAATGTGAAGTTATCAAAAACATTCTTCATAAATATGAACATGACTCGGGACACAAATAAATTTCACCAAGTTCTCAGTTTATTTTACTCCTAATGTTCACGGTTGGCTGAGTGCATTTGTGGTTTGCTTGGGCTTTCAGGCGGGGAGGCATGTAGCCGGTACTTGGAGTTACCCACTCTAGTGGGACACGGGGAATCTGAAATTCTTTGTTATTTAAGAGATAGAATTTTAAAACGCATTAGTAGCTGGAACAATACATTTTTATCAAAAACCAGCTGGGAAATTCCACTGAAAACGGTTGTCCGCGCAATGCCAGTTTATGCTATTGCTATGAAAGCGGTTGTCCACGCAATTACAGTTTATACTATTACTATCAGTGGACCTCTGTTGAGAGATAGAGAGGTTGATGAATGGCTACTTGTGACGTGGAAAAATATGAGAGCCTTGTGGAAAAATATGAGAGCCTTGTGTGCGCCAAAGGAATGTTTGAGATATCAATTCACCAGAGATTTTAATATAGCTATGTTGGGTAAGCAGACTTGGCGATTAACTACAAAAACAGAGTCCCTGGTTAGCAAGGTCTTTAAGACTAGATACTGTCCAAAGTGTTCTTTTTTGGAAGCACAAATAGGAAGCAAACAGTCTTTTATCTCACACAGTATTTTGGAGGAACAAAATATTGTTCTTGAACGGAAACATAGAAGAGTTGGTTCTGGTTGAGAAATTTCTGTGTAGCGGGACATATAGTTCCCTAAGGACGGAAACAGTCTGGTTATGTCAGCAAAACCCAATGAGACTTTTGATATGAACCGCGGGTACAGGAACCGCGGTAATACAGGTTCGGGGCGGGTTAGGATCAAGTCCTAATTTTAGAAAACTCAAACGGGTAAGTTCAGGGCGATCTTTAAAGGCTTAGGAATAGAATGGGTCTTAACATTTGAAAAAAAGGGTACCCGGACCGACCCGTTTTATAATGTTACTTTAAAAAAACTCTTATATTTAATAAAATATATTAATAAGAGAAAGTTTTGCATGTTCTTGTTTCTAGGCAAAGACTCTCAATTAAAGAATCTTGACAGTTTATTAAAAAGAGTTTCAAAATCCCTAAAAAACCCTAAATTATTTTCCCAATTCTCTATTCCAAATGCATCTAACTTTCTTTATTTAATACCTTTTTTTGGGTAGACGAAGACTCTTACTCAATGAAATGCGACATATTTATTTTATTATCTTAATATCACTTATATGTTGAAATTTAATAAGATTTAAATTGTTTTCATAGACAAATGTGTATGGTAACTAGTTTAGTTTCTTCTGACTTTATAGTGATATCTTTTTACTTCATGAATAAGGAAAAAGGTTCAAATAAGCCCTTGTACTATTTCCAAACCGTCACTTAAGCTCATGTACTAAAAAAAGTATCATATAAGTACGTCTACTTTATAAAATGGGTCAATTTGACCATTTAATAAGCTTTTTACCTGTAACAGTAGGTTTTTAATACTTAAAAATTCTAAAAAATTGTTAAAACTTAAAGAAATATATACAAATATTGTGAAAATTTTCAAAATATCAAAGTCAATATTTTTTAATGTTTAAAGATATTTGTATATTCAACATCTATTTAAAAGGTTTTTAAAGTTTTAATTTTTTCTTTTTTTATTTTCACATTATTTTTTCTGTTTTATAATTTTTTTTAGTTTAATCTTTTTGAAAATTTTATCTTTTATTTTTTTACTCCAGGGGGGTCTGGGGGAGGGGGGCTGGAGGGAGCCTGGAGTAATCAGGGCGGAATCTTTTTGAAAATTTTATCTTTTTTTTTATATTTATACTATTTGTTGGGTTAATGGCCCAATTAAAGGATCGGCCCATTAATCCCCATCCTTGACGAACGTCTATTTTTTAACGGATCAGCGTACCTCGACGGGCGTCAGACCATTGCAAGGGTGGATCATATCTCATAGGCCCAAAGGCCAGAAAGACGAGCGCGCCACATGGTACACGCAGCCCAAAGGACTTCAATCCAATGCTACACAAACACATTCTACACAAGGGCCAAACCATGCACAGCTCGCAACCCTTTGCAGTATTACCAAGGGCAGACCCCAAGCCTAGGGAGACGTTCGTCTCCACCGATTGGGCGGGAAACCCAGATTCTGGCGGGAAGCGCATTTAATGCTGGGGATTTGGTGGTTGGAGCATCAGCCATTCACAACTCTCCATGTCGACATAGCTTGCCCATTGGTGGTATAAATAGCAACATTTATTTCATTGTAAGGGTTGGCAACTTACATGCCTTAACTCTCTAGCCTATTTTCAGCTCTTAGCACATTATTCGCAGCTCTTCTACTGAGGTGTAAGACGAACGACCTTCGGCCTTAGCAAGCGTATTGTATCGGGGTTTTATTAGAGATTAATAATATCCGATCTTTTACTTGCTTATCATTTTCTTAGCCCATCTTATTTGCTTCGATCAGTTATTCACTCATACATAAACAATCCACTCGAGATTTTTGGGCTTACGTGTTGGACCCAAAGGTTGAAGGAATAAACCTCGACACTATTTTTATATTATTATTCGATTATTTTCAAATTTGTATGAATTTTTGTAAGATTTATCAATATTCCTAATTTAATTTTTAAAAAAATAACCTGCTATAGCAGGTCAAAGGGTTTGGTTGATTGTATTTTAAAAGTAGGCGAACTTATATGATACTTTTTTTAGTATAGGGGCTTAAGTGACGTTTTGGAAATAGTACAAGGGCTTATTTGAACCTTTTTCCCATGAATAATGATGTCTAAATTTTTACATTTTAAATTTTGGTGTTATTTAATTTGGGTGGCTTTGTGTTATTTAATTTATAGATTTGTGGTTAGATATTTTGTTAACCAATTTAAAATGTTATTTTATGTTTTTCTATTATGGTGGCATTGATACTTAGTTGGTTGGAGAATGTTATAACCACTAAATACTTTGCTAGCATAGCGGTATTTATTTACAAAAAAGAGGAACCGATAACTCGGACTGAACCGACCCGTTTCAAACGGGGCGAGTAAGGTTCAGTTCCTATTTCAATACTTGGAATACCCGGACCGAACCTACCCTTTAAATGGAACCAGTGGTTCTTGAAAATTTATCAATTATCCGGTCCGCGTCCACCCCTAGATGGAACATATTTTCAACACTATATCCGAGTTGTATTATTTGCTAATTGGAGAAGTACTGTTTAGATTAATAAAGTTGGTTATTTTAAATTAAAAAATCACACAATACTTAGTACGGAGTACGTTTTTACTTGGACTGTTTTCAGTCCCAAAACTAGATCAGATTAGATCATATCAGATCAGACTAGTTCAAACCAGACAAGACCAGATTAAGCTAAATCAGACCAGACGTGAAAATTAAAGTGCAAAGTAAAAACATCCTTAAACAATAGGAGCATAAAATTAAAATCCATATAAAAACACTCTCACGTTCTTATATACTTCCTCCGTTCTATAATTCTTGCAACATTGTGATTTTTACATTATTCACAGATTTTACTTTGATCATGATTTTCTACTAATATACATAATCAAATTATTATGTATAAAATGTTATTGAACTCTTACCAATGTGAATTTCCAAAATATCAACTTTTTATAATGTTTACTAATATATAATTAAATATAATTACAGTCAAAGTTGTGCATTAATAAACGTGAAAGTCAAACTATTGCAAGAATTACAGAAAGGAGCATAGTAACACCGTCTTGAATAACAGATCACTCATTTTTGTTTAAGAAATGTCGTTAAGAAAACAGAGTTGCGTGGATAGGAATAGGAGTGTGTTATGTGTCAAATCGATTTCCCTGTGCTGGTCGGCAACGAAGCTTCAGAAGGCTGTTGAGTGTGTGGATGTGTCTCTATTGTCTCTGTCAGCCCCCCATTAAGCCACCCACCGGACACCCCTCTTTCTCCCCCACCTCGCCTCCTCCTAAGTCCTAACTATTTACGGACTCCTCCGTATTATTTATATCGTCAAAAATTCTCACAACCGCTTCATTGGGTCCATATACACATGCTACGCCACTTCTGCTGATCTGGGTGATGTTAAAGTTTCGATCTTTCTGTCTGAAACTTGAGAATGAAATGGGAGTTATTCTTTTCATGTCTGGATTGAATCCAATCTTGAAGGTATGTAACCCTCCATTCTTTCCTTTCACTGTTTACGAATTCCGGCCAGTTTATCTGTTCAGTACCAAATCTAAGCAACCCTTGTTTCTTTTTTCATATGGGTGTGATTTGCAGTAATAAGAAGGACTCTCTGTAGTAAACAAGTTCATCACTCCTTGTTTCTGTTGAATATAAGGAAATTGAGAGAGAAAATCGAACCATGATTAATGAAATGGTGGAGAAATGCTTAGATTCCCAGCTATGGCATGCCTGTGCTGGTGGGATGGTCCAAATCCCACCTCTGGGTTCTAAAGTCTTTTACTTTCCACAAGGCCATGCCGAGCATGCCCACAAGTCTCTGGATTTCCGAGGGTACCCCACAATCCCACCCCAAGTCCTGTGTAGAGTGTCTTCCATAACGTATTTGGCTGATTTTGAGACTGACGAGGTTTATGCCAAAATCAGACTAGTTCCACTGAAAGGAGATAATGAATGTAATGATGATGAGGATGTGGGGAGGTTTGCAGCTTCTCTTGAGAAGAATCAAGAGAAACCCACCAATTCATTCGCTAAGACATTGACACAGTCTGATGCGAACAATGGAGGAGGTTTCTCTGTTCCTAGGTATTGCGCGGAAACCATTTTCCCTCGGTTGGATTACTCCGCTGAGCCGCCACTCCAGACGATCATTGCCAAGGATGTCCATGGGGTGAAGTGGAAGTTCAGGCATATATATAGGGGCACGCCAAGGCGCCATCT
Source organism: Cuscuta epithymum (assembly GCA_945859915.1). Lineage (NCBI taxonomy): Eukaryota > Viridiplantae > Streptophyta > Magnoliopsida > Solanales > Convolvulaceae > Cuscuta > Cuscuta epithymum. Next base: position 1,412,150 of record CAMAPF010000137.1, read on the forward strand.
GTTGACTACCGGTTGGAGTAATTTCGTTAACCAGAAGAAGCTGGTCGCCGGGGATTCAATTGTTTTCTTGAGAGCCGAAAATGGGGAGCTCTTTGTCGGGATCAGGAGGGCAAAGAAAGAGTCTAGTAATGGCTCTGGGTGGAACACACAGGGGTATTTTGGTCATTCTGGAAACTGCGATGAGGGTTTGAGAGGAAAGACGAACAGAGTCCAGGGAGAATTGGTAGTTAAAGCAGCATCGCTTGCTGCACATTCTCAGCCGTTTGAAGTTGTGTACTATCCACGGGCTTCCACCCCGGAATTTGTGATTAAGGAAACTGCTGTGAGGGCGGCGATGAGAATCGGTTGGTGCCCCGGGATGAGGTTTAAGATGCCCTTCGAGACAGAGGACTCCTCTCGGATTAGTTGGTTCATGGGAACCGTCACTTCTGTTCACGTTGATGACCCCGTCCACTGGCCCAATTCTCCATGGCGCCTTCTCCAGGTAATGCTTGTTTTAATAAAATCAAGTCTATATACCCTCCATGGATAATGATAGGTAGACAAGGAAGGGTATTCGTATAACGTATGATCTTTATATTCACCTGTAATGTCACTACTATTTAGGAACTATTATAATCTCCTATATTTTTGCTTAATGTTCATCTTCTATCCATATGTACATATAGTGTGCACCATGTAGATTGACCACAGATTGTTTTCTCATGAGTTATAATCCATGTCTAGAGCTTCATAGACGTTAGGCTTCACCTAATAATTCCCTTACCCAAGAGGAAACTAACTCTTGTCCCTTGGACAACAAGCGGGGCTGTTTAGTTTATAGAACCTGAGGTAACAGGATTACTTCTTGGAAAATGTAAGATTACCTTAAGTTGTAGCTGTTTTCTTCTTCAAAGATTTTGATGTTGCATATGTCATTTAGTTCATAGAACCCGGGGTAACATGGAAAACGTAAGATTATCTTAAGTTGTTGCTGTTTGGTTCAAAGAATATGATGTCACATATGCCGTCCAATTGTTAGTGACAAAGTCAGAATGATCCAATGTATTACCAAGGTAATTGCATTGATAATACGGCACTCGAACCCAATGCCAAACATGCCATAATATTCTAAGTTCCCCGAGGACGGAAACAGTCCGGTTATGTCAGCAAAACCCAATGAGACTAAGCATGATATTGTAGGCAGTGAAAACTGAGTATTTCATTGTTCACAAGATGATTTCCATGCAAATACGGAGTAATATACAATAGGATGCACTCTTAAATGCTTTTTTATCTTTAGAGAACTGTTCTCTATATTAGGTGATTTTCTGAATGTTGTCTTAATTCATGAGCAGGTAGCATGGGATGAGCCGGACTTGCTTCATAATGTGAAGAGAGTTAGTCCATGGCTGGTCGAGTTAGTATCAAATCTACCACCCATCCATTTATCTCCTTTCTCACCCCCAAGAAAGAAGCTTCGCCTTCCTCCACATCTCGAATTCCCCACCATTAGCCAATTTCCGGTTCCTTCTTTTTCTCTGCGTACAAATAATAATAATAACAACAATAATAATCCCCTAACAATTCCTAGCAGCCCCTTGTCGTGTGTATCAGACAACAACAATCCTGCAGGCATACAGGGAGCCAGGCATGAAAAAATCGGCCTCTTCCCATTCGGAGGAGGATGCAAAGACTTTGATAGTTCAGAAAATGACGAAAACCTGTCTTGCCTATTGACAATTGGACAGTCCAGCCCAAATTCAAAGGAAAAGAAACCGCGAGAACTAATGCTGTTTGGAAAAGCAATTCTCATTGAGGAGCAGCAGATGTCCCATAGCTGCTCATGGGAAACATTTGGCTACAGCCGAGAGAAGACGGTTATAAATCTTTTAGATAATGTGATCCCTTGGAACGAGAATGAGAAATATGTGTTTGGTTTGGAGACTACGGGTCGTCATTGTAAGGTGTTTGTGGATTCTGATGATGTTGGAAGGGATATTGAGTTGTCTGGCTTGAGCTCATATGAGGACCTGTATACAAAACTGGGGAGTATGTTTGGGATCCAGAGGTCAGAGATGCTAAGCAACGTGGTGTACCAGGATACTGCCGGTTTGGTTAGGCACACCGGAGATGAGCCGTTCAGGTGGTTTTTTAGTTTTTCTCACTCTTTTTAAGCTCTATTTGCCAACTTTTTGGCCTATCGCTATTCACTATGATACACGGAATAAGTAGAGTTTCTGAGTTTCTTGATTGGCTGAAATGGATGTTATAAACACTATTAAAAATGTTCACTAGATTCAACCATTTCTGCCAAACAACTTTTGCCCAGCAGGCCTTCAAGTTTCTTGCTGTTTTTGTATTCGAACTCTCAAGCTCAAACTAACATGGTTCTCTCTCTCTCTGCAGTGAGTTCATGAAGAAGGCTAGAAGGCTCACTATCCTATCAGATTCAAGCAGTGACAATATGGGGAAGAGATAGCACTTAGTCTCTTTTAGCTAGCTGATTAGTGGCTTGTAAACTGAAATTACAATATTCCCCTTTTTAGAGGGAGAAGTCCCTTGAACAATTTATGTAGAGTAAAGTTTTTCATGTATTCCAGACCGTTTCTGCTATAGGATTGTTTTTCTTCCTTGATCGTAATATGCAGTTCATCACTGAAATATATTCTATCCCAGAACTAACTCTTTGTGGGCTGATCTTCATATATTAAATGACATATTTAACATCTCTTTTCTGAAAATATGTAGTCTGTTTGTTGATACTCCGTATTTGATTCTTGACCTTGTGTCATACTGTCATGTTCCTTTACATTATATACACTTTTGAGCATCAAACTTTTGAGCATAAAATATGTGAAATTTTCATATATATCGCCAACATTACGATATGAAAAACCACATTTTAGTCTCACACATTTTTTAGTAAGCTGAGAACATGACAATGTTTCCAATTTATGCTAGCACGAACAAACTCTTGTCTTGACGCCATAGATACATAAAGAGGATTTGTCTAAAATCTCCATTGAAAACAACAATTTTTCCAATGCTTAGGAGCCCGTTTGGAGACCCCTTTTTTCGGCTTATCAGGCTTATCGGCCAGCTTTTTCACCAAACACATAATTTTTACTTTCGCGTGCTGAATTGTGTAATAAGCAGAAAAAGTAAGGTTGAAGTTACTTTTCTGGCTGTATTGGCTGAAGTTACTGTAGATGACCATTTTAGCTATTTTTACATATAATTTTTTCTTTATTTTATCAATAAAATATATTTTTAAAATATTTTTTTCTAGAATCAGCAGAATCAGCCAAAACAGCCACTTCAGCCAGAACTTCATAAATTTCAGCAGAAACAGCCAAAACAGCCGATTTTCGTGCTACCAAACGGGCTCTAGATTTGTTTACTACGGAGTATTATTGTTGCCAATATAACTTACGCATCAAATTATCATAATCAAACAAATAATACTCCGTATGATTTTTCGAGTCTTTTTTAACAAAAAAAGTAATTTGTTACAATTTATTAATTGAGTAACGGAACATTTATTTTAATAAAAAATTGTTATTATAGGATGGCCACAAAATGTAGTATCCAATTCAATTGCAATAAACTCTCTCCTCTCTATATAGAGAGAAACCCTAGCGGCCGTTTTCCCTATTTGTAGAGGTTAGATTTTCCGCTGCCCCTATCAATATGGGGTTGGAGAGGCAAATTATACTGATTTGTGTACTAACGTTTGAGATTGCAACTACGCCGGAGGAGATAGCATTGGCGGATGAACAAGGTGCGGCTGGGAGGTTGTATCGAGGGTGAATCGTGAATCCTTGGTTGATCATTCCGACGGTGGTGGAGTTCGTATTCACCCCATATTGCAAGAACCCACCCTCCTCTGGAACCACCTCCATACCAGGAAGAGCTTTATAGAAAGATTTTATTTCAGTATTATGTTCTCTTTAGTAGCAATTGTTTATGTTTTAGTGCGAGTAGATTTGGTTTGAATGTTTGGTTTTTTGGAGTTCTTTTGTTAGGCATGGTTTCGGTTCCGGTCGTTTTAGGCCTAAATTTGCTCGTTTCATGTTTATCGAGTCATGTTGCTTTGTATGAGGCGACTGACTCTAAGTCTACTCATAGGGTTCATGATTGGATCTGTAAATTCTGTCTGAAGATTGTTTTGTATGTGTTCTCAATTTTAATATAACGGCCGCTCTTTTATGATTAAAAAAAATTAAAATTGTTATTATGAGGGAGAAGGATAGTAAAGTCTTATTTATAGAGAAATTAGCTAGATGTAAAAAAATAGTTACTCTAATTAGACGTGCATGGGATGATGCATAACTCAATTTTAGGGGTCTTTATTCATCGATACTAATCTTATAAACATCTATTTGTTTTATCTTTAGTTACGTTAGAATCGTTGGACTACTCTTGGCTCTTACAAATCTGTGCCAAAATTTTCGAAGAAGTAAATTCGAATGGCTTGAACAATTTTATTATAATTTCAAATTCACCTACTTAGTGACTTGAAGCAAGACCCGAAGATGTAATCAAAGAGTCACGCCTCACATTTTTTAGTATCGAACAAATACATGTATTTAGGACCGCAAGCATGAGGGTTCTACACGACCAATTGAACAAGTGAAAATGTGAAATTATCCCAACAACACCTTAACCTCCTACTAAAGAGTCAGATTTATTGGCTTTGTTTGAATTTCATTAGATCTATAGTTAGAGTGTTCCCCTAACATAGTTACACAATTTTTTTTATATAGAATTAAAATATCACCCCAATTTCAACTAAAACAGAACAAGGCCAATCGTTTTAAAGAGGTTTCTTATAAAACAAAGGTCGTGCGTTTCAGACTAATTCACACTGCTACAGAGGTCCTAGGAAGCAAAAGTCAACTCAAAAGTTTGATGTCTTATTCCATAACCTACAGATCTGACAATGGCAATTGTAATCAAGTGAAAAGGGTTTGTATGTCCACACAAAAGTCAACGTATTTAAGAACTGATGCTTATATTTAAAGTAACAGGTTCATTTATTAATCCATGTGATTGGGTGGGTAAGTGACAAACATCTCCCATGAACTAGAAAAGGAAATGTCGATGTAAAATGTCTTCCCACATCAAAACAAACCAACTCTTTTCAAAATAACTGCTCCATATCTCGTACATAAATCCATGTAATACACCACCGAACGCGTTTAAGTCCTTATTCAATTGATGATCCATAGTGAATTTTATGGGAAATGTTATTTGTACACCGCCAAATTGTACATAACATTTTACACGTCAGTCAAATGGTTTGTGTACAAACAATTTCTTTCATTGTATCAACAGAAACATTTTTCGCACCGACAAAAAATATGTCTATGTTAAAATTATGTATGCACAATCAATTAGACCAGCACGTAAAATGCAATGTACAACACAAAGCATAGTTGAAATTGTAAACCTAAAATATTACTCCCTCCGTCCCATTTATATTGTCCCGTTTTACCTTTTCGGGAAGTCCCACTTAAATTGTCTCATACCATATTTGACAAAGTTTATGTGGCTCTAAATCATTCTTACTTTATTCTTACTTTATCAATTAATATCAACCACACAGACTCACTTTTCTTAATAATTGTGCCACCCTCTTCCGTCCCAATATAAATGGGACGGAGGTAGTAGTATTTAGTAGTGTGCACAACAAATAAGCTATGATTGGATACTTGAGGATAAACAAATGTGTAAAAAACTGTTTCAAGTTTGTTAAAGTAAAAATAACATCTTCAAGCTCGAGTACATTACCTTCTCAAGAATGGGTGTGTGGACATTTAAAATTAATGGGTAATTACTTCATGAATGAATTGGGCTTACGAGATAACCGTGACGGACTGTTGTTGCCATTAAGTTCGATTTAAATGCTACCGGGCTATTATGTGTCTTATTGGGCCTCTTTCAAGTGATATTGGGCCATCCTTAGATTCAAATGGACTGCTCGTAGTGGTTGTTGGGCTCTATAAAAATATTAATATGGGTCCATTCGGATAAAATTTAATAATTAAATTAATCTGGGTTATTTAAAATATCCAATTAATTTAATTAATTCCCTAAAAGAATGGTCCGGTCCTTTTAATTTCTCTATTTTGAGCCCGTCATCAAATATTGGCTCAATACATAAGAGGCATGATCCGATTGATAAAGAGGACGAATCTGGTTAAAAATGTGTCCATATGGATGAGAAATCGCTCCGAACCTTGTTAAGAAAGCTGTCCAGATACGTTGCACAAGTGCTGATTTTTCTAGCTATTAAAATGCAAGCAAATGGAGCCCAAAGCCCATTTTAATAATGGCCCATGAGGTGTGGACGAATTTCAGCAACCCTAGGCCATATTTTCACCTCCTCCACACCTATAAATAGGGGTCTCATTTGAGAGAATAGGAGGAGAACTTCCAGACGAAGAAACGCTGCAGCAAAGCTCTGAAGAACTCCCGAAAGGCTCTGAAGGATTCCGAAGAAGAGGAAGAGATCAAGCCACGTTTTTGTCAAGAATATATGAATAATCCTTTGTGATTTCATCGATTCTTGATCAAACAAAGCCAAAAGTTGAAGAACGTTCGAAGATCTGAAGAACGGAGCTTGAAGATTCGAAGATCTGAAGAACGAAGCTTTGAAGATTCGAAGATATGAAGAACGAATCTTTGAAGATTTGAAGATATTCATATGAAGATTGAATCAATATTCAATTGAAGATCAAGCCATATATCCCGGGAAGCCCTTTAACAGAAGATCAAGCCACATAACGGCCCTTTTGTTGAAGATCAAGCTACTTGAAACCGGAGGCCCTTCAATATTGAATTTTGCATTCAAGAAGATTTGAAGATCTGAAGAACGAAGTTCGAAGATTCGAAGATCTCAAGAACGAAGATTCGAAGAATCGAAGAACGTTCGAGTATTTGAAGAATTAGAGATTTAATTTTAAATTAAATTCTTTAATTATATTCATATCAAATTGCAAGTGAAGAATCAGAGGATTCATATTTAGAGATTGTACCCGATATTCTCATATATTATTATTTGCGATCAATTTTAAGTAAATACTTAAAATTTATTTCACAAATTTTTGGCACGCCCGGTGGGACCACTCTACCTCTCATCTCTTCACTTTGATCAAGGAAAACGAACCAATGGCGTCAAGCAAGCCCGTGTTCACTTTGAAGTCTAGAGCATCATCAAGCTCGAATCAAGATATGCAAGGCCCTATCACTAGGAGCCGATCAAGAACCCTAGCTGCGCAGTCATCTTCGGGAACAACTCCCGGTGCGATGGTTGGAGTTCAAATTGCGCAAGAGATGGCCCAGAAGCTTTCTTCACCCATACGTGAAGTTACTTCCCCAAAATGGACAAGTAGCGATGAGAGTTCATCATCTGGATCAGACTTTACTCCCCCGTCAAGTCCTCCACGAAGAACTACTCCACAATGGTCAAATGTCTACACCGTGATGCCCACCATGACGACGAGCACCACATCTATGGAAGAACAAATTGCCCATCTAACCAAGGTCATCGAGGGGATGAGTATGTTCATGCAAACTCAAGACCAAAAGTTGAATGATCTGAATAACAAAGTAGAAATCTTGAAAGGTGAGTCAAGTCATACTCATGAGAAGGATCCTGAAATGCATGAAGAAAATGATCCTCACCAAGAGGATTCGGGGAAGAACATCTCAACCTCTGGGGGCATGATCCCGATTGATCAACTCAAAGACTTCATCATGGGAACCATAAAGGGGAAGATAGAAGGAAGCAAATCTACTTACTCCTATGTTAAGCCATACACGCAAAGGATCGAGAATCTAAAAATGCCCATTGGTTACCGGCCACCAAAGTTCGTCCAGTTTGATGGGAAAGGAAATCCAAGGCAGCATGTTGCCCATTTCGTAGAGACTTGTAACAATGCGGGAACAAGCGGAGATCACCTTGTCAAGCAGTTTGTGCGATCTCTGAAAGCAAATGCATTTGACTGGTATACTGACTTGGAGCCCGGTTCCATTGATAGCTGGCAAGACATGGAACGTGAGTTCTTAAACCGTTTCTATAGCACAAGGAGGGTGGTCAGTTTACTCGAACTAACAACTACTCGCCAATGGAAAGATGAATCTGTGATAGCTTACATAGAGCGTTGGAGGGATCTTGCTCTAAACTGCAAAGAACGAATCTCTACAAGCTCCGCTATCGATATGTGCATTGAAGGAATGCATTGGGAATTGTGCTACATTCTCAAAGGAGTCAATCCAAACACTTTTGATGAGCTAGCAAGCAAAGCTCGTAACATGGAGTTGAGCATTACGAGTAGTAGAAGGAAAACCGTGGGTATGTATCCCGTCAATAATGCGGTTGAACAACAAGATTCCAAAAATGGGGGCAAACCCTTTTCCAAGTTTGAAAAGAAAGAAGCAATGGTCGCGAAGGTTGCACCTGTTAAGATCTTCACTCAAAATTCAAAACAAGTCCCGAAGGTTGACTTGGAAATGTCAAAACGTGTTAAACCATTTTTAGAAGAGATGTTGGAAAAGAAGTACCCCTTCTTAGACTCTGACGTTCTTCCCATGTTTGAAGAACTGATGAGATTGAAGCTCATAGATTTGCCCGAGTCCAAACGACCCGAGGAAGCTACAAAGGTTGATGACCACAACTACTGCAAGTATCATCGAATTTTAAGTCACCCCACTGAGAAGTGTTGGGTGCTTAAAGATAAAATTATGGCCTTAGCCCGCGAAGGAAAAATTGAACTAGCTGATTCTGCCGCAAGCACAAACCAAATCAACATTACATTTGGTAGGTTTGCTCCGCTCATGGCCAACAATAACCCAAGTTGTCACAAGCATAAACTCCCTTTTACTGTCAAGGAAATGAAAGAATGTCTTCCTCTCACTAAAAGAATGGCACTTGAGGATGTTGATGACCAAGGAAGATCATGGACCTTGGTAACTCGAAAGAAACAAAAGAAGAACCACACACCTAAGCCACAATCGAGGAAAGTGGTAAAGAATTGGATCAAGAAACAACTGATAAACGAGTTAAAGCAAAAGAAACAAAAGAAGGATCGTGTTCATTCCAAGACTGCACGAAGGGTGATTACTCTCCACGACTTTATGCCAAAGGATGTCAAGAACGAGCTGACTCAAATTTCAAGTTCTTGTCTTAGCACCCATGAAGAAGAAGTTGAGAGTTCAAGTGGATGTCCATCTCTAGTTTCGACTAAGAGAGAAGTGGTCGAAGCACAAAAATCTACTTCATATGTCACTGACATTGTCTTTAAAGACGAAGATCTCATGTTGGGTGCTACTCCCCATAACCGCCCGCTTTTTGTTGAAGGATACACTCGTGGACAAAGAATCAAAAGAATTATGATTGATCAAGGGTCTGCCGTTAACATTCTGACGGTTCGAGCTATGAAAGACCTTGATATATCAATGGATGAACTCTCCCAAAGCCGCTTGATGATTCAAGGCTTCAATCAAGGGGGGCAAAGGGCGATTGGAATGATACGTCTTTATTTGATCATCGACGGACTAAAGGCAAACACTCTATGCCATGTGATTGATGCAAAGGCTTCATACAATCTCCTTCTGGGACGCCCATGGATCCATGAGAATGGTGTAATCCCTTCAACATGGCACCAATGCTTCATGTATGAGCAAAATGGCATTGTAAAGAAGGTAGTGGCCGATGAAACTCCATTCACAGAAGCCGAGACATACTTTGCAGATGCGAAGTTTTACCTAAAGGCCAAAATTTCTAAAGATGACAACGCTAGACAAGAGGAAGAATATCACCCCTTGATTGGACCAAAGCTGAAAGGAAAGCTTGTTGAAGGCGTAGAAGGGCTTACATTCCCTCTTGCAAAGATTCAAATAACAAAGCCTCCTCAAAACACATCTGAGGAGGAAGTAAAAAGTGGGAATGATGTTAAGGCATTTCAGCTCCCCAAGGCGCGTACAAATGAAGGATTTGATCCAAACGCATATAAACTCCTTGCCAAAACTGGTTATAATCCTAACGAACAAAAGTTAGGGAAGCTCATTCCGGAAGCCGGTGGAGAAGGAACACCAAAGCAAGTAAGCTCACGAGGGCATGTTGGATTGGGTTACATTCAACCTAAACCTATAAAGATCCTCATAAATAGAGCCGCAATACATCATATTAGTGCCAATGAAGAAGATGAAGTGAATGCCAAACTACAGTGCTCTATCTTTGATCGGATTGAGGGGGCAAGATCAAGGCCCGCTATCTTTGATAGATTGGGTCCGAAGCCAAAGAAAGTTATGAAGAAGACTTTACAAAGACGGCTTGGAACGAGCCCGATGATGATCAAGTACGCTGAAGACCCATGCATGGGACAAAACTTCAAAAGAAAGACTGTTCACGAAAGATTAGGACTGGAACATATAGACAATAAATCTGTTAAAGTTCTTTCCGGAAAGCAAAGTCTTAAAAAGCACAAACGTTCTATCCCATCTCGTATGAGACGAGAAACCAATGTGAAATTAACTTATGGAAGTGCACTCAAAGTCGAGCCAGTGACCATTGTGCACACTCGTGATCAATATGAAGACCAATATGAAGATTCAGTGCCCTTGATGTCAGGGTATAAATATGTCAAATAAAGTGTTGAAAGGCTTAAACCACCAATGATGTTGTAAGTGGCTAAACTACTAAAACATCTCACTTTGTCTATGGGTGAGCATAATCATAGATACTCTTGGCCCACGAGAGTTTAAAATGTGTACGGCAAACTCCTGGCCCGCATGAGTTAAAACTGTGTACGGCACCCCGCCCCTCTAAATTACCTATTCAAATGGTACTATGAACTACGTTTGACTTGATCTCCTTCACAGGAGTACGTAGGCAACTCAAAAGTTTCATTTTTGAGTTCAGTTATAACAAAATAAATCCCAATTAAGTCACTTTGTCAAAAAAAAAAATCAGAAAAGGGCTTACGAAAGCAAAAAGTCAGATGAATGGCAAAGGCTTGGGAATTCTTTGATCTCCTCCTCATCGGAAGTTGATTGAGTTGAGCTTCAAACGACATCTCCACAATGATGCCACCACTATCCCAATAACGGAGCAGGTGGCGCCGACAACAGTGGCAACAGTAGTGTCTCTTGAACTTTGAACGACGCCACCATCCTAACAACGGAGCAAGTGACGCCGACAGCAAAAGCAATGGTTTCTTGAACGACAACATCAATGGCGTCTTTGGAGTCTTGATCAGTGCCAATATCCCAACAAAGGGCTAAGCAGCAGCGACGATCGGAAATCGGTCTAATTCTTCAAATTGGTGTCATCCCAACAAAGGGCTAAGCAGCACCGACAATCGGCAACCGGCCTAATTCCTTAAATCGGTGTCATCCCAACAAAGGGCTAAGCAGCACCAACAATCGAGAATCAGCCTAGTTCTTTAAATCGATGTCATCCCAACAAAGGGCTAAGCGGCACCGATGGTCGAAAATCAGTCAATCATCGTTCTCTTCCATAAGTGGTGCAATGATTAAATCACTTGAGATGGGAGGAAATCGGGTCTCCTTGTTATTAAATAGCTCCAGTTGAGGAATATAGATCAAGCCTTTTAAAAAATGGGAAGGCTTAAATTCTGAACCGGGTATGATTAAAGGCCCAATAATTCTTAAAATCAAGACAGGTCATAGATCCCTTGCAGAGATGAGGACCCCTCGATCTCCTTTTCCTCGGGAATCTTCTCTCTCCGACGAACAGCGAGAGATCCCAGTGGCAAAGCAGATTCCTTCTCCAGCCAGAAACCACGAGCAAAGGGCTTAAAAGATCTCATCATCATTCTTCTTGTTCGTTGATATGGAGAGATATTTTTTGGTGCCATGCCTGACATCTTTAAGATACACCATTTTGCACTACAACAAGCAAAAAAAGGTCATTATTATCATTATTATTATTATCATCATATATAATGATAATAATTATAATGATAAAATTGTCAAAAAGGAGACATGAATTATTCGTTAGTGCCGAGAATTTGGAAGAGCTTAAATATCTTAAAACAATCTCAATTAATGAGGCCAGGAATGGGAACGTTCGAGATTTATGATAAGGTCCAAAAAGTATTGCTGCTGCCAATAACTTAACACACAGCTTCTTTTTGTAAGGAACCCGCAAACGTTCGAGATTTATGATAAGGTCCAAAAAGTATTGCTGCTGCCAATAACTTAACACACAGCTTCTTTTTGTAAGGAACCCGCAACCCGGTAAATTAAACTTCGAAAGAAGACTAGCAACAACATCAAAGAAAGGTTTTTTTATTGAACAAAAATCAATGTCTAATTCGGCCAATCGTCTTCCCCGTCTCGACTTCGGCCTTTGACAATATTGATGACGGCTTCTTCTCCGACTAGCAACCAACTTCAAGTCCAAGTAACGAATCAGCAGCGACGATAGCTCTCCGACGAACTGCATAAGTCATACACCAAGCTCCGGCATCGATTTCCGACGGCAACAGCACATGCGCCATCATCTCGGCGGCAGCAACAAAAATCAGCATCTGGATCCAAATTCTTGGCGTCAACACCAACTAGCTTCTGCGGCATCCGACCCCAACAATCTGCCAAACACCAACTAGCTCTTCTTGTACATCGGCAGGTTCTATCAGCGTCAACACCGACTAGCTTCCGCGGCATCCGACACCAGCAATCTGTCACACACCAACTAGCTCTCCTATGCAGCGGCAAGTTCCCTCAAAGACGACACCAGCAATTTGCCAAACACCAACTAGCTCTCCTATGCAGCGGCAAATTCCCTCAAAGACGACACCAGCAATCTGCCAAACACCAACTAGCTCTCCTATGCAGCGGCAAGTTCCCTCAAAGACGACACCAGCAATCTGCCAAACACCAACTAGCCCCCGGGTACAACGGCAGGTTCCATCAATAACGACACCAACTAGCTTCCGTCACCAACTAGCTTCCAACACAAGCAATCCGGCAAGAGGCATCGGCATTTTTTTCAACACCAACTAGCTTCCGTCACCAACTAGCTTCCAACACAAGCAGTCCGGCAAGAGGCATCGGCATCTTCTTCAACACCAACTAGCTTTCAAGCTCTGATCTGCATCAGCGGCAAGAACAAGAGCAGACGGCTATAGCTCTGAAAGAATGTGGCTGCAGAGCTCCTTCCTGAAATCAATCTGGAACCGAGCGTAACAACAAAAACAGGACGGCGGCCGTTCCAAACCTTCAGAAAGCATCTATCCTGTTAGAAAACTATGGCTCGTTTCATCCTCTGGCAGCAAAACAGAGACGCCGTCTTTCTTTCTCCAACAAGCAACACCTTTTTGGATTATGGCAGAATAAGCACGTCAATTTTCGATGTTCTTGTGCAATGAACAAAGCCCCAAGCGACATAGACGACCGATATGACAATCAGCAAAGTCACATGGTTCTGGCAATAATCTCCCTGGTCATCTTCTTCGAATGAGAATAAAAGCTAGCATGGACTCCCTCTTTGAATCAACTTCAGTCTGCCGGTAAACAAAAATCTGGCCAGCAGAAAACGATCTCAAGTTCAACAGTACCCACCGGCGAATAGAGCAGCAACCAGCTTCATCTCTCTGACCATCAACCTTCGGAGGCACCAGAGCAATCGGCGGCAACCCTCAGCCTCGGCCAGACCTTCTTCTCCGGCAGCAACCTCCTATCTCCCAATGAACAGAGTAGATCCCTCTTTTGACCGGAAATCAGTTTCGAAGCCTGGCTATGCTTTCTCCTTCAACGAACATACAGGTAGGAAGGTAAATTAGCAATAGCCTTCAATGAAGCCTTGGTCCGTTGCTCACCACCAGAAGAGGATTGCCACAGAGCATCCTTAGAAGTCGATCTCAACAGGAAATCAATAAGAGTGGTGAGCTGCAACCAGCTTCGTTTTCCGGCCAGCAACATCTCGAGTTCTGCTCCCAACGAATTTCACCTGCAACAGCATAAAAGAATACAAAGAAAAGAAGATTGGTTTAAATAGAAATTTACCTATTCTTCTTTGCTGCACTAACGAGCTTCTAATACGGAGTAATTGATATGCGTATAAAAAGAGGATGGGTTAGGGTGATATTTATACAAGTTTCTGGAAGAATTCGAGTTACAATTGAATTTGGCAATTGAGAGCTGGCCGCAGGCTCAAGGATCCAAATCCTAGCAGGAGTTTAATCTTATTTGGGAAACAAGTCGCTGAACGGTTTGAGTAATACTCGTATAGAATAAATTCAATTGGGATTATACTTGTGTTCGAGGCGGTGATAAGAGTTCAACTAAAAACTCTAAATTGACCACCGCAAGTTGATTAGGCTGCATGTTTCAATTTGAGAAGAAGTGCAATAGTATTGAACTATTATTATCTACGGACGTATTCTACTATTCTTCCTCAAATCTTTATGAGAATGGACATTGATTGAATATTAAATTGTCTAGAACATTACTCGTCCTCCACAGTTTTGTTTTAGACCGATTTGATTAAAAAAAAGTAAGTGATTTAGTTTCACTTATTTCGGGACTCACTTGTTCGTGCCAATAAAATCACTTCAGCTCAAGTAAGTCCCGAGGGGGCATTTGTGGACATTTAAAATTAATGGGTAATTACTTCATGAATGAATTGGGCTTACGAGATAACCGTGACGGACTGTTGTTGCCATTAAGTTCGATTTAAATGCTACCGGGCTATTATGTGTCTTATTGGGCCTCTTTCAAGTGATATTGGGCCATCCTTAGATTCAAATGGACTGCTCGTAGTGGTTGTTGGGCTCTATAAAAATATTAATATGGGTCCATTCGGATAAAATTTAATAATTAAATTAATCTGGGTTATTTAAAATATCCAATTAATTTAATTAATTCCCTAAAAGAATGGTCCGGTCCTTTTAATTTCTCTATTTTGAGCCCGTCATCAAATATTGGCTCAATACATAAGAGGCATGATCCGATTGATAAAGAGGACGAATCTGGTTAAAAATGTGTCCATATGGATGAGAAATCGCTCCGAACCTTGTTAAGAAAGCTGTCCAGATACGTTGCACAAGTGCTGATTTTTCTAGCTATTAAAATGCAAGCAAATGGAGCCCAAAGCCCATTTTAATAATGGCCCATGAGGTGTGGACGAATTTCAGCAACCCTAGGCCATATTTTCACCTCCTCCACACCTATAAATAGGGGTCTCATTTGAGAGAATAGGAGGAGAACTTCCAGACGAAGAAACGCTGCAGCAAAGCTCTGAAGAACTCCCGAAAGGCTCTGAAGGATTCCGAAGAAGAGGAAGAGATCAAGCCACGTTTTTGTCAAGAATATATGAATAATCCTTTGTGATTTCATCGATTCTTGATCAAACAAAGCCAAAAGTTGAAGAACGTTCGAAGATCTGAAGAACGGAGCTTGAAGATTCGAAGATCTGAAGAACGAAGCTTTGAAGATTCGAAGATATGAAGAACGAATCTTTGAAGATTTGAAGATATTCATATGAAGATTGAATCAATATTCAATTGAAGATCAAGCCATATATCCCGGGAAGCCCTTTAACAGAAGATCAAGCCACATAACGGCCCTTTTGTTGAAGATCAAGCTACTTGAAACCGGAGGCCCTTCAATATTGAATTTTGCATTCAAGAAGATTTGAAGATCTGAAGAACGAAGTTCGAAGATTCGAAGATCTCAAGAACGAAGATTCGAAGAATCGAAGAACGTTCGAGTATTTGAAGAATTAGAGATTTAATTTTAAATTAAATTCTTTAATTATATTCATATCAAATTGCAAGTGAAGAATCAGAGGATTCATATTTAGAGATTGTACCCGATATTCTCATATATTATTATTTGCGATCAATTTTAAGTAAATACTTAAAATTTATTTCACAGGGTGGATCTGGGGGAGGGGGGCAATTTAGACTCTGACCCACCTCAATTTAAAAAAAAAATAAGAAAATATTTGATGTAACTTTTCTTAAAAGATATTCTTTGTAAAGGCTTAATCCAGCCCAGTGTCTTGCATCCGCCTTTGATCATGAACTCGACTCAGCTCATCTACACCCTACGTGTATATATAGAATGATGACATAAATATAACCTATCACCTATTCTCACAAGATAAAAATATGATTAGTTTTTTATCATGTAACTACTGTCTACTCATATTTCTTCCCCCACCAAGCCTTACACAACCGCCGCAGCCCCCAACTGGTCGCCAGCATCCACCATCGAAATGTTTTTCCCAAATATTTTGGAAAATTCGATTGAAAAAAAAACATATGATAGTCACATTAACATTGTAATTGGCAATAAGACGGCGACATAAACAATATCGCTAATAATTGAAATAAATTGATAGTTACATGCCAAACTTTTGTGACATAATAAACTTATAATGACATGCATCATTAGGACCTGATAAAATGTTGTTCACTTTTTTAGAATTTGATTTGAATATAGTACTCCGTAATTTCTGATACATACACATTCGCATAGATAGATGTATATGAGTGAGTATATGTTCAACACAATTTCAAGCAATCTACATGAGACATTGAAATTACAAGCACTAAAAAGGGTTTTAAATTACAATGTAAAGCACACAAAAGATTTGAAAGCCAACATCTCAACCAATTTTTTGAGGTGAAACAAGCACTACACCTCGCCACGTAACTCAGTCAGCGCTCTTGACTTCATTGCATAAATTTCAGTTTGTTGCACATAATATTGTTCTTTTATAATGAACTTAACGCAAGGATCGAAACTATTGGACGTGCTACATCTGTTCTTAAATAAATGCAACATATTGAATTTTACATTTTTCACACGTTGTACTTGATTTCATTTTATTTATTAATGTATTAATATTTTTATGAAAAAATATTGTTAAATTTGTCTCATTATAAATTTTCAAATTCTAATTTTTTAATTTTTTTACTAATACAGAATTATATATATTAATGGTTAAAGTTGTGTCTCAACAAATGTGAAATGTTAAGCGTTGCATTTATTTAAGAACGGAGATATCGGTACATTTACAACCATCTTTTAACGCATAGCTAGTGCATGTACATAAAAAACATTGTAGAAGTAAGGGTTTGCGACAGCATTTAATTAAATTGAGTTACTAGAATGATTAACTCGTATACAATTATATCAGATCATATGTTCATATTACCTGAATTGTTTTATACGAAATTTGATAATTAAACAGCCTATCAGTATTTTGTTTTTGTGTTTTTGTTTTATTTGGCTGTTTATTATTGATTTAACAACACTTTGATTTAACAGCCAAAAAACACTTTAATTTGATTTAACTTTTTTATACGAAATAAGTGCAAATGAAAACACTTTAATTCAATTTGATTTAACTTTTTTATACTCATGACCGCATTAGATGGTTTATTCTCTGTTAGGGGAATACACACATTGTGATACAAAATGAAAGTGGGGATTTATTAAGAGAAGGTGGTGGTGATGTTATAGTTGAACGTGGTGTAGATGGTTACCCTTTTACTAGAGAGAAGGTTACAATACTGAAAGAATGCGAAGAAGGAATTGTTGTAGATATACCCATATGCCATATGCAGAGTAATAAATAATTTTGGGATCGATGGAAGGAATTGCTGCAGCGTGCAGCACAGTAACAGTGGAAAAGAGAACATTCTGTTGGAAAAATGTGTGAAAAATTGCATTAAATGGCTATTTTGGGGCAATTTTTTGAGTGGGCTCCACTTCCGATTTGGGTCGGGTCAAAGTGGTTTCGGATTGTCCTTGTTAAGGGCTACAATTCGATATATGGTACACTCAAAACGCATAACGGGTGAATGAGAAATCGCTTTTCGAAGTTTACCCGTTAGAAGGGAAAAAGGATGAGTTTCTAGTGTGTTAATTTCTCACACCGGAAAACCCAAGTGATTTGCTACCCTTTATAAAGGGACTCCCCCCTTATGGAGTTAAGATTCTTAAGGGTAAAGGCTCTCTCCACGCGCGCAGGGGGTGCAAATCAAATCACGAATTCGGAGAAGAAAAACCGCGACTTGCGTGCGCGGGCGACCTGCGGACACGAATGTCGTCCAAAAATCTATCTACTGCTCCAGTTCTGATGGCCTTTGGGCAGAACTACGTAGGGGTCTTCTGATGGCTTCTGAACCGTTACAGCAATAAATGCCCAACGTTTATATCTTTTAATGCAGTGTTAAATGGACAGTTCATGGACAATTCAATGTCCAACGGACTGGTCATTGATGTCCAACGTTCAGGTCCATTAATTCACTATTTTCATACAACAAATCCTCTTATATAATGGCTGGCAGGTGGTTTGCAACAACACACGAATTTAGACACTTCATTCACGTTTTGCACCTCAAAAACACCCTCCAGCATTCGGCAAATTCCTTCTGTGTTCAGTCTTTGTTCTTGTTCGCTGGAAACTTTTGTTTGAGTGCTCAAACACTAGTTCGTTGTCATCGTATCCTGGGAAACTATTGTTGCAACGCTCCTAGCACCGTGGGAGGCAATAAATACGTTTTAAGGACATCGTGCGTAGCACGAGCTTTGACAAATTCTGCTCTATCTCTTTTCTTGTTTTCTTTCGTCATTTTATTTAATTAATTTATTTTAATTAATTTTCTTTATTTTCCGAAACACACCCAACACATTCACCAAGGTTAAATTTGTAAAGTTGGTGCGCAAGAATAATTGAATTATGGTTGTCACATTTTTAATAAAAGTTGAATCAGGTTTTATTAATATGTTTATAGTCTCTCTAAGCATAGTATGTTTTTGTTTCAGATACTTTTTCCCCTCCCAGAATTGTATGTTACTTTTTTACGAGTTTTTTCTCGGAATAATGCTAATTAAATAAATAATTCCCAAAATACTGTTAGATTGACCGGGGTTAAGCAACGGAGCTGTCACTTGAAGTGGCGGCTTTATAAAAAATCACAGAGTAAACAGTACGGAGTACACATGGTAACGGGTCCCACCCATTAAAAACCTCATATTTTCTTTGAAATACTATAACTTTTTTATTTGTACTCTGATTGTTACAAAAAATATACCAAAATTCATAATTTTTTATTATCTTTCATATGACACCAATATTGAATATATAAAATAAAAAAAAAATTAACACTTTAAAAATTACTGCGTATCTATTTTTAAGTGCTATATATTTTTTATTTGTATTCCGATTATTACAAAAAATATATAAAAATTCATTATTTTTATTAGACTAAAGGATCAAATAGGTCCTTGAACTGACTTAAAGTGTTCAATTAGCCCCTTACATAGGAGGTTTTGCCCGGCCGTCGCCAATTGCGGAGGTTCCCGGTAGAATTTTTTGATGAAATTTTTCGAGCATCTTCTTCATTATGTCTAGTTTACTCATACCAAATTTCAGCTAAAAATTCAACCGGGAAGGCAGTCAAATGATTTTTTGAAGGTAACTGCAAAGTTAAACAGTGCAGTACATTTCGGAAAATCATTTGATTGCCTTCACGGTTGAATTTTTAGCTGAAATTTGGTATGGGTAAACTAGACTTAATGAAAAAGATGCTCGAAAAATTTTATCAAAAAATTCCACCGGGAACCGCCCTAATTAGCGACGGCCGGGCAGAACCTCCTATATAAGGGTCTAATTGAACACTTTAAGTGAGTTTAAGGGCCTATTTGGCCCTTTAGCCTTTTTATTATCTTTTATAGGAAAGCAGTGTTTCATATAGAAAAATAAAAATAAAATCTATTAATTTGCGTAGTTTAGGATCATTTTACAAAAAAATGTGACAGTATCAAATTAATAGATTTTATTTTTATTTTTCTATATGTAACACTGCTTTCCTATAAA
This sequence comes from Cuscuta epithymum, assembly GCA_945859915.1. Taxonomy (NCBI): domain Eukaryota; kingdom Viridiplantae; phylum Streptophyta; class Magnoliopsida; order Solanales; family Convolvulaceae; genus Cuscuta; species Cuscuta epithymum. The sequence continues at coordinate 1,431,999 of CAMAPF010000137.1, forward strand.
AGATAATAAATAATAATAAACTTTGATATTTTTTTGTAATAATCAGAATACAAATAAAAAAAAATATATAACACTTAAAAAACAGATACGCAGTAATTTTTAAAGTGTTCAATTATGTTTGATTTATATATTCAATATTAGTGTCATACGAAAGATAATAAAAAATTATGAATTTTGGTATATTTTTTGTAACAATCAAAGTACAAATAAAAAAGTTATAGCACTTCAAATAAAATATGAGATTTTTTGCCTTGGTTACGTGACTTACGTTATTTTAGATAAAGCCGCCACTTCAAGTGGGGCTCTTGTACCACGTTGATTAACCCCGATTAATCCACCAGTATTTTCTAGGATACGAATTTGCATTTAGCCGGGGTGCATGATCGAGATTAAGTAGTGCGAAAGAATAGTTAGCAAATTCCTCATCAACTACTTGGATTAAATTTCACTTTTCTAGCTCGAGTCTATTTTTTAATTTTCTCTCACACACACTATATGAATTTGAGAAATGAATGTATCTCCGATCCTCTCCCTCAATTAGAGGGTACATAGAGCCACATAGAGCCATTACTATCACTAATGCTATAGAGGGTCATAAGACAGTTTTTTTGTCTGCGCGACAAACCGATTTTCCCCACAAACGTTCAGATTGTCTGTACATAGACAATTTGACCGGCGTGTAAAATGTCATGTACAAATGGCGAGTACACGAAACATTATCGTTGGTCAGATGTCTGTACATAGACAATTTGACCAGCGTGTAAAAGGTCATGTACAAATGGCGTGTACACGAAACATTATATTGCTAGCTTGCTACATACCTACATTTAGGAGTGTAAACGAGCCGAGCTGACCCGAACTTACATAGGTTCGAGCTCAAAAATATTTATCATGATCAAGTTCTGCTCGAGCTCAAACGAGCTCAACTTTAATGCTCGAGCTCGGTGTATTTACCTAAGCTCGAAATCATCTCGAGTTCGACTCGAAGCTACTAAATCAAAGGGTTGCTCTGTAGCCTCCCATTACAGAAGAAGTGGAGAAAGTCTTATTTATTGAGCCATGGTAAAGCCAAATCATTCCGAGTAGCCGGTGTGGGACAAACCTATTTGAACATTATAAAATACAATAATATGCATTAAGCAAAATTTAGGCTAAAGGGGAGCTTCAAACCTAGGTTGCTGCTATATTGACCACCTAAGAAGAACTCTATTCGACTACGAACTCATTTGTGGATAAGTTTGAACATATGTAGTTATTATAACTTATTTCATGAGTTCTCAACATTAACTGTTGGAAAAAGTGTGTTAAAATTGCATTAAATGGTCATTTTGGGGCAATTTTTGAGTGGGGTCCACTTCCGATTTGGGTCGGGTCAAGGTGGTTTCGGATTGTCCTTGCTTAGGGCTACAATTCGATATATGGTACGCTCAAAACGGGATAGGGTTGTGATATGATGGAGGGTTGTGATATGATATAACATAAATAGATGAAGTAACATAAAAAGATGGAGCCTATCTCGGTGGTCAAACCCACTTTTCCGCAGCTCATGGGGCACCCTTTTGGCAATTTGGCGTGGAAAGGAGCTAACAAACGGTTCAATTCGTCTTCATCTTATTACTTATTGTTTATTCTTATTTTATTCAGATCAGATCATATCAGAAAAATTCAGATCAGATCAGAAACATTCAGATCAGATCAGAAACATTCAGATCAGATCAGGAACATTCAAATCAGATCAGAAAAGTTCAGACATGATTTATCCCTTTTATTATAATAATAATTATAATAATTATTATTATTATTATTATTTTATTATTATTATAATAATAATTATTATTATTATAATTAATATTATTATTATTCTTGTTGTTATTGTAATTATTATTATAATTACTATTCTTATTGATATTATTATTATTATTATTATTATTATTATTATTATTATCATTATCATTATCATTATTATTATTATTATTAATTTATTATTATAATTATTCTTGTTGTTATTGTAATTATTATTATATTTACTATTATTATTGATATTATTATCATCATCATCATCATCATCATTACTATGATTATTATTATTGTGATATTTATTATTATCATGATTATTATTATTCTTATTACTATTATGGTTGTTGTTGTTGTTGTTATTGTTATTAGTATTTTTTTGTTATTATTATATTACACGGAGTAATTACAATTAAAATTATAGAAATAAATATTATAATTATAATTATAATTAAAATTATAATTATAGAAATAATTATAACTAAAAATATAATTACAATTATAATTATAGCTTTTTTTTACTCTAGGAGACGTCTGGGGGAGGGGGTCTGGGGGGGCCTGAAGTAAACTAGGTAGAAACTCACCCCATTGAGTTTCGAACTCGAGACCTCCCATAAGGGAGAGTGAGTCGGCGACCAGCTGAGCTGGACCGCTTCCTCTAATTATAGCTATATTTATAACTAGTGTAATACGTATAATAATAATTATACCTATTATAATTATAATTATGATTTTTTTATAATTATGATTATAATTATATTTAAATTATATATGTGTAATTACATTTCTAATTATTATAATAAAAATTAAAATTACAATTATAATTTTAGAAATATTTAAATCAGACCAGATCAGAAGGATTCAGATCAGATCAGAAACATTCAGATCAGATCAGGAACATTCAAATCAGATCAGGAATATTTAGATCAGATCAGGAACATTAAGATCAGATCAGGGACATTCAGATTAGATCAGACCAAATCAGAAAGATTCAGATCAGACCAGATCAGAAACATTCAGATCAGATCAGATCAGAACTTAAAAAATTCAGATCAGAAACATTCAGATCAGGTGAAGAGAACAGCTTCTAAGGTTGTTCGTGATGGAGATAGACCTTCCGTGAAACGCAATTTTGCGATGGAGTTAGACCAGTGCATCGCCGTTCAAGGTCAGTGCTTTGTCATCTAAAAGTGGATGATCTGAAGCTCTACTTGGATGAAGGAGAAACTGATTGAAAGATGGGGAATTGGAGGAAGGGATTGCAATTACGGAAAGAAATGAGCTGAAAGAAACGGTGGATATTTGTTTTTCAAGTTGGAAAGACGTTTATTTTAAAAATGAAGATAGGAGAATGTTTGTTACTATCTCTTCTTAATTTTCAGCTGCTCCAGAGAAGAAGAAATGATATTTTATAAGTATCAGTAAAAGGCAGTCAAACAGAATGCTAGCAAGAAAGAAAAAATTGGAGTATATATTACAGGTATAGAAAGGAAATAAACTTTCATGCCAGAGAAAGACGGTTTCATCAAGGATCTTGTGGGACTTCTAAGAAGGCTGGATAACAAAAAAAAAAAAATTAAGGCACTGAAGTATCATTGTGTTCTGTAAAAAAACTTCATATTCATAGCACAGGTAGAGACAAAACAAATCAGGGTTAGAAATTGTTTTTACAATAAACCATCACAATATTTAAAGTATATGTAGAGAAGAAAACAATGACTTTGTACAAAGTAAAAAAGCGAGCAAATGGGTTCAAATACATTATATACAACAACAAAAAATCAGTATGTATTAACTGAATGTATGTACGACCTCAAAACTATAACTTTGGTCAAAATGAACTGAATGAGTTTTCAAGTGATGAAATCAAGTTAGAAGTGTAAATTAACTCACATAATATTCCCTTGAATATTAATTATTCTCTTAATCTATCTATATATTAATGTTGGGGAGTGTTGCTAAGATGTTAACATCTCGACATTAGTTATAGTAGTATTTATTTTCTTCCTCTATATATTAATGTTGGGGAGTGTTGCTAAGATGACAATTAGTTAACATCTCGACATTAATGGTTAATCGTTGATGGTTTCACAAGTAAGTAACTTTGGTTTATTAATGCACGGTCGTGGTTAATAAACTTAAGAGGGATTAATTTTGTTGGTTAAACCGAAACCGTTGTGTTGAGGTTATCAATCTCAATTGATTTCATCAAGGAGTTAAGAGATTAAATTCTACTATTAAGTCGGTATATGGCGGTGTTCTATACTTGACTAATATTAAGGGTTATTAATGAACGGACGTTGTTAATAACTACTCTCGATGAATTGGATATACTCCTCGATTGAGTATTTGAGAGGAGATAAGTAAGTTATAGATAAAACAATGATCGACTAAAATATATCAACAAGTGGAAAGTAGCAATGCCAAGTCCTTTTTATCTTTGAATTAAATCACATTTAAGTTGTTCATCTTTCTGTTTAATTAAATTAAATCATGGGAAAACTGTCAAATAGGTCCTCGAACTTTCATAAAAAAGTCAATTAAGTCCTTCTATAAGAGACTTTGTCCGGTCGTCGCGATTTGGGGCGGTTCCCGGTGGAATTTTTTGATGAAATTTTTTGAGCATCTTATTCATCAAGTCTAGTTTACTCATACCAAATTTAAGCTAAAAATTTAATCGGGAGCGCATTCAAATTAATTCAAGAACGCAAAAATGCGCAGTTATCTTCAAGAATTAATTTGAATGTGTTCCCGATTGAATTTTTAGCTGAAATTTAGTATGAGTAAACTAGACTTGGTGAATAAGATGCACAAAAAAATTCATCAAAAAAATCTACCGGGAACTGCCACAAATCGCGACGGCCGGACAAAACCTGCTATAGAAGGACTTAATTGACCTTTTAAAGAAAGTTCGAGGACCTATTTGACAGTTTTCCCTTAAATCATTCAATCCTAAACCCCCCTTTTATTTACTAGTTCTATAAAAAGAGAATTATTCCTTTCCCTGTGGATACGAACTCTACTACGCTATACTACGTATAAGTGTTAGTATTGAATTTATTTTGACGCACCGTGACAAAGTGCCACGTCACTTATCCAATGGTATTGGCTAATTATATAGTCTATCTGTGAGACTTAACCCAAACGACACGATGAACAATCATGATTAAAAGAAGACAAACTACATAGTTGACCTGACTTCTTAAGACCATCTAAAACTCTACTGCCACAATGTCCCAAGCGACGATGTCACAGTGGTCCAGGCGCCGCGCTAGAGACTAAAGCCAAAGGTGGTGGAGGGGATAGGCGAATGGGGTAGAGACCGGATCTGCTACTGGAACCCTGAAGAAGAGTTGCCCCCATGGTTTTGTCCTTTAGAAAAACAGAATTTTTATCAAATATCACCACACAATTATTGTAAGAACAAAGCTTTTGAATGGATAATAAATTATATTTAATATGAGGAACATGAAAAACAGATTTTAAATGAAGAGGCCGTGACAAGGAATTAATGGAAATATTGCCAATATTTTTTATGGGTAAATTTGTTCCATCAGCTACAGTAACAGTAAGTGGTCCGGAATAAGCAGATTTATTAACTAATGTACCTTCCTGAGGAGTCATATGCGCGGAAGCACCGGAGTCTGGGAACCAGACAGCGTCATTAGTATCACCCATGGGTGCAGCAAGAGCAGGAGCAGATGGCTGTGCAAAACGAGACGGACATGAAACAGCAGAATGACCTGGTGAATAGCAAAGCTGACAAACAACCGGCGGGGGAATAGAACCAAATTGTCCATCAACTAAAGGTGAGCCTGCATAGCTATGATTAGTACCAGGAATAAAATAGGGATGCGTATGTAACGATGAAAAAACCGTATTACATATAATTGAACCTGGACGTCCATGAGGAGGAGCTGGCAGGTGATAGGCTTGCGGCTGAAAATACCCCCCTTGGGGCTGCTGTCCAGGCCGTGGCTGGTAGTAGCCAGGCTACTGGCCGTATCCGGGAGCCACGTAGTTCGGCTGGTGCTGCTGGCCGTATCCCCGTCCTCGGCCGCAGGTGCCTCTGCCACGCTGACCACGTCGTCCTCGTCCCCGATTATACTTATTGCCACCTCTCGGATCATGTCCAGGAGCTGCCGGGGCCGCGGGCTGAGCAACAAAAGCAGCGGGCGATGATGCCTCCTGAGAGCGAAGATAAAGAATGTGTTGCTCTTGCTCAACCAGTCATCTCCGTAGCTTATCAAAAGTGAGTCCCTCCGGAAAAGAAGTTAATGTGGTAATTATAGACTCATAATCAGGACCAAGACCGAGAAGTGTTTGCTCAATTATATCTTTCAGGGAGACCAGTGAATTTCACGCATGTATTGCTCCATGGTTTGATTTTCCTTCTTTTTAGTATTATTGAACATGCGTTTTAATTCCATAGAACGAGCCATGCTGGCAGCCATAAATCTAGATTCCAGTCGTTCCTAGATGGTAGCAGAAGTTTGAAGAGTATGAACTTCAACGAGTATATCACGGGATAAAGTAGCAAACAGCCAAGAACGAATTGTTTGGTCTAACTTTAACCAATAATAATACTTGTTGTTCACAACTTCTCTACGATTAGCATCAAAAATAAATTGAGGAGGGGCAGTGATAGTACCATCTACGATGCCCATGAGACCGTGAGATACCAAAAACGATTCAAATTGGGCGCCAGAGCAGATAATCTTCAACTGCATCAAGCTTGGTGGTAACGATGTTCGTAATATTGGGAGCCGAAAAACCCATAGCCTGTGCAATTGCCTCCAGAGAACTGTTGTGAGCTGCTGCCGGTCGGCCTATCGGTGAAACCGTAGGCGGCGGCGCTAAGCCTTGCGCTCCAGAAAACGTGGGACCGCCAAAAAATATCCGGGGAGAGGAGGATGCCGGAACCGACTGTGTGGCTGAGTTCGGACCGGTCAAATGAGTGGCAGTAACCGGAATAGACCAATCAAACACCGGTGGAACCCAAACCAAGGCATCAAAAATCGGGTTGCTCACCGGAAAAGATGCTGAAAACGGCGGCTGCAAGACAGTGGACGCCGAGCCAAACGAGAGAGAGAGAACGAAGCAGATGAAGTAGAGAAAGCTGCCGGCATGGTGACGGGCGCTGCCGTGGTGAGAGGCACTGCCGTCGTCGGAGTCTGTGCGGCCGTTGTTATCGGCGCGGTGGTGGCGGTGGTTTGTCCAGCGACGGCGGACGAAGCCATAAGGACCGAAAAAAATAGGATAAAGGGATGACTCTTGATACCATGTGAGAATAATAAACAGGCTTAACCAGACTGGTAGACCTGAGAGTATATTTATAATAAATAAGTTGCCAAATACAATTAGGAAACTAACAATAATTAATTCTACACTATTACTATCTATATAGAGCTCAAAGGCTCCCATTAGTCCAAGAAGTAAAAACTGCTGTTTCGGTGGATAGTGGAATATCTAAAAAAATACTAACTTCTAAGGTTCGGTGATTGATCTGTCAGATTGAGAATTGAGACTACTAAAATGGTTTTCAAATTAAATATAGAAGATTATATATTTAAAAAAATTATGTGGGAATTGTCATAAAATTTAATAAGTGAGAATTGTCATAAGAATACCCATAGAACTAAGATTAGATGTAACAGTCATTAAAGAATGAAAGCAAGAGAGAAACAATTAGTACGTCATAATATAAAAGCAATCTAGCTAGCAACAAATTAGTACTTCATGATACTATGGACTCCATGTACACCAATCAGTACGGACTCCAGCAAAGTAGTACGTAGTATTATAGAAATTCATACATAGAAAGCCAAATTAGTAGTTCATAATTATTAAAGCATATAAGACTCTGCTTTTATCATGCTTTTGTTGCCTAACATTTCATCAAACATTTTATATGCTTTAACTTATATGATTTGATGCACCTAAAATTCATGTTAAAACAGAGAAATATATACATCAACAAATACTCAAGAACTCTTATATTATCATTTCTAGATGAATACAACAGGAGTATGGTTGAACTTTTAATAAAGCTTATACTCCATACAAATTCATAGTGCTTTTTGTGAAGAGATTTGTGTTTCTCAATTGATTCAATTGCAGGCGTAAAAATAATTTAAAAGGCTTTCAAAGATGATGGAAAGAGCGGAAGAGGCAGCTTACCTGTTTTATTAGAGAGGCAATAGCACAAATCCCTACCTCTATTGCAACCGCGCAATAAACTCGAGGATGAAGAGGAAGTAGATGAGAAACGTGTTGTACATGGCAATCTCTTGCGATATCTCTCAATGCAAGCCAATTTGTTCAGAATCTTTAGGAGAAGGAGCTCAGGCTTTCTGAAATTTTTTGAGGCAGGAAGGAATCGCTGGTTTCTTTTCTTTTCTCTCGCCACGTGGATGCGCCAAAGAGTAACCGTGCAGTGAATTGAGGTGAGAAAGACACGTTGGATTGAAGGGTATAATCGTACTTTAAAGAGTCTATTCTTTTCTTATATATAAATAGAATAGATTTTGTTTTAGTTCCCACCTTCGATACAAAATGCATAAAAGATTTGTTATATTTTTCGTATTTGATATATGTTTTGTATAAAATAGCAAACAAGTACAAAATGATAAGGGGAAGATTCCATCTCAAAATAAGCAGAAGTATTAGATATGTTAGATGCCCGTGGCGGATTGTAAGCTGATGCAGGGAGGATTGAGGTCGTACGCTCGCATCGCTGCGACGAAAGTTGGACGCCTAGATAAATGAATTAAGATTAAAGTAAGTTGGAGTGTTGGAAGCCTCGAAGGATGAAACTGGATGGCTGGGCATGATTGTGAAAGATAAGGATGCTAGACGCTTAGATGATGCAGGTGATTTTTTCTTTGGGTCCAATTATTGGATGGACCTTCTACAATTACTTGATTTTTTTCTAACATGGGCCTCACTTCAATGTATATATGTAGGGGAAATTCTATTCACAGCCACCATTTTACTAAATACAATCACATTTTTTTAATAAATCCAAATATACCCTTAATTTCATTCATCGCTTCTTTCCTATTACCGACTCCAGCCCCTTAATTCCATTCCTCTGCTTCTATTCAAGGTCATCTTCCCTCTATCTACCTACTGAAATGAACAGGCTTAAATTCTGCATCACGTTCAAGGCCGTTAGAAGACACCGGCGTCGTAACTTGAAGAGACTCAACGGAAACAAGAAGAATCAACCAAAGTTTAAGTTGAATCAAATGTTGAAGAAGGACCAGGAGTCAGCGTAGTTGGGACCAAGAAGGAGTAGCGTTGCTGGGAGACAAGTATTGTACAGGGCAGAGACTTTCAGCCGTGACACCGGCAATGATTTTGGGGTAGTCTGTGCTTCCCAGAGCTTTGAGCGGCCATTAATGGCAGACCTCGAGGTTGAGCTCCAGGAACTGAACAAATTAAAGAATTACAGAGGTTGTAATCAAGGCCTGGGCTTTCCTTGAGCAGCAATGGGGACCAGAGCGGTGGCGGAGCGACTGGGAGTTGGGCGGCACTGCGACGGAGGTAGTGGAACTCTAAGCTTCGTCGGAGTCTCATAAACCTTTGTTCCGTGTTACTTGACGGAGCAACTGGATTCTTCCACTTTTTAAGATCAGGAAGGATAATTTGTCTCCTGTCTATTTCAATGAACATTAAGTTTGTGGTTGTAAGGATAATTTAGACATTTGAAGATATATGAGGCTGTATTTAGCAAAAGGAGGTAAGTGTCAGATTGGTACTCGAAGTTGCATAAAATGGGTCAAATAAGTCCTTATATAGGAAGTTTTGTCCAGACGTCGCCATTTGGGGCGGTTCCCGGTGAAATTTTTTGACGAATTTTTTTGAGCATCTTATTCATTAAGTCTAGTTTACTCATTCCAAATTTCAGCTAAAAAATCAACCGGGAAGGCATTCAAATGAATTCGTGAATATAACTGTGCAGTTAAAAGTGCAGTTATCTTCAAGAATTCATTTGAATGCCTTCCCGATTGAAGTTTTAGCTGAAATTTGATATAAGTAAACTAGACTTAATGAATAAGATGCTCAAAAATTTTCATCAAAAAATTCCACCGGAAACCGCCTCAAATGGCGACGGACGGAAAATAAGGACTTATTTGACCCTTTTTATGCAACTTCGAGTACTGATCTAACCCTTACCTCTTAGCAAAAGTGTGGCTGTGTGGCTTGGGCCCTACTTATACTTAGCCTATGGGAAATCCACTACTATGTCAAATTATACATTGATTTATCATGTCTTTACTTTAGCACCTGTTTTGTATATTTATTGGTTCATATACTCAAACTAGTCCCTCAAATATTAGTTTGTTGTGGCATAATTTATCTAATCAGTATGAACTAAAAGGTTGTTATCTAATTTGAAAAGTGAAGATTATTGACTGGACCTATATAAAATCGCTAAAACTGAAACATCAGCGAAATGAAATATACCCTAGCCACCGTAGAATAAGCAATGAAGAAGATGTCATTTATAAAGAGGGGGTTAGATCTAAAGACGATAGAATTGAGGAAGTGTGGAATCTTCTTAAGTAATCTTCAAAAGAATTAATACTACAACAACAACAACTACTACTACTACTCATATCAATAAGGTGTATCTTTGATAAGTCCGTATTTAGACACGCATTTGATGCATGATGAGATTGTATTTTGATGGTTTTTCTAGCTTTAAGGTGTTGCAAGTCTCAATTTTAGCTCAAGTTATGTTTACCGAGCGTTGGTTCGAGTTTTGTGTCATTTGGAGTCAAAATGAGGAATTTAGAGTTCAATATCGGCACTTGAGGAGCAATCGGGAAGATTCGAGATGCATTCGAGAGTGGATTGAGAGCTTTGGAGGTCACCAGGAGATTCACGATGAAGATTTGATGACAAAAGAGCTCTAGGATTGGCTATGGGATCAAAAGAAGATGAATGAAGCTGGAAAACGACGATCAGGATGACCTTTGGTCAATTGTTCAAGCATATCTCTTTGTAGAAGCATCCAAAGGACACGATTCAAGTTGCATATGAAAGATTGAAAGCCAACTTCAAGGGATACAAATCATGTGAAGACATCATTCCGAGAATCTGAGACTAAAAAGGTGAAAACAGATGATGAAGTCAGATGATCTCTGCTGCGATTTCAGAATGACACCTTCCACCGTTTTGATCATATCTCTTGATTGCATGATTCAAATCACATTCGGCAAATTGGGGTGGATAGAGGACTTCATTATCTACAACTTTTATGAAGTAAGTTTTGTCAAATTCAGACAGAAAAATGCTGAAAAAACACGGACGCACGACCGCACGTAGAAGTACGCACGATCGTGCGTAAGAGCAAAAACGATCGTGAAGCTACTGCCATGTACGCACGATCGTGCGTACCAGGCCAATGCACGATCGTGCGTACACCCGAGACGCGGATTTCAGCCCCTTTTTAGTCCCAGTTCAGCCCAAACTCATCTGTTTTCTATAAATAAGGCCTCCATACCCCTTTTTGAGGGTTACGAACATTACAGAGAGGCCTAGGGACGAATTTAACACTGTTTTTACGCTATTTTCTTCCAAGACTCTGGGGTTATTTGTAAGTTCATCTTTTTAATTAATGACAATTATTTCTATTCATCCCAATTCTGTTGATTCTTCAATTATGAATTGTGAGTAGTTTAATTAGGAATTTGGGGTTGATGAAGGGGTTAATCATGATTGATGGCTAGATTCTTGTTGGTTTAATTGCATGAATGCCGTTTAATTTGTGTTTGAATAATTTAACTGATATCTGTTGTAACCTGGAACCGCGGCTAGAATTACAATTGCTTGTAGAATAAATTAAGAGAGATCTAGTTTATTCTAGGACACATTCACACACACTTAATCGTTCGCTAAAAGATTAGTAACGATTAAGGGGCCGTAAGCTCGCTCGTTTTGGCAATAATTTAGGATCCTGTCGCATGAGAGATCAGCCTGGTCCCCTAAATTATTGTACTCTACGCCGCGAGAGCGGTAAGAACTTAGTAATGATTAGTTAGGCTCAATGAAATTAAATTCATGTAATTGGACTATTCTGCCAGAAATCTGGTTAACCTCGGAATCAATTCATGTTCCCTTCGTCATTAATTAGAGAGAAACCAATCTTTTTATTTAATCGCTCATTCGCATTAGTTTAATTTTTCATACCAATCATATCTCGCACGACACATTTATTTTATTTATTTTTAATCGCTGAATTTAATTCATTCTTGATGACCTTTTGTCCGTCCCTGTGGAGACGATACTCGTACTTAAACCACTATATTACAATCTTTTTAAGTGCGAGAAAACACACATCAATCTTGTTTTAATGAAGCTCATATGTTAAGAACTTAAGGTTAAGTGTGATTGCATGAGAGTAGTCATATGATTGATGACTCTTTCGGAAGTTTCTCAAGCTGTGCACGAGTGAGAATAAAGTGGTAGATAAAGGCTCATGTTGGTTTGTGATTGTTGTACTGGGTTCGGAAGGCAACTATGATTGACAATATTAGACCTTGTGGGGCTGGGGTGTTACGAATGGTATCAGAGCAATTCTATGACAGTGTGTTTGTCTGGGGTATCATAATAAGGCGCTTTGTGTGGCTTGTGTTGAAATTAGCTGATTGACGCATGCAATAGGGTTGTTGTGAGCTGTTTAAATATTTTAAAATCACCGCCGCTACTATTAATGCATAAACAACATATATGGATATATACAGAGGACTGCTCAGGTCCAGCCGAAGGGACGGGAGGAGCCGTCCGAACTTCACTCTTTGGGGCGGTTCCCGGTGGAATTTTTCGATGAAATTTTTTGAGCATGTTCCTCATCAAGTCTAGTTTGTCCATACCAAATTTCAGCTCAAAATTCGACCGGGAAGGCAGTCAAATAAATTCTTGAAACTTGCTGCACTTTATATATGCGCAGAATGTGCAGTAAGCTTCAAGAATTTATTTGACTGCCTTCCCGGTCGAATTTTGAGCTGAAATTTGGTATGGACAAACTAGACTTGATGAGAAACATGCTCAAAAAATTCCATCGGGAACCGCCCCAAACAGTGAAGTTCGGACGGCTTCTCCCGTCCCTCCGGAGGGACCTGAGCATTTCTGGATATATACATACTCTACTCAATCATAGATGGAATCAGAATGCAGAATATTGTAGCAAACTAGCAACTCCCGTATTCTGCAATGTCTGCAATGTCTTCCCTAGGCATCCTTAGTCTAAGGACCTTAGAAATCACCCCAAAATGCAGTGCGGTGTCCGTTGACTCTCTCCATGTCCGACGCTCCGCGTCCGTTCCATCCGCTCTCAGAAGTTGTCTCCTCTATGCATCTCACTCAGCTCCCAACAGCTCCCCCTGTTTGCAGCTCAGCTACCTCGCCTAGTCGGCTAGTCCGAGCAGCCGACGATGGTGAAATTGAAGAAGCTGAAAATGAGTCAAAGTCAAACAAGCTGATCGATAAAGCTGAATTTCCAAGTACAAGCGTAAGCAAACTGATGAAGATGGTCACAGTCCCTGTCACAGATTCCTTGAAGCTCGTTGTGGCTACGCTAAACTTAGCTTCGCAATATAACATTGAGAATTGGGGTCCACAGCTTAAATTGCTCAGTCTGTGGTTCGTATTGACAAAGTTATAATGAAGTGCACCAACAAAAACAAACAAATTGAGTCACCTGCAGTGACGAAGAAACCTGAACAAATTCCCTATTCCTCTGGCACTCACACCATAAAGCTGTTGATAAAAGTTCCATCATCGGCTTCGCAAAAGCTGATCAGCATTGAGATGAATTTGGGGGACGGTTCCACTATAGAAATTTGCTAATTTTGAGAATATTTTAGAATTTTGAGGTTTTAATTTCTAATTTTGCTAAACTACCGAAGTTTTAGAGCCTGTTGCCATGTTAACACGTCTCTTCAGGTAAAATAAAAACAGTCAAAATAAAAACATCTTGAATTATAGAGTCCGTTTGGAGACCTCTTTTTTAGGCTTATCAGGCTTATCAGCCAGCCTTTTCACCAAACACGTAATTTTTACTTTCGCGTGCTGAATTGTGTAATAAGCAGAAAAAGTAAGGTTGGAGTTACTTTTCTGGCTGTATTGGCTGAAGTTACTGTAGATGACCATTTTAGTTATTTTTACATGTAATTTTTTCTTTATTTTATTAATAAAATATATTTTTAAAATATTTTTTTCTAGAATCAGCAGAATCAGACAAAACAGCCACTTCAGCCAGAACTTCATAAATTTCAGCAGAAACAGCCAAAACAGCCGATTTTCGTGCTACCAAACGGGCTCATAATTTACAAGGCCAATAATTACAACTTTTGTGCTAATGCATCAGCATTATAATTATTATTTTAATTATTTTTAATTCATGAGTTGTTACCAACATTATAACTATTCAAAAAAAGGAGAAGAAACAAACATATCTTTCTCACAATACAAACCACATGATTGAGAATTATACCAAAGAATTGATCATTTTCATGCACATTGAAGTTTATTACGTACTGCACTATTTAGATACAGCAGAGGTAGATCCAATGATCATCTGATGCTCAATAAACAAATGAGTAGTACTAAGAATAATTCAACACTTTACAATTGGCAATATCATAAGCGTTCCTTCACACAACATTTCCAATAAAAATGAATTAAATTTATTCATAAGAATTGGTTTTGATACCATGTTAAAATGCGGGGTTCCACCCTTAACAATCAGAATTGGTTTGATGGCTTGTTTAGCACTAATGATTAAGGGTAGCTTGTTTAGGGTTTGTTTGACCCGTTTATACACCCAGATATTGTACAGCTCGGTTCGAGCTGAGGGGACGTGTTAAAGCATTTGTCCACACCGGAAATCAATGAAACAAGTAAACACTATATAAGCCTTTTGGCTACTCTTCCTATCAGGTTCACCTTTTAGGATGGAACCCCAAGTCTTAACATGTTATTAGAGCCAAATCGATCCATGGTATGGGCCCCTATGAAAAAAAAAGACGACACAATTGTATAGAATGACGAATTGATAAAAAAATGAATGATGACACAATTCAATCGAAGTGTCTGGTCGTGAGGAGGGATATTTAAAACAAATAAACAATATATTAAGATCCAGACTCCCCCTCCTATCGGGTTGACCTTTTAGGATGGAACCTGAGGTCTTAACAATATGCATAAGAGTTAGGCCTCCTGAATTTTGATGATAATGTAATAGTTTTGATGGCGTCACCCCTTTTTGTAATCCCTATATTAGACTAATCAACTCCTTATGTTCTACTTTGTTTATTTGTAATGTGCTCCATATTTAGTGGTAAAGTACTCATAAAAAGCAAAGAGTATTAAAAGAGAAGTAAATGTACCATAAAACAAAAAGAAAAATATAAAAAAGAAAAGGTATGAAAAGAGTTAACTGGTATACATTGTTAGGAATGAGCTAGCTGAAAATCACCAGAAATCGGCAGCCAGCTGATTTCCTGGGCAGCCAGCTGAAAACTGGGGGAAAACTGGGTTTTCAGCTAAACTTATCCGAAATCCAATTCTCTCTTCTCTTAGCACAAAACAGTTAAACAAAAGACCAACTTGCAGTCAAAATAACAATTTGATGAAAAGTGAATTTATAAGAGATTTTAATCACATTATAAATTTCTTATAAATTTATGAGAAAAGGGGCAAATAAGGCCACGTACTAACCAAAAAGAGTCAAATAAGGCCTTATTTAGGAGCTCTGTCTGGCCGTCGCCATTTGGGGTGGTTCCCGGCGGAATTTTTTGATGAATTTTTTTTGAACATCTTATTCATTAAGTCTAGTTTACTCGTACCAAATTTCAGCTAACAATTCAATCGGGAAGGCGTTCAAATGAATTCTTGAAGATAACTGCGCTTTTAACTGTGCAGTTATCTTCAAGAATTCATTTGAATGTCTTCCCGATTGAAGTTTAAGCTGAAATTTGGTATGAGTAACTAGACTTAATGAATAAGATGCTCAAAAAATTTCATCAAAAAAATCCATCGGGAACCTCCCCAAATGGCGACGGCCGAACAAAGCCTTCTAAATAAGGCCTTATTTGACCTTTTTTGGTTAGTACGTGACCTTATTTGCCCCTTTTCCCTAAATTTATTTTACTAAAAGCAAGTGTCGTTATTTTGTAAAGGAAGCATTGAAATATCACTCAGCTTTATACTCGTTTTTACGCATAAGAAAATAAAGATAAAATATCTTTTATCTTGCATTGTAATGTGTAAACAAGTTGTGTTGAAGATTGTTGATCCGTGTCACTATGTGACAAAGACAAACCATGCTGCCTCAGTCAAGTGGAACAAAGCAAGTAGATCAAGCTACGGTCAAGATTCATTTTCTCAGCCAACAGTGGAGATGCAATGATCAAGTCTATAAATACAGAAGGAGTGTGGGAATACCAAGTGTGGTAAAAAATGAGAGGAGTCAAGTGGATAGAAGGAAATCATACTCTACACGATGAAATCCAGCCAACTATTTCCCTTCTACACTTCGGCTGCCACCCCACTCATCTAATGCTCTTAGAATAGCTACAATTCATACACATCTATAGAACTTAGATTAGTTGGTAGTTTAGCAATACACCCATGTATTCTAGACTAGTGCTAGACATTCTGGAGGGCTTTGTGATCAAATCCAGAAGGTGAGAAAAGGCAAGGACATGAGTAGCTTTTGGTGAGTCAATGTCATTAGTGAAAAACTTTGGGAGGACTGAGTAGCTTGGAACGATGTTTAAGTTCCTTGTGAAAAACCTCACAATCTACGCCTGGGCCAAGGGTGGGGCACTAAATGTAATGGGATATTCATTTAGTGGAAATCCATCTGAAATAGGTTCAGACTGGATGTAGGAGGATTACATCATCTCTGAACCAGGATATATCTTGTGTCACCTTTTACATTCTGCTCCTAACATAAATTCAGTACTCACTCACCTTCACCACTACACAACAAAACAACTTGCTCACTAAAACTGTCCAATGAACTTTCCCAGTTCACTGTGAGTCACCTCCTTATTATCTGTTCTTCAATGTGACCTATTTCCATTGGTCTAAATCCTTCATACTTGTGTGTTAGACTAGTTCTAAATCCAGCCAATGCGTTAGAATATAGTTTATTGCTATACCTTAACTAAATTAAGAAGAAACATCATTTCGGCAGCCTGCTCCTAAGGTTTGGCAGTCAGCTCCCAAAATAGTCTGGCAACCATCCCCTTCAGGTTTCGGCAGCCTACTCTTTGAGTTAACTGTTTCTGGAAAACACGTTTGTATCATGTTTAACTCATCTCTCTCACAACTAAAAGGGTCATAATTAACCTTTGTTTCTATATAGTGTTACCCTCCTAAGGTCAAGACTTCCGTTGCATGTTTCAATATCTCCCAAAAGATGTTGAAACATAGCCAGTTAGAGGAAAAAGGGTTGAAAAACGAAAAAGATTTAAAAGTCTATTCCCCCCTCTAGACTTTTAACTCACTAGGAACTCATGCAGAAAGCCAAAATAGAGAAAGTGAAATTGCAGAACATAGGAGACATCTTCTTTAGGGGGGAGGGGTGGGGGTGGAAATACAAACCTAAAACCATAGATGAGAGATGAGTATCAGCATTCAGCAACGGAGGAGATGAAAAAGGACAACGAGTATTAGGCTATGAGCAGCGAAGGAGATTTTCAGAGACGGAAAAAAGTTATGGCCAGACATTGGTCCTTATTTGGATAAAGACAAAAAGAGTGTGCATCTCACATGAGCAGCTTATATTTTACTACCCCCGTCCCGCTAAGATTGTCCCGTTTTACCATTTCAGTCTGTCCCACTAAGATTGTCTCATATCAAATTTGGCAAAGTTTCTGTGGCTCTAAATCATTTGTACTTTATTCTTACTTTATCAATTCAATATCAACCACATAAACCACTTTTTATTAATTTGCGTGTCACTCCCTCTTGTCCCATTGTTAGTGGGACGGAGGGAGTACTTTTTGAAATTCTTACTTCGTATATACTTACTTTTAAATAATTTGATAATAAAAATTCAATATGTTTGTGGTCGCTTATATTAATCTCAACTATCGATTGTTTCAGAATAATCTCATCTTAAAGCACCTTCCGGTTGTAGTTTGATGACTTGTTTAATACCCTAGATTAAGGGTAGCTTGTTAAGTATTTGCTTGACCCTTTTGTACACCCCAATATTGTTCAGTCCAATTCGAGCTGAGGGGGCATGTTTTTTAATTTGTTCCACACCGAAAAGCTATAAAAACAATTAAACACTATATAAGGCTTTGGGTTACCCCTCTTATCAGGTTGACCTTTTAGGATGGAACCCCAAATCTTGACAATAAGTACTTAGGCGTTTTTTGGATTTGATGGGTAAATAAAAGAGATTTACCAAAGAGAGAAAGAGTATGATTACATGAAGTTAGTGAGAGAAACCTATTGACCGGCACGAGCTCACGTCCCAGCTCACAGGAATGTAGGAAGTCCTATTTACCTGAGTTACTAGACTATATATCCTTCTTTCAATCACCAAAAACCTTTTGATTCATCCCTAAGGCATTATGTTTGGTTTAAGCAAAAGTGAATATCTGAAAAAAATGAAATTGAAGAGAATTCCGTAAACGTAGGAAAATACAAAAAACTCCAAATGAAATTCCAGTGTTGTCGGCATTAAGACATATCCCAAGAGTTTTTTTTGGAGGGTGGGTGGGGTGGGGGCTGACATTTTTGTCTAGACCCAAAACCCTAAGGGTATGTTTGGTTCAAGGAATGTCAGATAACCATGGGAATGTTAGATTACTGGGTATGTTAGATAGATGGGAATGTGATTAATGTATAGCCTATTTGTGTTTGGTTACGATTAAGGAATGTCACATTAAGTTGTTTGGTTGAATGATATCTTTTATTGCATATTTGGTGAATTACTTGAATGTCCTTTATATATTTGTCTCTTAACACATTAAACTTATCAATTATTAGAAAATGTATTTCATGTTTTATTTTTTTTCTCAATTTTCAATTGTAGTTCATGTTTCAAATAAATATACTTTAAGTTTTTATATGTAGCACTTCTTGAATTAATTTTTAGACATGAATTAGAAAAATGTACCCGGCCCGACCCGTTACCCGGGCGGGTAGACCGCCCCGAACCGGTACTGGTCAACAGTCGTTCCGGTCCCGGGCTTCATTCCCAAAAAGCCAAGCCCATCCGGGCTCGACCCGGAATCGGACTGGGCTCGGTCCACATCTAGATATTTCGATTAATGAAGCATAGGTTTTTTTTGGAAGAAAATTAATAAGTCATCAGGAATCTAACATAACCTAAGGCATTGGTGGGTTTGACATGCCTGGTAATGTGATCACCTTTTCCACTTTTGGGAATGTAACATTCCCAAAAGAAAAAATCAAACCCGCGAACCAAACACAGGTATCTCACATTCCGGGCATGAGATTCCGCCATGCATAAGATATCACCTTGAACCAAACACTCCCTAACATTGTGATGAAAATATGAAAAAATATATACTCCGTATTACGAGTCCGTATATCCTATAACCGGCTGTACGGTGAGCACCGTACAACCAGGTAAATTTGTAATTATCATCAATTCTAGTCCTTTAATCCTTTGATCTCCCAGGTAAATTTCTTCTTTTCCGTTTCTAAGTTCTTTTGACGATCCTTTGTTCCTGCTTTTTTTTCCGATTGTTTGTCGGCTTCTCTTTCTCTTATTCATCAGTTCCCTTACTTTCTTCTGCTTCTTCTGTCCTCTTTCTCTCACTCTTTTTCCGTTCCCTTGTTTGTCAGTTTCTATTTCTTTCTCTTATTCATCCGTTCCAATTGTTTGTAATTACAATTCATTGCTTTCCTGCTTCTTTTTTGCTTTAGCAAATTTTACTTTTTCTAATCAACCTTCTAAATTAATTTTTTTTTTAAATTTGGGCATTATAAAATATTAGTTATTAATTTTTCATTTTCTATTTTAAATCTTAAGATGAATATTTATTAATTTCTCAATTATTGTGTTTTAATTACTATTATGAGTTTTGTGTTATACAAAATTGAATATAATGTAAAATAAACATGCATGAGTAAATATTATAAGAACATGATTATATTTTTAATTCAAGAAAGAAAGACTATAAAATATTTTTAATATAGAATTATTATACGAAGTATATCTCATTGTTATGTATATGATAATTTAGCAAATAGTTAATTATGTATATATTACATATTATAGAAAGGAATAATCTAACGATTGAAAGAAATGAGCATACACAAATGAATATTTGAACACATTAGAAAATTCAAATGAGCTATTGAATTTTTCGATGCTCATTTTGTAAGTTACGTATGCTCATCTGGTATTGGTATGAGTATCGGGCTTAATATGTTGAGTATTATGAGGCTAATATTGAGCATCATGATAGCTGTTTTATATTTTCTAATTCACTTTGTTTTTCTTATTTTGTTTATTATAAAAAATCTAAATTATATCTATAATCAACTCTTAAGATTTTAATCTAACATAATATAATACTTTGAAATAAGCATTGCTATGACATTTTAAAATGAACATAAAATTAATACCAAATGAGCATACATAGCTTACAAAATGGACATTGATATGAAAGTAATAAGCTTTATTATTTGAGCATCAAAACAATTTTATCATTTAGCATCAAACATCATGTATTGACTATTGGAAGCATGCAATTGAGTACCACAATCTTCATTCTCGTGTCTATAATAGACTCTCATGCGAATATAAAGTAATATGGTAATTTTGAAATATGCATTGACATGGCATTTTAAAATGAGCATAAAATCAATACTAGATGAGCATACAATCTTACAAAATGAGTATAGAAAAATTCAAAAAGCACATTGAAATATCTAATGAGTTCAAATATTCATTCGTGTATGCTCATTTCTTTTAATCGTTATGCTCATTCAAATATAACATAAACTCTTTTCTAGAATATGTACATCTAGTAGATTCGTTATTAACAATTGTGTTTGCACATTTATTTTAAACTATACTCATTTTAGTAAAACACAAAACTAATGTTAGTAATTAACACACAATATTTAATAAACTAATAAATATTCATCTAAAAAGTAAAAATTAAAAATAAGTATGCATTGATATAATATACGAGTAATACTTTTGAAATATGCATTGATGTGACATTTTAAAAATGAGCATAACATGAGTACTAATTGAGCACACATAACTTACAAAATGAGATTGATATGAAAACCATAAGTGTTTTTACTTGAGCATCAAAATATATTCATTGAGCATCAGTCCTTCTCTTTTAAGATATTCGTTCATATAACATTTTTAGATGAGCATAAAACCGGTATCAAATGATCATACATTACTTATAAAATGAGTACCGAAAAAATCAAAAACATATTTAGAATTTCTAACGTACTGTATATGCTCATTTCTTTTTAAAACGAAAAGGAATAAGATCTACAGCTATCAGACACACCTCAGTGGATTCTCAATTCTAATTCAATTAAGGCTACATGATGCGATTGAACAGTTTGTGGAAAAATTGAATTCCAAGGGCCAAGGAGAATCAGAGATGACGATGAGTCATGCCACGGAGGACTGAACAGGAGGCGAAGTTGGGCTGGAGAGAGATGGTCGCCTCATCAGGATCTAGGAGGGAGGAGCTGACGCCGACGAAGTCTGGGTGTGAGTGACGCGAGGATCCGAGAGTCTTCATAAGCCTCGAAGTTGAATTTAATTTCAAAAATACCCGGTTGTACGGTGCTCACCGTACAGCCGGTTGTACGATATAATTTTCGCCGTATTACCTATGTCCCGTTTTTATGTGTAAGTTTGATACAATTATTAATAAAATGGTTATATAAATAAAATTTGTGTTTGGATCAGACGAGTTCCATTGTAAATCTTGAGATAATAACTTTCATTACCTCAGAAATTTTAAAACGCACGCTATGTGCTCATTAGAAAAGTCTAAAAACCTAAACATTGATCTAGCACCGGAAATTGAATCTCATAGCATCTCCAATGCTACAATGTGCATGATGCACACGTGATATCACAAATAACCACATAAATATTAGCAAATACTCCCTCCGTCCCCCTAAATTTGTCCCGTTTTACCTTTTTCGTCCGTCCCATTAAGTTTGTCACATATCATATTTGGAAATGTTTGTGTGGTTGCAATTCATTCTTACTTTATTCAAACTTTATCAATTCAATACAACCACACAATTCTACTTTTTCTTAAAAACCACACCACACCACTTTGTCCCAAACTTAGGTGGACGAAGGTAGTAAGTTATAGCTCTCCTTATTTGAATGATTTAATACAATTTTGATAAGTTTTTCTTTGCAATGTCATTCACAATGTCAACATCTAAACGGTCTTCTTGACATTGTGGAGAAAAACTTACCAAAATCATATAAAATCATTCAAATAAGAAGAGAGCTAATTTATTAACTTATATTTATGTGATTGTCTCCCACGAAACCCTAGATAGAAGCCTAGACGACCGCTTTAGAGAGAGAGAAACATTTATCCCTTTGTTAAAATCTTCAATGTGACCTCTTTGGATGACAATAATGCCATCATATCTTTCATCGGAAGTGTATACCATACAGCCGGCTGTACGGCTGACACCGTACAGCCGGTGGCATTTTTGTAAATTTGTTGAAGTTCATGGTTTCTCTTAAATGAGCATTGGTGTAATTGGGATGAGCATCGAGTTTGTTCTTCTGAGTATTAGGAGCCTAACAATGAACACCGGTGATCTCTGCATCATGTCTTCTAATTCAGTTTCCTTTTATTAATTTTCGTTTATAAAAATTCTTATATTGTGTTTATAATTAATTTCAATAAGTCAATCTAATGTAGTATGATATGTTTGATATGTGCATCATTTTAAAATGAGCATAATCCAATACCAAATGAGCATACATAATTTACAAAATGAGTATAAAAAATTCAAAACTTCATTTGTGTATGCTCATGATTTTGGGCGTTATATTTGATATGTGCATCATTTTCAAATGAGCATAAAGGAGTACCAGATAAGCATACATAATTTACAAAATGAGTATCCAAAAATTCAAAAGCTCATTTGTGTATGCTCATTGATTTTGGGCGTTATATTTTATATGTGCATCATTTTAAATGAGCATAAAGCAGTACCAAATGAGCATACATCATTTACAAAAATAGTATAAAAAAGGTCAAAAGCTTATTTTGTGTATGATCATTGATTTTGGACGTTATACTCATTTAAGTTTAACATAAAACACATTTTAATGTGTTTAATATTCAGTTGTGTATGTTCATTTTTTTGAGGCGTATACTCATCTGAGTTCAATATAAAACTCATTTTTAATGCGCTTAATATTCAATTGTGTATGTTCATTTCTTTTATGTGTATACTCATTTGAGATGAATAACAGTAGGGATTCATTTGTCTGCAGTAGGCTCCCTTTGTCTTACAAAATCACAGTCTCAAACACCAAAATTGAATAAGAAAAAGAGAAAAAAAGAAAAGAGTGAAAAGAAAGACAGAAGGAGGATCTGTTGTGTCCGTTCTAGAGGAGAAGGAGATGAGCGGTGAGAGGCAACTACGAGCAACGACCTGGAAGAGAAAGAGACGAGCGGTGAGCGTATAATCAACCAGGTGCGAAGCCAGGTAGAAGAACCAGATCTGAAGCTGATGCGAAGTCGAGGAAGAAGGCGAGAGCGAGATCGATCGAAGAAGAAGCATAGAACCAAAAAAGGGTCGGCTGACGGTACAGCCGGCTGTACGGTGTATTTTACTGTCTTTCATCCCAAAAAGATAATACCATCATATCATAAGGAACGACTATTTTGACCATTTATTAAAAACTGAAAAATCTCTATGTTGTAAAAACCGGACCGGTGAGCGACCCGGTCATGTGACTGGGTCACGGGTCAACCCGGACCCAAAGGGTCAACCCGGTCAAATCTGGAAAACCGGTCAACTATTATACGTCTATATAATAATAATAATAATAATAATAATAATAATAATAATAATAATAATAATAATAATAATAATAATAATAATAATAATAATAATAATAATAATAATAATAATAATAATAATAATAATAATAATAATAATAAACATATAATTATATACACTCTCATTATATATTTTTATTAGTATTGTACATTTATATTATAATTTGGCATGATTTTCATTCTTAAATAAATACTCCCTCCGGTTTTTAATAAACTTCACACTTTCCTTTTTGGGACGGTCTAAAATAAACTTCACACTTCCTTATTTCCTTTTTGGCAAAGAAATCTACATCAAAACAGTGCCAAAAAGTGCCAAATAGTGTCTCAACAGTGCCAAACAGTGTCAAACAGTGCCTCAACAGTGTACTCTACAGTAAAGTCAAATTTCTTTCCTTATTTTGTGTGAAGTCAAACTGTGAAGATTAAAAAAAACCGGAGGTAGTATATAAGTAGCAAATATATTACATAGTTTTTCTCTTTAGGGAATTGAAATTGCAATTTTATTGGTTTAAAAAATGCATTAAAATTAAAAAGAAATTACTTTTGTTTGGAAAAAAAGAGCGAAAATCGAGTATTTCGCTCGATTTTCGGGTTTCTTGGGTCCGGGTCCGGATCGGATTTTTTCGGGTCAATTGAGTTTTTTCCGTTTTTGACCATTTTGGAGTTTTGAAGAAACCGAACCGGATTTTTGTCCTGGTTGGGTCTGTTTTTTAAACATAGAAAAATCTCCACCTACTCGTCGCCGTTCGTTCGGTATCGTCACTTTCTTTCTCCGTCCACCTACCCCAAACCCAAGAATAGGGGGAAAGACCAGTAAGTCAGTTTATCTTCCCATACTCCCCTCTGTTCAAGCTTCTGCGAATGGCATCAGGTAAAAATCAAATCTTTAGCATTTGTAAATTCTGGGATTCTATTTACTGCCATATTCTTCAAACACTCACCGTTGATCCCTAACGCTTCTCTGAATACTGCGTATTCGGCATTGAAAAAAAAAGGGAATGGCCTATCTCAATTATCTGAACTATTTATTTCATTGGAATGTCTTTGTGATGTGAAATTAGAGTAAATACGACTGTCTGCTCCCCACTCAGACCAATATGATAATCAGCTGAGTATTGCTTGTTTATGTGAACCATTAAGTTAATATAATCAGCTGACTGTTGTTGCCTTTTGTCTTCATGGCTTCTTTGTTATAGTTTTTTACTTACGATTTTAGAATATATCAGGGAAAGGAAAAAATGCTAGTATGAAAGTAAAAGTGAAATAAAATAGAGAGAAATGTGTAAGGGAGATTTGAAAGAAATAAAATGTCAAGGAAAATAAAGCATTTGTTCAAACTCAATAATAGTTTACTTTTGATATTGGTTCAAACTCATTTTATTTGTCAATTTGCATAAATACTAAGAAATCTAAAAGCTCGTAAAAATCCTTACATTAATTAAATTTTATTTTTTATTTTATTTTATTTGGTAAATTCAATCTCAACTACCAATATTCCCTTTCCCTCACGTTTTCGGGTGTCCAAACACGTACTCAAGGAAAACAGTTTTCTTCTGTTTCGATTTACCATCCAAAGTGAAAACAGAAATGACCTACAATTCTACATGATTACTTCTACTACGTAATATTTGTGTGTGTGTGTGTAAAGCAAGATATCTTAGTACCCCCTCATTCCCATTGTCATTGTCTCTCTATTTCTTTTGTGTTCGTCTCCCTAATCTTGTCCCATTCGGTCTCACCATATTCAATATTATTTGTGGGGCTCAAACTCATTCATACTTTCATAATTCAACATCAAACACATCATTTCACTTTCCTTAATGTACGTACACTTTCATATTTACCAGAAGATAGGGGACAGAGGTAGTATTTTTGTATTTATATAAGTATTACGTAGCTAAAATGAGTTAGAACTTAAAACAATTATGGATGAACCACCACATGGACCCTAGTATTTTTGTTGCTGTTGTTATTATTATTTGGTTAAGTTTGTTGGAGGTTTCAAGTAGTGGGAGTCTGGGGGAGTTAGTGTGATAGTTTTAATTCACGTAGTACTATATAAATGTTTGTTTGTATCTTTTGCGGAGGACGAATGACTAAAAAGTGAAACTTCTCTTTATGGCCTTCTTCATTTTTCTTCTTCCTGTGCTATTGTTTATCTTCTCTGCATTTCCTAATGTTGTCTCCCAATATAGTTTTGGGTTTATCCGATATCTGGAGTAGATTTAATGTGTTTAAATATAGGGGAGTTTCTCAAAAATAGAAATAAAAACAATTTGTTCCCCTAAATAGGATTATAGGAGTAATGTGTTTTTTTCCATTAAAAAGGAGTAAATTAATGTCATCTTGAACTCATACGCTCCAGCCATAACATCCGATCGTAAGCACGATCCAGATCGCCCAAACAGTCAAACACATCTTACTCATAAGATCGGACGGTCTTACGAGTTGACACACGATGTCAACAACTTTCAACTTTGCATACTTATTTTGGGAAAAACGTAGTACTACTATTTAGGAAAACCACACTGTTTATACTCATATTTAGGGCAATTTCTGTTAAATTTATCTTTTATTCTCCCTCAAATTATCTTTTATGTCGACATTTATAACAAAAAATGAATCTCATGCTTTGTTTAATTCATAAAGTTGAAAATGAGTATTGTTTAAACTATGCAAATTAATAGTTTACTCAGTATTGTTTACAGATTATTTCAAAACACATGTAACATATTATTTTAAGTTTTCCTATACATCAGAGAGATTTGATAAATATGGCGGGGAAAAAGAACTAAATCACATGAACGTGATCTGGAGAAGCCAAATTAGTACATTAGTAGTGAAAGGCATGCAGTTTATGCTGGTTTCCCCTCAATCAGGGTTGGTGAGAAGTGGGCACATGTTTTGAAGCTGGATAACTGGATTAGCAGCATTGCTTAAAATAAGTATTTTCACAAAAAACATATATTCTTTTAAATTGCGTGTAAAAATAATAATATTAATAATAAAATTTCCACATTTATCTAACTTATTATCAATCATAAACTTTACAACACTCAAATTTTCAAATTTGTGCAGAATTATCAGGAAAGCTTGTCCAACACACTCTGGTAGCAAGGTGCTGCCAGCAGAACCAAAAGTTCAGCACCCAATACCGGAAGGACCATTATAACCTTACTAGGCATAACCTTCACTCCTCCTTTGCAAAGAAGTTGGCATGGAATGGCAACTCCACCATGCAACCTTGTGCCTTGTCAAAATTTAACCAGGCGATTTTTTATTGCAATGGTTTGTTCTAGACTCTCACTATTCAGTCAACAAACCATTGGCATCCAATCTTTTGGATACAGGATATTCTATTGTTTTTAGGTTCACTGCAATTTTGGTCCTATAGCAATAGGGGGCTCGCAAAAGTACTCATGCTGCCTTTCTTGGGCTACTTAGACATATGCCTTTGAAATGTCAATATTTAGTCCCGCTACCAGCAAAGTTACGATTTTTGTTACAAAAAACTGTTGGGAAAAGGTGCAAATAGGCCCATGTACTAACCAAAAAAGGTCAAATAAGCCCTTATTTAGGAGGCTTTGTCCGGCCGTCGCCATTTGGAGTGGTTCCCGGTGGAATTTTTTGATGAATTTTTTTGAGCATCTTATTCATCAAGTCTAGTTTGCTCATACCAAATTTCAGCTAAAACTTAAATCGGGAAGGTATTCAAATGAATTCTTGAAAATAACTGCGCAGTTAGAAGCGCAATTATCTTCAAGAATTCATTTGAATGCCTTCCCGATTGAAGTTTTAGCTGAAATTTGGTATGAGCAAACTAGACTTCATTAATAAGATGCTCAAAAAGTTTCATCAAAAAATTCCATCGGGAACCACCCCAAACAACGATGGCCGGACAGAACTTCCTAAATAAGGGCTTATTTGACCTTTTTTGGTTAGTACATGGGCCTATTTGCACCTTTTCCCAAAACTGTTTGGTTTAGAGATTCAGTGAAATGATGATAATTGACAACTTGTCAATTTATTAAATTTTAAAATGAAGAAAATGCAATTGTTAAGAGTTCAAAAGGAAATAACAGACCATTAGCATTCATCATTAATTTGAATGATACTACTCATAACTTTTTTTAGTGTTTTGGTATTTCTGATATCAAACTGTCGACATTTGAAAGATATAGGTCAAAATTGCTGAAAAGATATCCAACTGGAAATCTGGAATACTTTTGCCAACTGCCTTCTGTTCTGGACTTTATTACTACTTCTGATTGCTTACCTTCCTCTTTACTACAATGCAATTAATTAGATCCTTCCCAGGATAGAAAATGTAACTGTTTATATATATTTTCTGCATCCACTTCAAGATCATCAACTAAATATTATTTTCATGCAGCTGCACCATCTAACACATCTGTACTTTCTCGTGAACAGTTGGACTTTTATAAGCTTCAGAATGGAAGGTATGTTTCCGTGTCCGTCTGTTGTATTTTTCATTTTATTTTCCCTACTAAGCGTATTTTCTTGATTTTGTAGTTGGTGATTGAATATTTCTTTTTATGGTGTAGTGATATACGAGGTGTTGCTGTAGCTGGTGTTGAAGGAGAAGATGTGAACCTCACAGAGCCAGTTACCGAAGCAATAGCAGCAGCATTTGCTGCATGGTTGCTTGATAAAAAGAAACATGATGGGTCTAGATCATTGAGAATATCTGTCGGTCATGATTCACGAATTTCAGCAAACAAGTTGCAGGTATTTCTTCCTTACCCATACATAACTTTTTTTGTGCGTTAAGGGCACACACTTTATGATGCTTATGTTCAAGCACTTTGATTTTTTTTAAAGCTCTTTATTCTTAAAGGAGATTTTGGACTAAAATCCTTGTCACTAAATGACCACTTCCCAGAAAAGAATTAATGTGACCCATCTTTAATAAAAAAAACTTCTCATAACTAACAAAAGTTTGGAGAGTGAAGGAAAAAGCAATTGTCAGACACATACAAAGTGAAGTGCCCTTTTTAAAAAATTTATTTTATACTTCGGCAGTGTTTGCAAGATCTTTTTTAATACACTTTTCTACTTTTGATTTAAAAAAGATCAAAGTAGTGTTTTTAAAGTAATGGCTCAACTTTATGCACTTCAAAGTTAAAAGTTATAAGTAAGAGGCAGGAGGGTGCTTACAACTGCTTCCCACTTTTTCTGTAATATTTTAACCAACTAATACACCAAAAAGTACATGTTCACTTCAATTTCTACTTTTTAAAATTGCTTTAATTTCAACCACTACCCTTGTTTACTTTTAAGTACTTTCTCTATAATCTATAAAGTTAATAACTTCTCACAAGCACATGCACAAACATACGCGAACACTACAGTAACATAGATATGTTGTAATGGATAAATATATTTCTTTGCAGCACACATTTACTCTTCTTTATCTTCTACGTCTCTCAATTGAAACTGGCAAACAATGTAAAACTCTATACAGTTTGTGTTCATTTTCTCTTCTCTCCTGTATCTTTCTACCCTAATTTCTTGTGTATTTCTCTCCTTATCCAAAAAAGAAGTAGTTTTTGAGTGCCAGAATCAGCTCTGCTTTTGATGGAGTCCTTGTTTATGGATGTTTTGTTTTTTGATTATTTCGTTTACCAAGTAAGACTCTCTTTTCAGGATGCTGTTTCTCTAGGACTTGCTCGTGCTGGTGCTGAAGTCATCCAATATGGGTCAGTGATGTCTTTCTGTAGTGAAACACCCTATAATTTGTTTTGCAATCTCTTGTAAAATAATTAAAAGAAATTTAAATTTTATATAGTGAAAGTAAATGGTATTGAATTTATCACTTGTCAAATCCATTTGGTGCTCAGATTATCCTCTAGCAAGCTGAAGTGCTACTGGTAACTGGTAAGGAACAATGGGGTTTTGTCATACTTGTTACATTACTCAAGCTTCATTTGAGAGAATGTTTAGAGTAGTGACGACATTCCAGTGGTCTGAACACCCTCATTTAATCAACCAAATATGAAACTAATAAACTTATAGTTTAAATTTTCATTTATAATATTAACAAATAAAACTAAAACATATTCACAATTTCACATTGTCTTGAATATTTCAATATTATAAATTATGTTTCTTTTGATAATAAGGCTGGGATGTTGTTGTTATTTATCATGGGTTTAAATAAAAATAGAGTTAGTCATATGCAAAATTTACTATTTTATACTCCTTCCGTCCCTCAATACTTTGCCAAGTTTGACCGGCACGGAGATTAATAAAGTAAAAACTGTGTGGTTGAGGTTCGTGCAGAGGAGAGAGAATTAACTGGAACCACAAATTCTTTATTTAAAAGGGAAAGTGGCAAAGTTAGTGGGACATCCAAAAAAGGAAAGTTGGCAAAGTTATAAGGGACGGGGGGGGGGGGTATATTCTTATTTAATTTCCCTTGTGGGCCAGTTGTGGCCTTATCACAATTTTTTTAACCTTACAAACCCCCATATGCACTATTATTGCTTCAAACATGTATTTTGAGAACACTGCTTCTCAAAATTCACCGCCACTGCTCTCAGAAAGAAATCAAAGAACTTATAGTATTTGCGCAATTAAAGTAATGAACTCCCTGACATTGCATTATTTCTTGTTTCATAGGTTAGCTTCAACACCAGCCATGTTCTATAGCACTCTTACAGATAATGAAGACTATTTGTGTCCTGCTGATGGATCCATCATGATAACTGGTGAGTCTATTGATATGCTCCTTCCCAAATGTCAGGAAATTATGAAAACCTAAATTTTCTAAATTAAACTAGGAACATTTAAATGTATGCTGGTTTGTTTCACTCAGTGTAACTTGTTTGAATACAGCGAGTCATCTTCCTTACAATAGGAATGGGTTTAAATTTTTCACGAATGCTGGAGGGCTTGGAAAATCAGACATCAAGGATATCCTGGCTCGTGCTGTAAATATATATAAGAAGTTTGCTGATGAAGATTCGGTAAATGCAGACCAGAAAACACCCCTTTCTTTCAAAAGGGTTGACTACATGTCTGTTTACACATCTAATCTTGTAGCAGCTGTTCGTAGAACTGCGGGTGGTATAGGTAATTGTTGATAATCAGATTTTTTTGCTATTAATTTTTTTTCCCAATAAAGTACTCATTTGAAAATATCATTAATTTTATCAGAAAAGCCATTGGAGGGGTTCCATATAGTTGTTGATGCAGGGAATGGAGCTGGAGGATTTTTCGCTGTAAGTTAAAATGTCAAGTTGCATTCTTATATGAAGTTGTATTTTTTTCATCCCTGTGTAATCAGTTAGTACACAGTTACACACAAAAAAGTTTTAACTTAATTAGCATGATAGGTATTGGAAAACATTTCATTCCCTATCACTCGTGCAGTAGCATCCCTCTGAGATCTCTTATTTCAACATAAATGAGAAATTATTAGAATAGCATATTAAAATAGGAAAACTATGGCTCCCTCATAGTTATTTCATTCCGTATTGTATTACCTGTTTTTTGTCAATAAAGGAAATTTGTGATTCCCTGCCAGTTCCCGAAAAGCCCAAATCTTTTTGAGTTATATTTAGAATCAAGAGAAAGATTTACTAAATTGGTCAGGTTGAAGGCATTTATTGCAAATGGTGATCAGCAAAGTGGTTAATTGGCTTGGTGTCAACTGTCAACTAAAATTTTTTGTTAAATGTTAATAAATGGTTTGCTGATATGATGATTACTTATTATGCTGGTTTATCAGGGAAAAGTTCTCGAGCCTTTGGGTGCTATCACTTCTGGAAGCCAGTTCCTAGAGCCAGATGGTAAGATGTAACCTGAAAGTTAGCCTGGAATGGCTTGGCTTGGCTTGTCAACTTTTATTAGCATGAAAGTTGACCCCCCCCCCCCCCCCCCCCCCCGAATAAAAACCTGATTTCGTTTTATTTTGACTAGCTGTATGGAATGGCTTGTAAAGAAAAGCTTAAAACCATGCTATCTAAACAAATTAAAAAAGCATCACCTGTGCATGAAGTTATAGCAAAGCCTAAACAAACTGACAATAAGCTTATAAAATAGGTATGTTTCCAAACCACATTCCTAACCCAGAGGATAAGACAGCCATGAAAGCAATCACGCAGGCTGTACTGGATAATAATGCTGATTTAGGCATCATCTTTGATACAGATGTTGACAGGTGATAAATAGTTGACCATATCATATACTATACCCCCTCCGTATTCTACTGTTTACAATAGGGTTTGGCACAATATTTAAGGGAAAAATAGTAGGTGTAGTGAATAGTGAAGTAAAAGTAGGCGAGGGTGGAAAAGTATGAAAGAGAGAATGAAAAAGTAGAAAAGTAAGGGTAATTGAGTATTTACTTGCCGATAAGGAAAGTGTAGCAAACAAAAATACGGAGGGAGTATACATATATATTTTATTTATTTTCGTAGTAATGGAGTAGCCTATTTTCTGATATAAACATTGGGTGTGCCGTGTGGGTTCAGATCCGCTGCTGTTGATTCAAGTGGTCGTGAGTTCAACCGGAACCGGTTGATTGCTTTGATGTCTGCTATTGTTTTGGAGGAGGTAAGTTTGTGTTCTTAGGGTCTGTTTGGATGCAGGGTTTTGGAGGGGAAGACACTGAAGGGTTAGCCTACACCTTGATATACATTTGAGATTTTTTACCAAAAATTGAAGGATTTATGGGTAAACTAGGCCTCCAAATCATTCTCCTAAAGATCTCTCCATCCAAACAATCCCTTAGTCATGTTCATCCTGTCATTGCTTCATCTTGTATCTTACAGCTACCGTCTTTGTTACTAGTATCCGGGCACAACAATCGTGACCGATAGTGTGACTTCAGAGGGCTTGACAACTTTCATTGAAAAGAAATTAGGTGAGATGAAATAGGCACTTGCAAATTTGCAATTATATTTATCTTTCAAACATGATTATATCTCAAACAATTTCCACAGGGGGGAAACACCACAGGTTCAAAAGAGGCTACAAGAATGTCATTGATGAAGCTATTCGATTGGTAAAGTCTGTCATTTTATATTAGAAAAATTTTGACTTTGCACCTCATGATCTAAAATTCAAAAGGAGATATGCAAATAATTTGACAGTGTATCTTACCTTTATTGGTCAATAGTTTATGTACAGTTTCTTTGAACCTTGGGCAGATTTAAATTTCTTTGTGATTGAAGTTTGCCTGGTTAACTATGGCAGAATTCTATTGGAGAGGGATCACATTTGGCTATTGAAACCAGTGGACATGGAGCTCTCAAGGAGAATCACTGGCTTGATGATGGCGCATACCTGATGGTATATTTCTCTTCATCAGAACACTATCTTTAGGTGTATCAGTTTGATGACCATTTTTGTCTCTCATGTCCCGTTTTTCTCATGTCCCGATTAATATCAGGAATTAGAGGAAAATAAAACATTGGATTCAAACTCAATAGTTACATTTTTAATGATATTGGTTCACATATTTATGCAGTTCAAACATGCCAAGAACTTAAAACATATGTGAACTTAAAATAAAAACCATTACGTGTTTAGTTTGAACTTCAAACATATGTGAACTTAAAATATGTGAACTTCAAACATTCCAAGAAATGCCAAGAACTTCAAACATATTTTCTAGAATCCAAAAATGCCAAGAACTTCAAACATATGTGAACTTAAAATAAAAACCATTACGTGTTTAGTTTTTTTATGCAGTTTTCAAAGTAAAACCAGAACATATGACAAAAGACTTCCTTATAACGACCACCCCTTCCGTAGTATTTTCCAGGGTCCAAGATGTCTTGATTGATAAGAATCTGTTTAAGTTTTACTTCTGTTAAATCTTAATAGTTACGAGTAGTATTTAAACCATTAGTACTGAATTACTGGACTCCCGCCACTCTTGCAGGTTAAGCTACTTAATAAGCTTGCATTAGCGAAAGCATCTGGAAAAGGTGGTGGTAGTGAAGTCTTAACCGACTTGGTAGATGGTCTTGAAGAACCCGGTATTGCTGTTGAGTTGAGACTGAAAATTGATCAGAATCATCCAGATCTTAGAGAAGGGTATACATGGAACTAAAATGCCTTTTTTTCATATACTGGCCACACATATCTTCTACTTTAGTAACAACGTTGTTTTCTCACCTTCAGATCCTTCCGGGATTACGGAGAGGTAGTTCTAAAACACTTGGAAGCTACTATAGATGCAGCTGACTCAAACCTTCTTCAAAAGGCCCCTGTTAACTATGAAGGGGTAAACGTGTTTCTTAATTTGACTCTATAGTCAATACTGCCAGGCTGCCAGCTCTAAACTATATGATTCCTATTAAGTTTAATCTTGAAAGTAATTATCTAAAATTAGTTAACACTACAAATCCATCCAGAAAAAAGGATGTACTTGTTACAAGCACTTATGAGGCATAATATTACATCATACTAAATTTGGAATGTCAACAGGTTAGAGTTGCTGGCTATGGTGGGTGGTTCCTTTTGAGACTCTCCCTTCATGATCCTGTCCTGCCTCTTAATATCGAGGTATATTAGCTATATTTTTAATGTGACTTCTCAACAATATGTATTCCCTCATTCTGTGAAGGTTCATGTTTTAAACATTGTTTTTGTCCAAAAAAGAATCAAATTCCATTGAACGGTACTAGTTTTCAAAGCGATAACATGACTTTTAGGGGTTTGTACCTTGTCGAAATTGGTGCTATTATGGATGAGTATCAGAGAAATATGAAAGCATTGAACTGATTCAGAGTCCTTGTTTTGAAAACACATAGGCACCAAGCAATGAGGAAGCTGTGAAACTTGGGATTGTTGTCTTTGAAGCCGTGAAGGATTTCAAAGCTATTGATGCATCCGCAGTGCTCAAGTTTATCCAAGTTTGAGAAGTTGTAGCAGAGAGGCTCCATTCATTCTTCAGGTTACTCTGGTTGGCTATAGGCTTTGAGAGTGGGCCTTGAAGCTTAAGAGAACACGCTTTCACAAATATTCTTTTTCTCTTATTTTTTCGATTTCTTTTGGTTTTATTTCATTGACTAAGTTTCACTGGCATATGAATTTGAATTGCGTACATATAATGGGAATGTATTACTAGGGCAAGATCCGGATTGTCCTGAGATTAGCCAAGTGAAAATTGGATAAAAATGTTTAGGAATTCAAAATTAGGGCAAGATCCGGGCTGTCCATCCGGAATGTAAAACCAAGTGAAAGTTGGATAAAAATGTTTAGGAATTCAAAAATAGGGTTGCTATTTTATTTTCCTAAATAGGACTACATTATTGTCTTCTTGAAAATTTATTGTCATGTTTTGACATCATTAGATTTAAATTTAAATATCATGGTATCGGCATTTTTTTTTGTAAATTTGCACTAAAATTACTCCGATTTAGAATTTAGATAATAAAAACACAGCACTTCTATTTTAGAACTAGTAAACTCAACCGTGCGATGCACGGTTTGAGATGTTTTTTTTCAAATTTATTTGTACTTAGTAATTTCAATCACATTCAATTGATGACAACATCTATCTTCATGTAATGCTCATATACATCAAAGTATTAAACAAAACACACTAATAACAATATGGTCAAAATCATGGTACTAAGCATTACTTAAAAGATAAAAAATATCCAACAAAAACGTTGAAACCATAATATTATAAATATGCATTTAATGTAAATCTAACCATTGTTAAACACTTCCTTGAATACAACATTCTGAGGCTTGTCAGTGTTTCCTTCATATTTATCAACAATTAGAAGGATTCATGCAAGGTCAGTGTTTCTAAGGTAGATTCTACCACAACCAATGTCTGTGCCAAAATTGCATGGTTGCGCAAACAACTCATATCACCTGCAGATTCAACATATTCCGGAAATATGCTTTCAACATTCGCAGCTATAGGATCTCCATCTGTGCGTATCAATAGATCTTCAGGAATAATACGAACATGACCATCATTACTTTCACCCGCAACACCGTCACCAATGTTGGCAATCCAATTTGTAAAGACCTTCAAATCGCAGGAATATGATGGATTAGTCTTGTTCCGACCACATATATGATGAATTAATCGTCGCATTGACTACATGTTGTCTACTCCCATTAGGTATCACTGGCAACACCTGCCGAAAATAAAAGGTTTGTATAAATTAATTGAAGGTAAATTATCTATATGACTAAGTAATAACGTGACTATAAATTTACACGAATTGCATCTTTAGACGAATTGTCTCTCCAAATAGGTAAAATAAGAGAGTAAAATATGTGAAAGTGTGTTATGTCATTCTTGAATTATACTTGAATCTAAATTTGTGGGAAAATGTTCAAATAGGCGCTTCTACTATTTCTAATATCCAAGCATGATCAGGTCTGGTTTGTTTAAGTTTGGTTTGGTTTGGTTTGGTTTGAGACTGAAATAAGTCTAAGTATAAACATCTCAAGTAATATGATGACTATGCATTTATACGAATTGCATTTTTTACACGAATTGCGGGGGTAAATTGGCAAATCAAGGGGTGTGCAAATATGTGTAAGTGTGTTATGACATTATTAAACAATACTCAAATATGATAATTCTTCAATTGGTCCTTAACCAGCTCTATTCGATCCTAGACCGAATCCGAGCTAACGAAAGCAGACTCGAACTAAATGGATTTTTGATATCATCGAAAAACCATTAGAGACCGGACATGTCCCATCCTTAACGCCATCATCCAGAACCCAGACCAATAATGATATTATGTCAAATGTATTACTGATTGAGTTTAATTACAATTAAAATGCATTTTAAAATTTTGTACGAAGTAGTTAACAAAAATTGGTAAAAGTACATGAGAGTTTAAGCTATACATTCAAGACTAAACGTTAAAAAGCCCATTACACAAATATAACCCCAAAAAGTCACACCCCCTCATTTAAAAGATCACCACATTAAGTTTTGACACAATATCTAATGAGAAAATAATAAGGGTGATGCATAGTGTAAATTAAGTAGGAGAGAATCTGGAAAAGTAGAAAATACAAAATAGAAAAAGTAAGGGTAACTTAGTATTTTTAAAGAAAAAACTTTAAAAACTTTTAAATACATATTAAATAAGAAATTGTAGCAAACTTTAAAATACAGAGGAAATATAATTTTTCAAATGCACAAAAAATAAATTACACAACTTATTTAAAAAGAACAAATAGACAAAATGGCATTAAAATAAATTTGTTTTTCTTGAAAGGCATTAAAATAATTATTTTTGCAAGGGCATTAAAATAGATTATTAAAAAATCACACCCCCACATTTATGAAAGAGTAATAAACATGTTTAGCAGCCACCATAAAAACAACTAATATCACCCAATGTTATTATATTTGTAGTATTGTGCTGAAGATCACATTTGAATACCGGCCCATAATATTAAAGCCCAATACAGGATTTAATGAAAGTTTTCGGCCTAGAGCACAAAATTCCATTCGACCGCCGCCCCCATTATTATTCAATTAATACAGAGGGAACATATTGCTATATTTGATCGACTGCCTCTCTGTACTCCGCTCAGCCACAGCATTCACGGTCCATCTCCTTCCTCATTGAAATTATACGTTCTATTTCACATATTTGCAGCATGGTGGCTAATTTTCTTCATCGCACACGGCTAATATATAATTCAACCAACGCCCAGAACATAAACCCATTCTCGAGGTTGACAGGAGAATCGAAGCTCAACCCGCCCCTTTTAGAGACAATATTACAGTTCATATGCTAACCCGTGCGATGCGCTGTTGAATTTTTTTATTGTGTATTTAATTTTAGTTAAATTTGAAATACAAAAAATGAAGTGTTAAGGAATGCTTTTGTCTTGCACAAACCCCTATCAAAGTCTTTCCTTCTAATAAAATTTTGTGCTAGAAATTCACCCGCATGATGAACAATTGTTTTTCCATTTTATAAGGGTTATATATACTAATTGGAAGCAAATTATTTATAATAAATTATTAAATCTTTGTAATAGATTATTAAATACGGATTAGTATACAACATAAGCTTGGAGTGGACTTAAAGCCTAGTCCCAATTTAAAATAAAGAATGGGCCAGCTGCGGCCCAAGAACAAAATGAAAAAAGCCAGAGAATACTGGTCCATCATCATTCTAGTTGTTCGAGAGAGAGAAGGGGAGAGGGTTGAGAGCTGTGCGTAGAAGATTCGCGATCCAACGCTTCTGTCCGTCCTTGCTCACCGATTTCTACAGCCGGTCTGATTTGGAGGTTTCCTTCGCTGCGCATTCATGAAGTTGTTCGCTGAGGTGGTTCGCGTTTGGGACTTCGGGTCGCATGTATTGTTTTGGTTCTTTGAGGCCTCAGATTATGTAAAGGTGACTCCGTGTGAGTTTAATTTGTGTTGTGTTCTCGCATTTCCATGTTTTGTTGAGTGTTCGATGTTGCTTGTAGGTTCATCACTGGACCGGGTTTTGCATAACTGTTGATGATTGAGGGATCTTCAACAGGAGTTCTGTCTGAGCAGATCGTTGGTTGACCACCTGATTTGTGGACGCTGAAGCTAAGCCTACTTTCTGTGATTTCTTTCCATGTAATTTGATTTTGATTTCCGACATCTTCGTGTAGGTCTGCATTGAACTGCACAATTTGTTTTTTTCATTGCTGAAACACCATTTCTTTCAAGTAGAGTTATTCGTTGCATAAATTGTTTTTTTCATTGAACTGCGTGTAGGGAAAAAACACCATTGTTTTTTTCACTGCATCAATTCTTTCAAGAGCTCTCAAAAACACTTTTCATAGTTCTGCATTTCAAACTAAGCATATCTTGAAGTATTATCCTTAATCTAAAACTTATAAATTATTCCTTGAATCTTTTTATTTTGACTCATAAATTATTTCTCAAATCTAAACACCCATCGAATACAAAATACATTGGTTAAGGGAATATATACCTCAAGTGCTGGCCAAAATGAATACAATCTTCCACAACACCCAATATTTTGATGAACTACTACTCTGAAGCAAAAACTTAGACATAATTTAACTATTTAAGAATTCATGGGAAAATGACACACCTTTCCAATCGTGTTTGCTAGGCATTTCATTAAGTTAATGCAATTTTAGTGTTTTTACATATTTCATTAATCAATTTATTAATGAAATAGGGTATTTGTACTGATTCTTGTGTTTACAAATATCCATAAATATACTTGACATTTTAATATCCAAAACTAACCTACTTGACATCACACACACATTATTGATATAACTATACGGAGTACGTAGAAAAAAAAAAGATTAGTGCAAACGTTGTTTAAGAGGCATGATTACATCTAATTATCAATTCTGGAAGTCCAAAATGGTAGAAACACTGATTTGATTAGAACTCCATATGCCATGTTTCTTGCAACATATGAGCTCTACCTGTTAGTCAGTTACTGAAAGGGCCGGGAACCATTATATGATATGGAGGAGTTTTAATATATAAACATTAAAGAACTTTTGCACAAATTTTTCCATAGTAAATAAAGAACTTCCTGGAGTATCACTTTAGTATTGCTGAAAGTATATACGAAGTATATTACATACACCATGGTTGCATCATATATCTATTCACATATGTACTTACGCAGGGATTGTGCATATATATGATATCTTTGATGAAACTTGTATTGAAGACTTGTTTCAAGAAATCTGTAGTCTTAAATTATACAATAAGTGTTAGATGCATTTAATCATAAACAAAAACACGATTTAACTATAAACTTTATTGAGATAGAACTAATTTTTAATTTATCAACAATACACACACTGACCATTGTTAATGCACCCACAACATATGCATTTCTTTTCTATAAATGTACACATACTTATGTTTTTGTATGTTTCATGATACACATATAAACATATATTGGCATAATATTCTTGCTATTTGAAGATTTGAAACATAAAAAGCTGGACAGGAAAGAGAAAGGGAAGAAGCAGAATGATCTATCGTGGTCCAAGTGAACCTGACGCTGCTTTTATAGATGTAAATGGACATACACTGGAAATGACCCACACTCATGATCGTTTTTTAGGAAACTCTCACAAAAATATCTTTGAATAGAATGCTAGGAATGAGATACATTGAATCTCACCACTGTGTACACCACCCAAATCCACCAATGGGAATAAATCTAGATAAGCATACTTGATTTAATTGGCAGCATGTCATTTCAACTCTGCCCACCTCTTCTTTAGGCCAATAGAAATTGCTCATCACAAAAGTTGTTGACTTGACCAAACTAATGTGTTTAACAAAAATTTACTTTTTATTTTATTTTGATATAACCCAATAGCTCCAACAGTGCTCACCTCACATCTCAACCAATAGGACTGTCTAATATCCTTGAACCAATTTTTTTTTTATATATTTTGACAAATAACCAAATAACTTTTTGATGTTGATGTTTCTCAGCGGGAAGCCTGTTCATAGAATTCTTTTGCTTTTAGATTAAGGTAGATTCATAAATGTTTTTATTTGAATTGAAGCCAATATCGAATATTAGACATCATTATTTTTTACAGAATCGCTGACTAATTAAGAAAAATTTGTTAACATAAATGAACCATATGTTCTGTGTTCAAAATTAAGTGAATTAGTTTACATTATGTTACACGGAGTAGTTATTTATACAGATTATTAATTATGTGTGTGTATGTAATTCAAATATATTTGAACATTATTCCAACTGAATACTATCGTACAATGTTACTTTTGTCTCATAATGTAAGATAAAGTATAAAAATAAATAATTAATGGATTTACTTTAGAAAAATGTTCATATTTCTAGGATAATACAAAAATGAAAGTGTATTTTACAAAACGGGATGACACTACAAAAAAACAGCGTTCTAGTCACGGATTTTGGTCACGGATTTGGTCCGTGACTAGTTTGTCACGGACTAGTCACGGTTTTTTTTAAAAAAATAGTCACGGATTTGACCGTGACTAAGCTTAGTCACGGTAAGATCCGTGACTAAAATCCTCCGATAGCCCCGATTCCGTTTCCGGCATGGCTTATTTTATTCCGGCGATTTAGTCACGGCCAAATCCGTGACTACTAAAAAACTTTAATTTTTCAGTGCTCAGAAATTAATTCGAAACGGCATTCTGTACGGATAAAATTAGTCATGGATTTGTCCGTGACTAAATCGAATAATATTATTCCCACGCGTAATTTACACGTCATTTACACGGTTTGGATGCGTAATGTACACGGATTTGCTTAGTGACGCGTAATGTAGATTTTTTAAATATGTAGCAGCAACTCATTCGAAAGAACCACACCAATTCATTCCCAGTATATAATACCGTATCTGTTTGAAAGATCGATGGATGTAGTGTATCTTATGTCATTTTCTCTGTTTATGCCGATAAGGTATGTTATTTGAATTATTATTTTTATTTAGAATTAGTTGGTTCAATTTAAATTATTACTCCCTCCGTCCCTAATAACTTTGCCAAGTTTGACCGGCACGGGGATTAATAAAGTAAAAACTGTGTGGTTGAGGTTTGTGCAGAGGAGAGAGAATTAACTGGAACCACAAATTCTTTACTTAAATGGGAAAGTGGCAAAGTTAATGGGACATCCAAAAAAGGAAAGTTGGCAAAGTTATAAGGGACGGAGGGAGTATAACTATTAAATTAGTGAGGTTGTTAATTAATTAACAGTATATTTAACTATAAACGTAGTGATGTCATAAAATTAGTTAAATTTTTAGGTTTATAAAATAATTTAATTAAAATTAGTTAGCTAAAATTAGTGATGTGTTAAGTCAAATTAGTTAGCTAAACGTAATGTAGGTTTAAACGTAGTGATGCATTAAGTTAAATTAAGTAAAATTAGTTAGCTAAACGTACGTTTTAGCTAATTAAGTTAAATTAGTTAAACTTTTGATAATATTAGTTAAAATTAAATATTAGTTAATTGAAATGTGTTTTAAAAAGGTTGTTAATTAATTAACGAAATGAATTAGTTACATATAGTTTGGATTAAAACATTACTTATATTTTGTGCATTATTATTGTGAATTGTGTATTATTTATTAATTCAAATGAGTTTATATATATGCTCAAATTATTGGATTTTGTGCATTACTTTTATAATTTCAGTTTGTAACAACTTTTATTGTGTATGTGTCTATGAATTTTGTTTTTTATTTAATGTTATAATCGTTATACTTTTTAAAATATAATCTTTTTCTTGATAAATTTTTGAAATATTTTTAACAACTATTTTTTTTAAAGAAAAATTAAAATAAGTTTTTAATTGTGTTTTTTTAAAAAATGGATTTTGTTTTTTAAAAAAAGAAAAATGTTAGTCACGGATCTAAGCCGTGACTAATTTTTTAGTCCGGAATTCTTTTATACATTTAAAATTAATTTTTTTTTAAAAAAATGGAATAGTCACGGATTCATGACCGTGACTAATACGAAATTTGAAAAATTTGAAAATTCGAACCGCGAGTTTTTGAAAATGTGAAAATTTGAAAACTTAGTCACGGATCTTTCCGTGACTAATATGCCCGAATTTTAAAAACAAAAATATACTTAGTCACGGACGTGTCCGTGACTAAAATAAAAAAATTAAAAAAAAAGTAGTCACGGATCTTAGCCGTGACTAATGTGCCGGAGCAGCTATTTCGGTGACAGATTAGTCACGGATCTGGACCGTGACTAATCCGTGACTACATTTAGTCACGGACAAATTGGCGTGACTAAATTTAGTCACGCTAAAATAGTCACGGACAAAATCCGTGACTAAAGGAGGAAGTCACGGATTTTTTACACTGCGGTCTGTGACTAAATCCGTGACTACAACTTTATTTTTTTGTAGTGTGAATGGACTAATGGAGTAGTGTTTGTATTTTATTTATTTGAATTACAGTTGTATAAGACTTGTATTAAAAATATTTGAATATTACGTAGCAATTAATTATCGTATTAAAGCTATTTAACAAAACAAATATTACAATATATGATACTATAATATGCAGTTTCCATTATTTTATTTTACTTATGTATGCGTATAATAGTTTGATAATGACGCAACTCCTGAACTCCCAGTCCAGTCTCCGCGATCTAATATCATAGAGGCCGCGTTGATTAATATTCCACGTTGATGATGGTATTTGAGCTGTGTTTTACAATAATAATACTCTTATAAGTATGTAGAATCTTCTAGAACTTGTATCAAACATTCAAACATAACTTATTCATATTTATGCTTTTCCGATTAGTTAATTGAGTGAATTCCCTAAATAGGACTAAAAAGTGGAAAAATTGCACAAATAGGACTACATTTTTTAAATTCCATTAATAGGACTATTTATGTGTGTTTGGACAAATATACCCTTGTAACTTGTGAAATGTTTTAATTAATAATAAAATCATAAAAAAAATAATAAAAATCGAAAAAAATATTAAAAATCGTAAAAAAAATTATAGAAAAATAATAAAAATATTTTTTTTAAAAAAAAAAAAATATTTTTTTTTTTAAAAAAATAAAAATTAAATAAAAAAATCATAAAATTAAAAAAAAACACATTACCACCCCTGCCACCCCCAACACCACCATCTCCCATCACCGGACAAAAATATGCCAACATTTTAAATAATGCCATAATGATGGCATAATCAATGAAAATGTTGGCATATTGAAGAGTAATTATGCCATCTTTTTGGCATTTTCAGAAAAATATGGCATTTTTTTACCAAAAGTGGAAGAAATTTCACCAATCGGAGGTGGTGGTGCTGGGAGGCGGCTGGAGGCGGTGAGAAAGATATCCATAATTTTTTTCATTTTTTATGGGTTTTTACTATTTTTTATTATTTTTTTAAAAAAATTAAAAAATAAAAAATTAAATTTTTTATTTTATAAATGTTTTATAATTTTTTTTAATTTTTTTACGTTTTTTAAATATTTTTTTACGTTTTTTGTGATTTTATTATGAATTAAAGCATTTCATTATGAATTAATACTCTTAGGGGTATCTAGGGTAGAAAATCAATGTTTAGTCCTATTTAGGGAATTTTAAAAATAGTAGTCCTATTTGTGCTTTTTAGGAACTTTTTAGTCCTATTTAGGACAATTTCCGTAGTTAATTTCCAAATAATTTGGATTGTTATAGTCCTGCTCCCGAATCCCTTGCATAAATTCTTAAGAGATTATTGTCTCGTATTACGCTAAAATAACTTCTTTCCTTTTATAAGAGCAAGTTACTATAACCAAAGAATATTATGTGCGCACTAATGGCACTATAGATGATTTTTACTCCAATAATTTTCTTTATGATTTTCTATAGAAAGTCAAAACTCTATACCTTCTTTAATCATTTTCTATAAATAATATACCTTTTTATGGATCTAGGCATCTAGCGCATGCTTGACACATCAAGTTTAGCACATAATCTACAACACTGTTTGTTATAACTTTGTCATTTTTAGTTATTTCAAAAACTTTATAGTTTTCACATTTACTCCGTAATTAATTATTTTGTTGTTTCTATCATTTTCTCTC
The DNA here is from genome assembly GCA_945859915.1 of Cuscuta epithymum. Lineage (NCBI taxonomy): Eukaryota > Viridiplantae > Streptophyta > Magnoliopsida > Solanales > Convolvulaceae > Cuscuta > Cuscuta epithymum. The sequence goes on from CAMAPF010000137.1 coordinate 1,476,448, forward strand.
ATTTATATAATCATCAACTACATAATTTTACTTTATTCTCTCATTTCCTAGTACCAGTCAAATTTGTTAAAACTTTGAGGGACGGATGGAATAAATAACAAACAACGTGCATTACATATATTGATTGATTTGAAAGTAGTTACTTTCTCAATTTCTTGTGATGCTATCCATTACACTATAACTATTCCTATCAATTTCTTTATGCTATCTATTGTTTATCTGTGCCTGTTCTTTTTATAATTAAACACATAAAAAATTGTAATGGAACTTCTGTTTTTGAATTCGTTCTAACAATTTTTAAGAGAAGTTTATCTAAGATAGATAATTTCAAAGTAATCATTTTTACCAACAGTTTTTACTCAAATAAAACTTAGTATTTGTACGTATGTGGTGTCAAAAAAATACTTGTAAGTAGGACGGAAAGAACTAGAATAAATGATTGTAGAAAATAATCATTAAATAATTTTTCTCCATTCCATAATCATAAATTAATCTAGGGATAAGGGTCAGATAGAGCCTCGAACTTGAAAAAAAATGTCAAATAAGGCCATATTTAGGATGCTCTGTCCGGCCGACGTCATTTGGGGTGGTTCCCGGTGGAATTTTTTGATGAAATTTTTTGAGAATCTTATTCATTAAGTCTTGTTTACTCATATCAAATTTGAACTAACAATTCAATCGGGAAGGCATTCAAATGAATTCATGAAGATAACTGCGCTTTTAACGGCACAGTTATCTTCAAGAATTCATTTGAATACCTTCTCGATTAAAGTTTTAGTTCAAATTTGATATGAGTAAACTAGACTTAATGAATAAGATTCTCAAAAAAATTCATCAAAAAATTCTACCGGGAACCACCCCAAATGGCGTCGGCCGGACAGAGCATCCTAAATATGGCCTTATTTGACATTTTTTTTCAAGTTCGAGACCCTATTTGACCCTTATCCCATTAATCTATCATCATGCCTCCATTCTATTAACACTCATTGCCATTTGCGAGTCGGGACTTTGATTTTATGTATGTACAAATATGAGAGAAATTTTATGGAGTCGTAACTCCACTCTGGAGTTTTAGTGCATATGAGACTTCACACAAATCACTCATTTTTAGAATGAGATATCCCACTATAAAAATAAATGGTTATTGTGAAGACACATAAACAATATAACTCAACAGTGGAGTCATATAGAGTTCCATAATTTTTTTGATAAAGTTCAATAATCAGAAATCAGGAATACAGTTTAATGAATATGCATGCATTAAACTATGGTCCTTGGCCTCTTGTAATATACAATTTGTAATCCCCAACAATATTCCTGACTTCGTCACTCATAAAACTCATAAAGTTAGATCGAACCTCTAATCAGTCTAACGACTGATGCCGTGATAGATAGGGTGGCATTCAAATGTTTGATGAGCATCCATATTTGAAACCATGCAATAGTCATGTCCTTTGACCCTAGTTTAATCAACACTCGAAACTAAACTACACAAACATTTTTGTGTGTGGATATATGGCTAGATTAGAATGAGTGATATATCAAGATACACTTGAAAGCATTTTCTGTGTTTGAAAAAACGAATAACTTACTAGTGAAAAAAACGCCAATTTGCTTTTACTTGGACTGTAATTTGTCCCAGACCGGACCAGAACAGTCCAGACCAGACCAGACCAGTTCAGACCAGACCAGACCAGAGTCACCAGACCAGACCAGACTTGGATAGTTATAAAAATACAAAGAAACCAGATCTTACCAGACCAGACCAGATCAGACCAGACCAGACCAGCAAATTAAAGTCCAAGTAAAAACATCCTAATAGTGGCGCTTCTGAAATAACCGCCACAAAAATGAGTAAAAATGAATAACTCACTAGTGGTTTTGATCTACCGACCACCTCAATTTATTTTATTTACATTTTTAAAAATAACCGATGCACTTTAATTAAATGCATATCGGTTTCAAATTAATTTCAAATGTTTTTTATTTAAATCACGCGGCAGTTTTTTGAGTGACTAAATAAAGAAATTTGATAAAGTTTTGCCAGAAGAATTGAGCAAATGAAAACTCTAATTATTAGGTAATTTTCTAAATCACACACTAAAGATTTCAAAAAAAGTCACGTTAGGCAATGAAGAGAAGAGTGACGAGAGCGTCGAGAAATGGAGACGGGTGGACCGGGTCCTGACTCTTGAGGAAGGTTGATTTTTAGGAAACATGTTTCTAGATGCATGGCAAATTCGATCACCATACTTTCATGCATTCTTCATATAGTAATTGTTTCTTCCTCGAGTCTACAAAGTCTACTGAATGCATTTTCCCATTCCAATGAATACAAGTCATTGTTTTCCCCTTATCGATCTCTTCTTTGAATGAGTTGTGTTGAACTTATTGGAGATGCAAAATTTTATCGCAAAATCACGTTTCAAAATTTTTAAGTCTCAAATAGCCGGAAATAGGACAAAAGGCACAATTGTTATTTTTCTCAAAAGGCATTCACTTTTATTTTTAGGATGAAATAAAAGTACTCATATACGGAGTATATAAATCTATTTTATTCATGTTGCAATCTTATGTCTTATGTTTAATCATTTCTAAAATTTTAACTTTATACGCGGTACTACCTCTATTTAATTTATACGTAGTATATAGTTGATTGAAGTTTAAGAGTCAAATACTAGGCAATAAGGATAATGAATAGTGCAAAAATAAAGCTAAAAAGTAGAAACGAATGATGAAGAAGTATATATGAAAGATCATATTTGTGTATTTAGGTATCAAATATCATATTTGGGTATTAGGTATTCAGATGTTTTTATTTGTATTGAAAAACTCTGATCTGATATGATCTAGTCTGATCTGGTCTGAATAGGTCCAGTTTAGTCTAGTAGATGTGTGATCATTTTATAACTATCGAGAACCTGGTATAGGACTAAAACTCGTGTATGTAAACTCATCTTTATTAGATAAAAATTAAAATTTACAGAGTAATAAAAAGTATATTTGTTTCAACTATCTAAAAATGCATGCTTCCTTCGTTCTCTTTTAGTTGCAACGATACACTTTTCACGTTTGTCAACACTCAAATTTAAAATGAGAGGAACTTAATCATATTTTTTAAAAAAAATATAATTATATATTAATAAATAGAATGTTGTTAAAGTAGAATATGTGAATTGTGCAAAATTCTCAATAAAAATATAGGGATTTATTTAGTTCATACGTTGCAACTATTAAACTACTCTGTATATAAATATGGGTGGGAGGGCATATCATAGAGACTACATTTCATTATTTTAGCTAGACCTTTGACTCTTTGAGATAATATACCACATATAGGTCTCCTTTATGCCCAAAGTCTTGTGCACGTCTAAGTGATTAGTTTTCTGGCATAAAAGAAAAGTAGTAGAAGAAAATGAAGATGAGTAAACATGACGCCGGAGAAGAAGAAGAAGAAACGCTCTCCTTGTGTGATCTCCCTATATACAGCAGCAGCTCTTCGTCAGATTGGGAAAAATTCTCCTCACAAAGCTCTATTTCCTCGTCTTCAACGTTGCCGTCCGACCACTTCTTTGAGTTCTTCAGTGAAGAATGGAGCAGTAATAATAAATCAAATCTCCCTCCTGAACAAATCATCTTCTTCGGAAAGCTTATCATTCCTCAGGTTGGAATTGTCCCAGAAAAGGAGAATGGGAAAAGAGTAAAGAGGAAGCAAAGAAATGGGTCGTCATCATTATCGTCCAAGGTTGTCGGAATGAGGGAATCTGCAGAATCTTTGTCGGCGCCCCCGTTTTGGAGGTCAAGATGGTTTCAGTTCTTCTTCGGAATGGGTGGGCTTCCTAAGGAGATGGACTTGAGGGACTTAAGGATTAGGCAGAGCCGCCGTGAAACGCCGTCACCGTCGTCATCTCATGGCGGTAGAGAAAAGAGGCTGTGGCGGGTGATTAAAACGCTGAGTTGTGGTCGTGGCGGCGGTACCCAAGTCAAAGCACACGCAATTGTCCGTCAACGCCGCCCTATTGCCTGCCTAAGCTATTAGCTACTCCGTACAACATTATACTTTATTTATTGTTATAGATTAAATAAACAAAAATGATGTTTGTACCCACTCTTATACTCACTTTTGTACCCAGCTATATTTGTGAAGTGTTTTTTTTGTCTATAAACCCCGATTCACAGAAAATATTTTGCACAAACAAAATATTGTCTGTGAACCGGGTTCACAGATAAAAAAAAACACTTCACAAACATGGTGGGTATAAGGTGGGTATAAGAGTGGGTATATCAAGCATTGTTGTTAAATAAATAGATACTGCCTTCATTCCAAATTGATTTGCAGAGCCAATTATTTTTTGTCAAACGATTTCATTGTATTCACTGAATTAGGATATTAATTTTTAATTACTTCCTCCGTTCTATAATTCTTGTAACATTGTGATTTTTACACTATTCACAGATCTTACTTTGACCATGATTTTCTACTAATATACATAATCAAATTATTGCTTATGAAATATTATTGAACTCTTATCAATGTGAATTTCCAAAATATCAACTTTTTATAATGTTTACGAATACATAATTAAATATAATTACAGTCAAAGTTGTGCATTGGCAAACGTGAAAGTCAAACCGTTGCAAGAATTATAGAACGGAGGATAGTATATTTTATTTTGAATAGTGCAACTATATAGAGATTTTAATGTAGTTTCTCAATATGTTAATTAACTTTAACATTGATTAATAAAAAAATGTTGAATATACAAATCAATTTGGGACGGAGAAAGTATAAAGTAGATGCAAATTTGAGAAAATAATATGGAGTATCATGCATCCATATGTGATTTTACATTTTTACATCAACGTATATTTCCATAATTTTTATAAACATTTGCTAAATCCAACAAAATTACTCCGCAATACCCGCATTACTTTGTTCGGTTCATTCTTATTTCATCGATCACAACACAACATTTGAATATAAAGAATGAAAAAAGTGTTAAATAAGAGGTAGGTTATATGATACCCGTATCATACTTGTATTCACGTGGAGTCATGGACCAATAATCACAATGTTGTTGTTGAATTATTTAAATCTAAATTAAAAATGATATAATGATTTGGACCAATCAAGCGAATAATAGGTATGGTACCTGATGAAACGGTTAGTAATACAAGAGAGGATGAATTGTGTGTGTGGAACCGTGTTAGTTTTTCGCCAAGTTCTAGGGTGAAACGAGGAAAAATCCTTTGGCTCAAAGGGATTAAAAAACTTCGACCTCCCTCGAAAGAATTTTAACAACTTCACTAAAAAGCCTTTGAATGGTTACAAGAGAAACTCTCCTAGTCTACCCTTGAGTCGTCCCAACTTTATCCTCTCTAGGAAGAGTTATGCTTCTCTACCTTGCGAGTAGAGAGTCTCTCAGCTTTACACCAAAGATCTCACCACACACTAACCAACCCGATCAAGGATGCTATACTTATCCAATCCTCAAAACCCGATCAAGGATGCTACACACACCAAAGATCTTAATTACTGCCTTTGATTTAAATAATTTTTCTTTAAAAAGAAAAATCCTTTCTTTGTATGATCGTTGATTATTTCCTTACTAATTTTTTTTTTTAATTTAGCAAGACAAAACTGAACTTGAATAGTGAGAAAAAATATTTTTAAGCAAGTCAATAAATTCTTAGATCCGTCGGTCAGTTCTAGGCACAGGTATATAGCTTGTTCCAAATTAAAGCAAGACTTAAACTCCCTTTCCTACAATCACTTATAGATCAAAAGTAACACTAGTTGTCACCAACAAAACATTATGTTCCAACAGTACCCTATTTTCTAAATGTGTACCAGAATTGTCACCTAGCTAAGTAAGATCTTGGCATTTCGAAAAATTCAATTTGAACCTCAATTCAATTATCACCCAATTAAGCAGTTCAGTTTTTTAAAAAAACATTCAAACAACTTTCTATCCGATAACGAACATGTTCGCTAATTATTGTATACACAGCGACTCACGTATATGTTTTCAATTTTTTTCTTTATTTTTACTTTGTTGGCTGATTATTGTATACACAGCGACTCACATGGATGTTTTCACTTTTTTCTTTCATTTTACTTCTCCACCATTTGATTTAGCTTCCACCAATCCACCCGCCCGTTTCGTTAAAATCCAGCCACCCCTTCTTCCACCCACCTTTCTTCTCCCACCCATCAAGTCATTGGCCAACAATGCGCAGAGTCAAGAGGAACTTAAGTCACCGTAGAAATTTCACGTAAATATTACGCATACATAGATCACTAAAAAAGTAAAAATACAAGTACTTTTAAAAGGGAAAAGGGGCAAATAAGCCCTCAAACTAATAAAAAAAATGCAAATAAGTCCTTTTATAGGAGGTTCCGTCTGGCCATCGTACCCATTTGGGGAGGTTCTCGGTGGAATTTCTTGATGAAAATTCTTGAGCATCTTATTCATTAAGTCTAGTTTAGTCATACCGAATTTCAGCTAAAAATTCAATCGGGAATACAGTCAAATGAATTTTTGAAGATAACTGTGTAGTTAAACAACACAGTATATTTTTAAAAATCATTTGAGTGCCTTCCCGGTTTAATTTTTAGCTGAAATTTGGTATGGCTAAACTAGACTTGATGAAGAAGATGCTCAAAAAAATTCATCAAAGAATTCCACTGAGAACCTCCCCAAATGACGATGATCAGTCAGAACCTCCTATAAAAGGGCTTATTTGCACTTTTTTGATTAGTTCGAGGGCTTATTTGCCCCTTTTCCCCTTTTAAAATCTGGGAGGGCCAAAACCTAATTGCCCGCCCCTGGCACCGGACGTCTCCTTCTCACAGGTTAATCGTCACCTTTCCACGAATCAACGGCTTGGAAAATATAGTCCAATAAAAAACTTAAGACTTTTTTAGCAAAGTTTAGTACTACGTATAATACAATTGGAGTAATTGGACCCACGTCTACTTTTATTGACACCGAGCTTGTTTGCAATCACTTAATTTAAAATTTAAGTGATTTGTGACTTTTTTTAAAGAAAAAAACACTTATTTTATCAAACACTAACAACTTTTACTTTTCTCGGCTTCCGTATAGAATCTACTTTTTACTTTTTCTATTACACAAAAAACACTTATTTTATCAAATACTACCAACTTTTACTACTAATCACTTTTTCCCAAAAAATGTTTTTATTTAAGCATAATCACTTGCAAACAAAGCCTTAATCATTTTAATCAGTTGAGCTATAGCCAATGATGCAATGACCATATCAATGGTTGTAGCGGTCACCATTAATTGTTGTAACTGTATTTGATAGTTTGGTTCAAAATTGTTGAATTTTCTAAAAAATACAAACTCTATTAAGAAAGGTAATACTTCGTACTTTGTAATTGTTTTGAATAATATAAATTAAAATCAAATATAAAGTTGAATACTTGGTAAACTTTTTTTATTTCCTTTGTGATGTACTACACAAAAATGGTGAACTTGAATAATTTTCAAGTTCTCACAAGGGTTGTGTATTATCACTGTCTGGAATCAGGGACGGATCCAGGATTCTGAGTCAAGGGGGGCGAAATTTTTCGTTAGTGTAGGGGGTGAATTTTTTTTTTGTTAGTGTAGCGGGGTGAAATTTTTTTTCCCTAGTATAGCGGGGCGAAATTTTTTCGCTGCTGTAGGGCTGTGCGGCTATTTTTATTCAAAAAATGATATTAATTCATGCACATCCCGAACGACATTTAAATCTATTACATTCTAGGTTTAGGCGATGACAAAGACATCAACCAATACATTTTCAATAACTTCTACATTGTTTAACCTCATGAATCGGTTATTGAATTGTAATTTTTGTCCACCAAGGAGGGTGTTCGTGAGTCATGACTCATGAGAAGTTTTCTTAATATTACAATAGTAGTATACTAATATGTATGAGATTGTTATTTTTAGAATAATATGCACCACACGCACACACATATATATATATATGGTGCATATTATATTTTAATATTTTTATTAATTCTATAATAATTTAGAGTTTATTATTCATGCAATAAATTATTTTTAGAAAGCAAGAAGTAAATGAATTATGTAATCTAATGTCTATAAATATTTATATTTTGGATTCATTTCACGTGATCTAAAAATTGTGTAATTAGTGTGTCTGGTATTTAATATTGTTTGATATATGTTTTACGAAATCCAGTACTTGTTATCTAATAACGATAATTAAACATTACAAAACTAGGAATTCTTATATAATAAGTATCCTAAATCTTAAATAACGAGTTACTCTATTGTTTATTTGTTTAAGTTATGTAAATTATTTTAGATGTTTCTTCTTTTAAATCTCCAATTAAGTATTACATTATGTAAGACTATATATATTAATTTTGAAAATTAAAAGCTAAGGGGGGCGAATCTAATTAAATTATGAAAGTTTTATGAAAATATTACATATATGGTAAAAAAAATTGAATGTCCAAGGGGGGCGGTCGCCCCCGCCCCCCCCCCCCCTAAATCCATCCCTGTCTGGAATAATAGTTTGAGGAGTTTGAAATGCTTTACGTACTTCAGTAGTTCAGTTTGAGACTTTGAGTCGGTCAATATAAATTCGTCCGGAAAAAATTGATAATATTCCCTCTTGCAATCCATTTCCAATTTTTACAGCCTTTACAGATCATAACAGGATGTATTAAAGTGCAAGATACTACACAAGTTTGAAATAGTTGCATACGCATCACTTATTCACTTGATACGAAAGTAAGCTAAATGACATATTTCTGCCGTACTATGTCAATGTGAATATTGCAGTGTTCAATATTCGATTTAAAATCGTTTTTAAGACCGAAATCGACCGCCAAACCGACCAAAACCGAAACCGACCAAAACCGAATCCGATAAAACCGAAACCGACCGAAATTGACTAATTCATCGGTTATTCGGTTTACAGTTCGTACTTTTTGGCTTAAAAAACCGGTCAAATGAAAATAAACCAGCAAAAATGGCTAAAATTGACCAAAATTGCTCAGTTTTTGTGGTCCGATTCTCGGTTTCATCTATTTTTAATGCCGCTAAAACCGCCCGACTAAAACCGAAACCGATCAAAACCGACCGACTAAACCCGAACCGATAAAACCGAAACCGCCAAAACCGAACCGACGAACAAGGATACTATCCTATGTCATTAAAAAATAGTCTTCTGCTGGGGAAGGAAAAAACAGCTGGTCCAGTTCAGTTTCATCATGTCAGTAATATACACACGCAGTGAAGCATGTTTTGACCTAGAAAACAAACATGTAACACCACATTTAACTTCTCAGAATGGAAGCTTGCAACTTATTCATCATTTTCACTTATGAGATCATCATCATCATCATTGAATCTCTCAAAATCCTCATCCGAATCTTCATCTTCCTCTTCCTCCACCATGCTGCTACTTTTTCCCTTTTTATCCTTTAAACCGGTGTTCAAGACAACAGTTTCTCCTCTCGAACTATTCATGTCTCTCCTCAGCTTCTCCATATTCTCCAACCTGCGTTCTTCTTCCAGACGTTGTTTCTCTGCCCGCCTCTTGTCAAGTTCGGCTCTATAAAAATACAGCACAGATAAAATAAAAATAAAAACATTTTTCAATAGCTTTCAGGTGTCAATCGATTAGACGGTAACACTTCTGTTTTCGGTTTGTAACTATTCCAAACAGAAACAAGAAAATTATCTCAGGCTTTGTAGTGATTAGAGTTAGAGTTTAGGGTGATGGCTATCGGTGGCAGTGGCGGATATCCATCGTCCGACAGCTGTCCGGTGGCAATACGTAATAGCTTCAAACCCTACAAGGGTGTTTTTGTCCAACCACAAAGTATTACCCCCTATTTATGGAATTTTAAACATTAACCCCTATTTTTGCATTTTAGGTATGTTTTGCTCCTATTGTATGAATTTTTTCTTTTTTGTTGTCTTAGTTAATACTCCGTAAAACATTTGAGGTTCTTCAATATTATATGGACACAACATAATTCCATGACTATATAATGTTAACTATGCATCAACTATGCAATTTAGACTTGGCTCATTCTAGACCTCAGTCATACTTTACACTAACTCTAATAGTCTAAAGGGTAATTTTGTCGGCTGAGGATAACATTAGGTTCTTTCAACATTCTTTTGGACTCAGTGTGGTCCTTCAGGATGCAATCTTTTGCACGGATATTAGGTCCAGTAAACAGAGGCGAGAACCCAATTGAGTCTACATTTAGTGAATCATGATGATACCTCTTAGAGGAATAGAATATCAATAGCCGACACTATACAATGTGTAGGTCAGCGTAATGACAAAAGGAAATTACATCATGTAAGAACTATCCCTCCATTAGGGTCTTGGTTGCACGGATATGAAAGGCAAGACAACAAGAGGAAGCATATAGAGAGTTAAAAAAGAAAGAAAACACAGCCTAAGGAATCTATACAAGTCCAACGCTAAATTTACAAGTTTTAAATATATCAACAGGAACCGTAACTGCATAAGAAACTAAATTTGTTCAAATTGCATGGTTGAGGACCATATTGAGTAATACTCCGTAGCTTCTACTGTCTAGTAAGGAAGCTAAATCGTATACTAATTCAACTTCATAATAAATAGAACAAATCACATCCTTAATTCAGATAATATGTTTAATAATTAAGAAACTTGAATGCAAAACTAATTTTTTTTAAGAACATAAAACACAAAACAAGAGGATATTATCAAACAAATAGCGGATGAGCGGAGTGCAATTATAGAACAAACAGTGGATGAGCGGAGTACATACTTGTAAGTTTCCATGTACTCCTCAGCACTTGCGTCGATGGCCTTAAAGAATTCATCCATCCCAGCACCTGAAACTGCAGAGACTCCAACAGACTTGAGATTCTTGTAGAATTCTTCCAGTGAAAGGGACAGGCTTCGTGTCAGAGTCGAAGTGTAAGAGTTGTCTGATTCAAGTGCTGCATGAAATGCTTCAAAATCCTCCATCCACTAAGCTCACATAATGAGAAAGCAGGATCACCAATACACCTCAAAGTGTAATAAAAATAAATGTGTATCGTTCATGAAGTAACTTAACTCTCCACGATAGAGTACACTTATTACTTGGACTGTCATGATTGATGTGGAGGGTGGAAATGCTACTCCAAATAACCTGGACAGTTCCTATAGCAACTCCACCATGGAATAGAGAGGATTGATCTCCAATAGGACCCTATTTAGCCCTTTCATTTCCCAGTTTTTTATTATGATCATCTTTCTTTTCAAGTTATTAATTTAGCCTTTGTATTTTCATTTCATTTTAAAATGGCCATCTAACTTCTCGAGTAATCAATTCAGCCATTGTATTCTCTTTTTTGTTTCAAATCAGCCATTACACGACAGATTTGTAGTTTGCATTTATATGTGCACATCCAACAAAACTTAGAAGTTATTGAGTTATTGGTGTTCATAGAAAATTTTAGTGATGAATTAGATTCACTCAAAAACAAATCGATAAAGAAAACACATCTTTTCCTTATACACAGGATAGAAAAGCTCATCTCTTTCCCTCATCTACAATCTGAGCAGTGTATGCAACAGATTGAAAATCCTAATAGTCCAATGGTTGAAACCTGTATTTCCAATTTGCTACTGGTTGGCACTTCATGTGAATGTAGACAAATGTGTTCTATGTATAACTTTTAAGAATTTAAATGTTCAATTCTTTGCAATCATTTCAAATACGCACAAATAAATAATCCCTCTATCTCAAATATTTTGGCGTGCTTTGACTTATTTATTAAATTGTGTTGGTTGGGGTCAAGATGAGAGAAACAATATCAACATGAATCTATCCAAAAAGAAATAAAAACAGATTTTTGGGACAACTAAAAAAAATGGGAAGAAAATTATTGGACAAATGCTCCAAAAGTTAGATGATCATATATTCATATTGGAAGAAAATAAAATATAATGGTTAAATTGAAGGCTTGAGAACTTAGATGGTCATACTAAGACAATTGCCAAGTTGAGTTGGTAAATAGAGTGTTTTGCCAATAAGAGTGGTGAGGGGAGAAGGAAAGAGGGAAGGAAGCTCATGAAATTAAGGCATTGAGTAAATTTTGTGTTTGGTTCCAATGCAATCGTGAGAATAATTTTTTACTACCTCCATCCTTTAAAGCTTTGTCATCTCGCAAAGTTTGGACCACGATATTGATTATGATAATATTATGAAAGTTATAAATTTTATACTTTTATGAAAGTACTTTTAACAAAGGACAATTTCATATCATTTTTATATCATACATAATTTCCAGTAAAAATATATGGTTGGTCAAACTTTCAAAGATGGCAAAGTTTTAAGGGGCGGGGTAGTACAAATTATGTAATGGAGAAAAAAGCATTCTAAATGATAAAGTTTTTCATTCAGCAAGAATTTATAATTTGATCTAAATGTATAACACTAAGGATGTTTTTATTGACCTGAGAATTCCTAGTTTGTTGAAGTCTACTCTGGTCTGGTAGATGTCTTTCCATGTATATTTTACAACTATCGAAATCTGGTCTAGTAGTGTCTCGAGCTCAAACCAGTCTAGTTAAAAACATTCTAAATATAATGTAGATTGTAGAACCATTTAAGTATTAAAAAGGTGAAAGAATAAGAAAAAATAACTCTCCTCAAATTTGCCGGACTAGGGGAGTGAGTTATAAGGAGTTTCGACTTTCGAGGATTTTATAGCCCCTCCATTTTCTCCCCTTCCTCTAACTCCACAGACCAACTACACACAACTCTCTTTCTACTCTCCTCTCCAAAATCTTTGAACGTAAATAAACTAAATCAAAGTTTAGCTATACCTCCAAAGCAAATTGATGTTGTGCTACATCTGTCTTGTTGAAGGCCAATACGAGAGGCAGACGTGTCTTGTATAGGATGCTGCATGCGTAAAGCATGTTGCTCATAAAAGTGGCAGGACTAGCAGATCGTGGGGTATCAACAACATATGTTACCACAGTAGGAAAGGTAGATGCAAAAGCTTCTGTGATAATTGCACCAGAAGCAGACCATGTAAAGATTTCTATCTGACCAGGTGTGTCAACAAGAACATAGTCCAGTTCATCTGCCCGTTTTTCTATGACTGATATTACCTGCAATTTTTAGGAGACATAATCTCAGTCTCTCAAGAATAAGAAACATTAAAAGGTGGGGAAGTAACTTCCACAATTACACAGGGTCCATTTAACATGGAGAAAGCTAGGGATTGAAAACAGGGAGGAAAATATTAGGAAATTTTGGAAGAAAGTATTATGGAGCAGAAAAAAATGGTTTCAAAATGGGAAATGGGAAACGGGAAAGCAAGAAACGTGATGTCTAATAAATATAGGATGCGAAAAGTAGGGCAAAAACGTGTAAGTTTAAAAAATGTGGATATAATTATACATATTTTTATATATGTACACAGGCAGACAGGCTTTTCCATTTATATCTGCACATATTTATTTTCATATAACTTGTTTAATAACCCAATAATAAAAACATTCTACATATCCAAATTTAGAAACCATTACATATAAGTACATAATTAACCATAAAATGCAATACATTTTTAGCAATGCATTGCGTTATGAAATGTCACGACATTGCTAGGAAGAAATATCACAAAAAATCACTATTTTTTAAAAAAGGCACTATTTATATCACAGAATCACACAAAAAGAAAAAAAAAAGAAACTCAAGATTTCAGAAACGCTAATTATTTAGGGAAATAAGTTTCACAATTCTTCTTAACCATAGAAACAGGACCGAAACAGGAATGTGATGTTTCTGAGTTTCCGAAACGGGGAAACGTAGGTCACAGCAAGTTTTCATGATTCATAGCTTTTCACATTAAAAAGGTTCAAGGAAGGTTCATCCAAGAAAAATATTAAGGGACTGAATGATATTACAGATAGGGGTCAATAACACACAGTTACCTGGTCAGCCCCAGAAAAGTTTAAGGAAGGACTAAGCAACATGAATTGACAAGGGGCAGGAACAACATATAAAGTAAGGAAGAGAGATTTGTTTAATTTTGGTCAAAATTGAAAGAACAAAAACAAAAGGTTTACCTCATCAAACTTTGTAGCAAACAAGTTTAGAGAAGTAAGGATTCCTCCATTAGGACCTAGGTTAAATTGCTTCATAACCTCCTTGTAGCGAACTGTGTCTCTTATATCAATATTCGCTCCAAATGGAAGGGTCATCACAGCGGGATCAAGGTTCATTACATAACCTCGGATATTAGAAGCCATTGTGTGACATACAAGTCGATGTAGAAATGTAGTTTTCCCACTGCCTAGTTAAGAAATGTTTGCTTTAGAGTCCTTAAATATTAAGGAGTAAATGAAAAACATGATTGTACTGCAGATATTTGCAATCATTGTATATTACAAGAATAAAATAAATAATGTAGATACATTCTTGCAAATGTGAAATGTCCAACAGAATTACATTCAATACCTGCTCTTATATAATAGTAGTAATAATTAGCAAGGATATATTTTTAACTGAGTTGAAAACCCTGATGTGGTAGACTTACCTGCCATTCCAACCACAATGATGATAACTGGCTTTCTATTGAATTTAGATGAAGTCCCCTCAATCTGAAGCTTTTCCATTGAATTGGAAATGTCAACCTTCTGGATGCCCTATTATAAAGAGCAGCAAACAATAAGAGTTCGTAACTAGTGGGAATTTGTACATTTTGGGGTAAATTTTAAAAAATTGAAGAATTAAAAAGAGCATAATACTCGAATAGTGGTACCTTGCTTTCCGTTTCCATAGTGACCTCTTCTTCCTCAGATGATTTAGAATCGATGTCCATATATTAAGATTAGCAAAAATAGCAAAATACAGTCTCTTTTACCTAAGTGAAAGAGAAACAAATATATGATAGCTTATATGGAAGATGATGCATAGTGCATTACAACGTTAATCCTTTATGTGATACTAAGAATGTCTCTGCATGGAAGAACAAACCATTGTTAATCGAATTGGAAGGAGGAAACCATAGCTGAATGAAAAGCATTTGGAAGGATTTGTACGGGAAGTCTACTCAGTGTCTCACTTACCTTTGTAGCCTTTTGGGTCTATGAATGTTCTAAAATTCACTAGATGGTAGTCAGGCGGCCAAGCAAGGCCTAGTGCCTAGGTTGACTACTCACCACCTAGGCGCCGACTAGGGAACACGGAATATAATAAAATAGATGCATAATTAGTAATTTAAGATCACAGCATAGTGGCAAGATATCATGCCCATATTTAAACAATCCAAATCAGATGGAACTTGCAAAAAATTATACATTAATCATATTCCCTAGGAGCATTACAATTGTAATTTTATACGTATAAAGGAACTGTAGAAGATATTGTAATAGAGTAAAATTGTAATACTAAGACAATTTGGAACTAAAAGAAATTTTGTGGTAAGATTTCATCCGCCCAACCAACTGCAGTTAAAAATTAAGGTTTGTACTTCTTTGACGACTTTTCTCAAACACTTTCCTTGCAAACAAGAATTATGAGTTACCTTACACTATTTCCATAAGCTTCTTAATTCATACTACGTATCAATCATTCACAAACAATCATACGTAAAATACATTCAAATGTTTAATCAATAACCAAAATAAGATTTTATAATCATATACTGGGCTCTAAAGCCTAAAACATATTCCAATATTGCTAAAAATAAGAGAAAAATTGATGAAGATTGAAAAAACAATGAAGTTATGAAGGACTACCTACTGGGGCCTGGGGGTGCAGGCTAGTGGCAGACAGAATGAGAGAAGCTGCTGGGGAAGGGAGTGGCGCGAGAAGACGAGAAGGAGGTAAGGTAGAGAGAAAGAGGGTAGCGGGCGTAGAAGAGTGGAGCGTGGAAAATACGAGTAAAGAGACTGAGAATATATTTGACTAACAGCCCGTTTGGTGACCCTTTTTTCGGCTTATCAGACAGTTTTTTCATCAAACACGTACGGATTAATTTTTTATTTGGCTCACTGAATTGTGTAATAAGCAGAAAAAGTAAGGTTGGAGTTACTTTTCTTGTTGTATTGGTTGAAGTTACTGTAGAGGCTCATTTTGGCTATTTTTCATATACTACGTATTTTTTATTTTATTTATTAATAAAAAATATGTTTAATACGGTATAATTTTTCATGAATCAGCAGAATCAGTCAATACAACCACATCAGCTAGAACTTCATAAATTTCAGCAGAATCAGCCAATACAGCCAATTTTAGTGTTACCAAATGGCCTCTAACTGTGTTTTGTTTTAGACCGTAATTTACTGGTGTGATATGGTTTGATTTGATCTTCTTAAGTCTGGTTTTGTGTGATCAGAACTGGTTTGGTTTGATAAATGTATGGTTTCTGTGTATTTTATAACTATTCAAGTTTGGTCTAGTATGGTCGCGTATGTTTAAGGCTGGTCTGGTCTGTTTAAAACTGCTCTGATCAGATGTGGGACTAAGAACAGTCCAAAAGAAAACATATCATTGTCTAATGCTAAATTTTGAAGTGTAAAATCCGTAATACTTTTGAAAAATGAATGTATTACTAATTGAATGAAGTAAATGCGTGTTGGAGTTTATTCCCGAAGATCCGAAAGCCCAACACAAGCCTTGGATATTGTAGGGATATTGGGTAGGGTTGAAATGTGTATAAAATATAAAATAGTGAGATAATATTCAACTCAAGAACTTACTTATATTCAGTAATTAAGCAATTACACTGAAACTACCCGAACGGTAGCCGAATATGAGATTACAAGGATGGGAGATGTAAATATATTGTTTAAGCTCTGAGTATTAAAACGCTAACCCTTTACAATGATCTAAACATGGATATTTATACTAAAATGGGGATGGGTAAGGTGGACACGTGGTCGAATCTGGTAGGCTATCACCTCTGCCATGTAAGCACCCATGCCCCCACTTGCTGCTGTCATGATCCAGCATTAAATGCGGCCTCCACTTGCTGACTGCCTGTTCGGGCAAGGTGTTCGGTGTGTGGGACCCCGTCATAGGTGTTATCCTGCTTAGGAACACATCCCGAACGCCGATCGGTATCTCCGCCATAGGTGATTTGGCATAATTGTTTCCTGGAATGTTCCAAGTATAACTTTTATCCCGAATGCCGTTCGATAGTTCTTTTGGACTGCCTTGGGCCCGCTGTTTCTTCCTGGATTTGGGCCTAGGGATATTGGGCCTGGACCCAATATCCCAACACTAGTCCCCCACTTCCTATGTCTCGAACAGTAGTGAGAGCATAAGGAAGTAGAAGATTATTGCCCGAATGCTGTTCGGGTGAATATCGGATGGCATTCCGCCGGTTCCCGAGGCATATTTTGACGGTTATTTGCAACTGTCGTTTCACTTCTCCGATAAACGCCATGATTACCTGAGAAGGATTCTCTGTGTGACACGTGTCTCTGTCATCATTACAAAAAACGTGTCCTCTTCTGATTGGCAGCTGAATCGGCGTGACAGAGTATAAATAGGCTCCTCTGGTTTTGATTCTGGGTTTCGAAACTTTGCATCTCCGGCTCAGTACTCTGCCTTCTCTCTAGAGCTTCTTCCGCTGCTTCTGTTCAGGTATCCTTCGAACCTTCTTCTACTGTCTAGTTTCCTCGTTCGGTGAGAATGGCACCCCTTCGTTCATCTGAGCCCTCTACTTCCGGCACCGCAATCCCAGAGGAAAACCCCAACGATGTGCTGCAAGTCGCCCCTATTCCGGCGGAAGCTAACGGTGATGATTCCTCTTCCTCCTCCGACGTTTACCCTGATGGCACCAAATCGGGGGATGAATTGGAAGTTATGAAAGCCGGTCCTCCAAGCGGCGTTTCCTGTCATAAGCTTGACCTAGCCCTGATTAGGCTTAGGCGCCAAAAGCTCACGGCCCAGAACCGGGCCCAAATCCAGATGTTACTTCCTGATTCGGTGAACTTCCGCCTCCAATCGGGGCTCCACCCAATGCGCCACTTCCCAGGGATGGTCGTGGTCCATTTTGATTCCCTTAAGGCCGGCCTTAGGTTCCCCCTTCACCCCTTCTTCGTTTCCCTCTTAAATTATTATAATATAGTGCCAGCCCAAATAATGCCGAACTCCTACCGGGCAATGGCTGGTTTTATTTGTCGTTGCGTGGAAGCTAAGGTGACCCCTTCCTTAGATCTGTTTCACTACTTTTTCTCGATCATCCCACAACAAGCCCAGGGTTATCTCGTCGCGAGTTCCCGATCAGGTCATATTTTGTTCTCCAAGGCTCCCTCCTCCATCAAGGAATGGAAAGATCGGTTCTTTTTTGTATCTGTCCCAACCGGCCTGATCCCAAGAAAGTGGAACGCCTTCCCGCCAAAGTCCCCCGAACCGTTCATCTCTGAAGACCTTAGCCAGGATATCATTGCTGTGGAGGCGGGCGGTTGCTTCCAGATTATGCCATATCTGACTCCCGAACGGCTTATTAAAGCCGGGATAGGTACTGCCCGTATTCCTGGACTTACTTGACTGAAAACCAAGTACCATGGCCCGGGCGGTCCTTCCCGTGTGATGTAATTCTTTAATCCACGTGTGAACCGCTCGGTACTAATTTGTTCCTTTTGTCATTTCAGCTCCGAAGCAAGGCGAATCTTCAGATTCCGAAGGAGACAACCCCGAACCGCCGGCAATGGATGACAGCAGGCTCTTTACTGTGGGATTTGACGATGAGCCACCAACCTCTCCCCCCAAGCAGCAGAGAAAGACAAAGAGGAAGAGGCTGAGGAAGGCCGATCAGGGGACATCCTCTCAATCCGCCCCCATCGTCCCCGAGCAGTCTGAACCTGTTCGGGATGTAGAACCTGTGCAGCAGGTTGCCCCTGAGCAGCAATCTTCACATGCTGATATGCTGATGGATCAGCTCTTCTCTGATCAGCAGTCTCACCAATTTTCTGCTGAGGAACTGGCCGCCGACCAGGCTGATTTGGCGAGTCAGTTTGGGCAGATCTCCCTTCAAGATCCCGCTCACGGAATGCTGGAAAGGGGAGGCTGTCCAGCAAGCCAGATTTGGTCCAC
The DNA here is from genome assembly GCA_945859915.1 of Cuscuta epithymum. Lineage (NCBI taxonomy): Eukaryota > Viridiplantae > Streptophyta > Magnoliopsida > Solanales > Convolvulaceae > Cuscuta > Cuscuta epithymum. The sequence goes on from CAMAPF010000137.1 coordinate 1,495,550, forward strand.
CTCGGGCTTCTTCAATGGGCATAACCTTCCTCCGATGCCGGTTGAGGAGGCCGAAGAGTGTATTGCCTTGGCTGCCCTGAAGGTAATTTCTTATCACCTCTCTTTTTTCGGTTGTTCATTGATTTACCAGGCTCTTATTTCTTATTTGTACTCGATCAATAGGTGGGGATCTACAGCCTGAAACTGAGAGAGGCCAGGCAGGCCAAGGAACAAGGGCTGCTGATGGCCAAGGAAACGGCTGAGCAGGCAGTGGAGGCTGAACGACGAGCATTTGCCGAGGAGCGGAAGAGGCTAGAAGCTGAGGCTGGGGAGCTTCGTGTGAAGGTGGGCTCTCTCCAGGCCAAGATCGCGGCAGCTGAGGCCGCTCAGGTCAAGTTTTCTGAGGCCCCTCCTCAAATCCCGGACGGCCCGGCTGAAATGTTAGTTGATCTATCTGCCGTTCGGGATCAATTCAAGGCTTCCGAGGAGTTCCTGGCTCTAAAGGAAGAATATGCCACCGAACAGCTCCCTGCTGTCTTCGGAAGGCACCTGGAGAAACTGGCCGGGGAAGAGCGCCAGAAGGAGGGGGTCAGGGTGCTTGATCAGCACCCTATCACCAAGGAGTGGGCGGATAATCTTGCCCGGGGAGTCTACAACTCAGGTTGTCAACACATGCTCCAGCCCCTCCTCCCCCTCCTGGAAAAACAGATGGGCCGTCCGGTGCAGCCCTCTGACTTGCCCTCTGATCTCCATCCGGGCCATCTGAACGCCCTAATGGCACAGATGAAAAAGTGCCGGCGAGCCCTGGGGATGGAGGTGGTGCAAATTGATGATGAGGCTGATGAAGACGATGATGAAGATGATGAAGATCACCCCGAGCAGTAGATTAGACATTATTTGTATTTACTTTCCTTTGAATCAGTAGTTTTTGTACTTTCCGGCCAGTAGAGCCGATGAATACACAACTTGTTTTGCAACTTCTGTCTTTGTAATTTCTTTTCCTGTATTCCATACTTGTTTTCTCACCCATCAATTTGACTCCATAGTTTATAGCGATCAGATTTGCCGGTCTGCGTCACCCCTTTGCTAAGTCCAGAAATATTGATCGACCTGTTTATTCGACATCATTCATAATGAACTCCATAGTTCATTATGGAGTATAAACTATGTTCCCTTTTTTTTTTTTTTTTTTTTTTTTTTTTTTTTTTTTCTCTCCCCATCTGTTTGGGGTATAAACTCCTGTACTTTCCTCGTTAATTTTTCGGTAATTGTTTCCCGCATTCGGGATGTAGTGTTAACCATACTGTTCGGGTACACTGATCATTCCTCATTATGTTTCGGTGTATCCCGTTCGGGGAAACGCTTGTACCCCCTTTTCTTCTTCTTTTTTTTTTTTTTTTTTTTTTTTTTTTAATCGTAGAGCTTCGTGAACTTTGTTGATTTCAACCCGTTCTCCTCGTTCGATCTAGACTTCGGAATTCGATAATCTTGTTAACACATGTTGCGTGTAATGAACCGTTCAGTCTGCACTTGTGCCCTTTTCATTGTGTTCGATATTTGGTAAGTACTTTTGCTATCCTTGTTGCATCACCGTTCGGACACGCCCATCATTTTATCACCGTGCTAAATTTTCTTCCTGTTCGGGGAAACGTTTGTAGCCTTTTTCTCTTATCCTGTCCGGGGAGACGTTTTAAGAGGTTCGTGAATTCTGCTGACCTCAACCCCGTTCGGGTGTTCACTCACCCCAAAGGATGCTTTAACTTCCCTCAACCGTTTTGACACGTGTCTATTATTCATTCGAATTCCTGGCGGTTGTATTTCCTTATATAAGGATGCAGCTACTTTGTTTCAGGTTTTTCTGCTGCTTCTGAATTCTCTCAAGCTTCTCTCTCTAGAACTTTCTCCGTTACTCACAATTAATGTCTGCCTTTTCTGGTTCGTCAGACTCCGAAGATATGGCACCCACCTTGATTCGCTTTTCGAGGGGAAAAGCCCACCCCAAAGATCAAGGCACATCTACCCGATCGTCGGGTTCTAACGGGTCTTCTGCCCCACTTTATCCCGAACAGCCCCTCCCTGATGATGGATGTCAGTCGGGGGATGACCTAGCCATCTACGAAAGGGGTATGCCTGAACGCCCCCCTCGCTATAGTTTGAACTTCCACTGCATCAGGAAACAGCGTCAACGCCTTCCAGCAGATGCCGAACAGACTCTGCGCCAATTATTACCTCCACCCCGTCAGTTCAATGCGGGGTTCATCAAACATCCCATGCGACACCGTCCGGGATGTGTGGTTGTGCACATGGATGCTTTGGCCGCTGGTTTGAGGTTCCCTTTGCACCCGTTCGTAGTGGAGTTCCTCCGCCGGGTGTCAGTACTGCCGGCACAGTTCGTGCCTAGCACCTACAGGATCCTGAATGGGTTCATTGTTTGGTGCCATGAGTTGGGGATTGCCCCTAGCGCCGATCTCTTCTTGCACTGCTATGGCGTTCAGCCCTATTGGACCACCGGGTACCTGCGGCTTGTAGCCCGTCCTGGCCGTTCGCTCTTCACCGATAACCCCACCCCTCCGGAAAGATGGGAGGAAAGATTTGTGTTCGTACATGTGGGGTTGCCGCTTCCTTTTCCTGATCGGTGGAACACCTATCCCGTTCAGGATGCCTCCCCAAGAGTGGATGCAACTATCGTCTGCCAGTACGAAAGGCTCCGTCTGGCCGGTTCCAAGAACCTGCGGTCCTTCTTGACCCCCGCTAAGATGCTAGCTGCTGGCATTGGTATGTTCCTTTCCTTATTTTGTCCGTTTGGTGTATTTGTCAATCTCTTGTTCATTTCCCTTTGTTCTTCCCTGTAGGTGTGATTCCCCCCGTCTCCATAAAGCGTCCTGCTCCTACTCCTTCCACCGCCATAGTCAGCAAGGGAAGGGAGAAGGCTATTCAGCCAGGTTCTTCCGCCGGCCGGGAATCTGGGCCCATTAGCAAGCGGCCAAGGATTGAGAGCAGAGCCTTGGTCCCGGTCGATCACGTCATTGATCTGACGGACCCTTCTGTGGAGAGGATGCCTCCGGTCCCCTCCCCTTTAAGGAAGCTGGGCAACAGGGGAGGTGTTGCTTCAGATAGTCCCCCGATCCCCGATCGGATGACGGTGGAATTTTCCGCCATGGGCCCCCGAGCCGAATGCCGGACGCTGTTCGGGCAGACTGCATCCTCCATGTGGTGCAGCACTTCTTTGAAGGCTGGAGAGGGTTTCACCAACCTGACCCATTGGTCTGATTTGGTCGAAGCAGGCCATACTGAGTCCCTTAAGGTATGCCTTTGACTGTTCATCTCTTCCTGTTCATAACATTTTTTGGATTTGTTCTTACTGCTGTTTCTTTTTTCACAGGCCGGTACATACTATCACCGGGCCTTCCTAGCAGCTGAACGGGAGATGACCCTCCTTCATCAGGAGCTGGACGAGAGCCAAACCCTTTTGGCTGCTGCTAGGAAGATGGCTGCAGATCTCCAAGATCGAGCCAACAAGGGTGACAAAGCCAGGGAGGAGCTGGCCGAACTGGAGCAGAGGCTCCAACGACGCGATCGGGAAATCCGTGATCTGCGTGCCAAGGTGAAGGCTGCCGAAGCTGCTGGCCTGAAAATTGAGAAGGCCAAGGGGGATAATCCCCCTGCCCCCTATGCCGCTGATGTTTCAAAAATCACCACGAAGGCGGTGATTGACTTCCAAAGGGGGAAAGGCCTGAACCTCGCCTTGGAGAATACTGCTCGGGAATTCCTCGGCAAGCATCTGGGCGAATTCTTAGAGAGGAGCAAGGACCCATTACATGATGGCCTCAAGCTTCTTGATGAGACCCCGTCCGGCACAGCCTTTGCCAATGCTCTAGCAAGGGACACCCTTGTTAAGTGCCAGGATATGCTGGTCGACCGGAATCTGGAGGTGATCAAAGAATCGTTCGATGAGCCCTTCGACCCCAACGAGGAAGGTTTCGATCCCTTATTCTGCCGTGCTTATCAACGGGTGATGGAGAAGAGGCAGAAGGCCAAAGATTCAGCCAATCCCCCGAACTCCAACCCGGATGCCGTGCCGGACAAGGATCCTCCCGTAGCTTAGTTATCTCTGTTGTAATCCCTCTTTCTTTTTTTTTTCTTCTCATGTAAAATTCCCGGACAGTAGTGCCGAAGAATAAAGACTGATCTGTTTCCGAATGACTTGCTTCCCGAATACTCAGTTTTTTTTTTTTTTTTTTTTTTTTTTTTTTTTTTTTTTTGAACTCAGCATCATGATTGAGACGTAAGCTGTTCGACCCGTTTCTGATCACCAAAGTTGAGGTGCAAGCTGTTCGATTTATTCCTGTCTGTTGTTCTTTATTTCCTGAACGCACAAGCCACCAGTGTTAAATGCTTGCTGCGCCCCCGAGCACCATGTTTCAGATGCATGCCGTCCGGTTCATTACCGTCGACTGGTTGTTCCCTGAACGCGCAAGCCATCAATGTTGATGCTTGCTGCGCCCCCGAGCACCATGTTTCAGATGCATGCCGTCCGGTTCATTACCGTCGACTGGTTGTTCCCTGGACGCGTAAAATAACCTATTTGGGTTATCATCCGCATTTTTCCTTGTTCGCAAGGCAATCACCTCTTGCTGCAAGACAGTTCCACAATGCGTGTAGTGTCCGCCATCTTCCAAGCCCATAATTTCGATGCGTACCGTCGGTTTTACCGTCCGGGGTCACCCATATTATGAGGTTGAGATGTCCATCCTGGACCGTTGAGAATAAGGCTCCCAATTCGGGTCTCCCCCTTATTCTCTGCCAAAATGGAGACTCGCCTCTAGGATACAGCTCGGGTTTCACCACCATAATGTTCAGGCGAGCTGTATGGCCAAGGCAAGATTTTAAGACCAGAGTCCCGATCCCCCGCTCGGTCACCCTATGACTTCGGATGCCGCCCGGTTCGTCCTACTCAAGATCTTTTACACCATCTCCCAAGCCGAGTCCGGGCTTGGTATCCTGCACATATATATATATTTTTTTTTTTTTTTTTTTTTTTTTTTTTGTGCTGAGATGATGGCTCCCCATTGATCGAGATAAATGACATCTATGGATCAAGGTGAGACTTTTGGCAGAGTTTGTGGTGATGCCGTTCGGCATGTTGATGCCGTTCGGCTCGCAATATACCTCTTTAACTCTGGCCTCTTTGGAAGCATTGTTCTCCCTCTTTTTTTTTTTTTTTTTTTTTTTTTTTTTTTTTTTATTTTTATTTTTCAGAGGTGGCAACAGCCGTTTTTTTTTTTTTTTTTTTTTATTGATAGAATTTTCGCAGGTGCATAGCGTTCCATGTCCCTGCCGGACAGCCTTCGGTATCCTGTAGGGAAAAGGTTCCCATCCGGTATTTTTTCCAGACCCGGTATGGTCCCTCCCAATTCTTTGACATCTTCCCGCCCTCTAGCGGTTTGCTTTTTTCTCTATTCCTCAGGACAAGGTCTCCGACTTCGATCGAGCGGATTTTAGCCTGTTTATCCACATACCTCTTAGTCGCCCGGTGATATTCCTCCATTCGTAAAGCTGAGAGATCCCTTCTTTCTTCTATGAAGTGGAGTTCAGCCCGCAGATTGTCCTCATTCTGCTCAGGATCATAGTGGATGGTTCTGTGAGTGGGCACCAAGACCTCAGTTGGGACCTTAGCCTGAAATCCATAAGCGAGGGCGAACGGTGTCTCCCCGGTTGCCGTTCGGGGAGTTGTCCTGTATGTCCACAAGATGTAGTTTAACTGTTCGGGCCAGGTTGACGCGTAATCTTCGAGCTTCTTTTTTATACCATCCATGATGGTTCTGTTCATGTTCTCTACCTGCCCGTTTGCCTGTGGATATGCTACGGAAGCTCTTGAATGCTTGATTCCCCATTTAGTGAGGAATTCCTCAAAGTTCTTGCTTACAAACTGCCGTCCATTATCCGTGATGACCTGTTCGGGGAGCCCGAATCTGCATATAATATTTTGCCAAACAAAACGCTGACATTGGAACTCCGTGATACTGGCCAGGGGTTCAGCTTCCACCCATTTGGTGAAGTAATCAATTCCTACTATGATGTACTTCCTTCCTCCGGTCGCATTAGGTAGGGGCCCTAGCAAGTCGATCCCCCATCTAGCGAACGGTAATGATATGGTCATTGGAGTGTAAAAGGTCGCAGGCCGCCCAGGTACTGGTGCGTAGAGCTGACATATTTTGCACTTCTTTGTGTGCCCAAAACAGTCCTGCTGAATAGTTGGCCAATAGTAACCCTGCAGGATAATTTTCCTAGCCAGGGTTTTTGGCCCCTGATGGCTGGAGCAGATACCTTCGTGAATTTCTTCCATCACGGCGGCTGCCTGATCGGGTGGAAGGCATTTCAGATATGGTCCCCCGAACGTCTTTTTGTACAGCTGTCCGTCCACTAGTTCGAACATTGGGGCCCTTCGCTGTATACAAGTGAGGTTGTACACGTCATTTTTATCGTTCGGCAAAGTCCCATCCTTCAGGTAATTTGTCAAGTCAGTGACCCAGCTTGGAACGGCATAGGATACGGCATCCACACGCACAACCATTGTTGCTGGTGTGGTCAGTATTTCTTTCTGTGCGAACCTCTGGATGTGTGCAGGGATGCTCGGGGCATGATCATCCCGAACGGCACTTTCCAGTTTGGATAGGATGTCCGCCTCACTGTTTTCTATCCTGGGAATCTGGTCAATCACCACCTGTTCGAACCTGCCTATCTCTTCCTCAACCAGTTCCTTGTAGGCTTTTAGCCGTTCTTCCCTAACCTCAGCAGATCCATTAATCTGGCTTACCACCAGCTGACTATCCGAACGGACCTTCAATCTGCTGGCCCCCAGGGCCTTGGCATATTTTAAACCAGCAATAAGGGCCTCATACTCGGCCTCATTATTGGTTACCTTGAAGTCAAACTGTACGGAGTAGTATGCCCTGAACCCCTCGGGGCATGTGATCACAGCACCCCCACCACAGCCTTTGTTACTGGATGCTCCGTCCACATACATTTCCCACCAATGGTCATGTACTCCTCCGTCCGTTCCATCTTCGGTTGATCTGGCAGTGCATTCGGCAATGAAGTCAGCCAAAGCCTGTCCCTTGATCGTGGGGCGAGGCTTGAAGTCTATTTCATACTGCCCGATCAGGAGGGACCACTTGGTGATACGCCCACTTGCCATAGGATTTCTCAGAATGGTGGCCAGGGGCTGGGTGGTGTAGATGGTGACTGGGTGGGCCTGGAAATAGGGTGCCAGTCGCTTGATGGTAGCGATCAATGCTAAAATGGTTTTTTCCAGTAGGGTGTACCTGGTTTCTGGCCCGTTCAGGGCTTTGCTCACAAAGTATATAGGGCGCTGAACGCCATCATCTTCTTTTAATAAAACAGAGCTGACTGCCAGGTCAGCCACAGCCAGATACATATAGAGATGTTCCCCTGGGTCTGCTTTAGTTAAGACCAGGGGGGAAGATAGGTACAATTTGAATTCTTCAAAAGCTGCCTGACATTCTGTTGTCCATTCGAACGGGTTGGCCTTTTTCATTATTTGGAAAAATGGAATGGCGCGATCGGCCAGTTTAGCCATAAATCGGCTCAAAGCCGCTAACCTTCCGGTCAACTTCTGAACTTCTTTCAAGTTCCGCGGTGCTTCCATGTCCATGATCGCCTTTACTTTCTCAGGATTAGGCTCAATCCCCCGCTCGCTCATCATATAACCCAAAAATTTGCCCCCCTTGACTGCGAAGGCGCACTTTTTTGGATTCAGTCTCATGTTGGCCTTCTGCATGATCCCGAAGACCCTTTCCATATCCCGGACATGATCCTCCTTCTTCCTGCTCTTGATTAGAATGTCATCTACATATGCCTCCATGGTTACTCCTAGTACCTCTTTGAAGAGTATGCCGATCATTCTCTGAAAAGTGGCCATTGCATTCTTCAACCCGAACGGCATGACGATATAGCAGAACACGCCGTCCGAGGTGACGAACGCAGTTTTTTCTGCATCATCTGGGTGCATGAAGACTTGGTGATAACCCCGGAAGGCGTCCATAAAGCTCAGCAGTTCACACCCTGCCGTTTCGTCCACCAGCAGGTCTATTCGTGGGACAGGATAGGGGTCCATGGGGCAGGCTTTGTTCAGATCAGAGTAGTCCACACACATTCTCCAAGTAGCCCCTTTTGGAGCAAGGACCACATTAGCCAACCATTCGACATGGATGACTGGTCTAATGTGCCTGATTCTCAGTAAGGTGGCTACCTCCTGCTTTGTGAATTCCCGCCGTTCGGCCGCCTGATATCTCTTCTTCTGTTGGACTGGCCTGGCATCAGGCCGAACGGCCAACTTGTGGCAGATGAGAGCCGGATCAATTCCCGGCATGTCTTCGGGTCCTCGGGCAAATAGGACCTGGAATCTCTTCAGGACAGCGATCACCCCCTCCCTGATTCCCCCTTCAAGGTCCACCCCGATCGCAATTTTACGATCGGGAGGGGAATCAAGCTCGATGTATTCTACGAGGGTGGCTGGCTCGGGGCGTCCCTCGAACTCCGAACGCCGGGTCTGGACCTCAATGCTGTTTACCCGCTGTCCCCGGGTGGTCATTTGTTTCAAAGCTTCCCGGTAGCACGTTCGGGCTATGGCAGGATCTGTTCGAGCTACTCCTACACCAGTGTCAGTTGGGAATTTGATGCATGAGTGTCGAACAGAGGCAATTGCCTCCAAATCTTCTAGCCCAGGACGGCCCAATATGGCGTTGTGGGCACATGCAATATCCACCACCACAAATGTCATCCGGACTGCCGCTCGGTGGGTTTCATCGCCAATTTCTACCAGAAGCTGGATGGTGCCTTCCGCCTCTATCACATTGCCGGTGAAGCTAGCCAGCGGTGTCTTCAGCTTGGTCAGCTGGTCCTTCTTCAGCTTCATCTTCTCCAACGTGCGTAAATACAGCACGTTCACACTGCTTCCCGTGTCCACCAGAACTCGGTGGATCAAGGCGTTGTCTATACACATGCTCACCACTAACTCGTCCCTGTGCGGACTTGGTGAGTTGGGTAGATCAGCTACCCCGAACGTAATTGGCTCCAAGCGGCCCTTCTTTGTGGGAGGTGCAGCTACAGTGGCGACATAGAGGCTGCGCTCAAATTTCTTACGTTCGGCGGCCGTATCACCGGTCTCCCCTCCACCAAAGATGACTTTTACCTCCATCCGTGGCTTTTTTCCCGGATTCCCAGACCCCTCAGCCTCTTCTATAGGGGGAAGGTATGAATCATTACTGGGCTCTGCATCCCGCTGGGCATCCCGCTTCCAGCTATTGGATCGGGGAGGGCGCTGGTTGGGGGAAGGGCCGTTCAGGTTGGTGCTGACATACTTCCTCAGGTAGCCCTTTTGGATCAGGTCCTCAATTGCCATATGTAGGGCGTGGCAATCCTTCGTGAGGTGCCCATTGCGCTGGTGGTATCTGCAGTAGGAGCTTGGGGTAGGTCCCATCACGGGCCTTGTGTCAGTGGGGGGAGGAATGGCGTTGTGTTCCAAATGGAAAACACCAGCTATAGACATGACCAGGGGGGTGAAGCGCGTAGTCCTTCGATGAGGTGCTGCAGCGGCCGGTGTGGGTCCCAGACGTTCTGCCAGTCTTGAAGTGGGAGGTTGCGGGGCCGTTCGGTCCCTTATCCTGATCTCTTCCTCCAGAGCCGCATAGTTCCTGGCCCTTTCCAGGATGTCTGGGTAGCTGGTCCCCGGGTTCCTCTTCAGCTCTCTGTATAAATCTCCCGTCTGAAGGGCATCGGTGAAAAGAAGGATGGCAGTCTCATCCGTCATGCCGGTCACCTTCAGGGTTTCGGTCCTCCACCTGGTGAGGAATCCGGAGATTGATTCTCTAGGCCCTTGCCTCACACTGGTTAGATACCCGAAGTGTAACTTTGGGGTGGTGCTGGAGGCGAACTGAGCCAAGAACAAGGTGGACAGCTCCGCAAAGCTCCCGATCGACCCGGGTTGTAATGTCCCAAACCATTCCTGGGCTGGTCCCCGAAGGGTACTGAAGAACAGCCTGCATATTGCCGCATCGGTGGCCCCCAATAGCATGAGGCCACCCTGGTAACTTCTCAGGTGCACGTGGGGATCTCCCACCCCATCGTATGCCAAGCCGGTCGAGGGACGGCAGTCCTTCAGGATTTCGGCATTCATGATCTCCCTAGTGAAGGGAGAGGTGATCCCAACCCGTGCTGGCGGGGTTTGTTGGGGCGCCCGATTGACCTGCTCCCTGAGCTCAGTCATCTGTCTCCTCATTTCGGCCATTTCGTCGTTTTGGGCCGTTCGGGGAGTGGGTGGTATTCTAGCATCCGCATATTCCGGTATTCTGTTCTGGGGAGGAGCAGCTATGTTAGCCCTCCTTCGGATGAAGCGTTCCCCATCCCTCTGGATATACTGGAAGTTTTGTCCAACGGGATCTATCATGGGGGTAGGTTCCCTGTATCCGTTTTGAGGGGCGGACGGGGTTCGGCTGGTTGGTGCTCCTCGTCTGGGGGTATGGGCCCTCCAGTGGTTCCTGCGGCGCTCCTCGGAATGAACTGAGGCCATCGTAGTCTCGATGTCCTCCTCTTCGTCGAAAGATGGCATGTGACGCAACGGGGATGGTGGCTCATGAGTTTCATCAGTGTAGCCCTGCTCCTGCTCGTCCGCCATGCGTTGCATGGCCTCCGCCATCTCCCTCATCAACTGAGGGTTCATCCTTACATCCCGGGGGATGATTTGCTCGAACTCCCGGGTGGCACTGCCACTGGCGTGTCCTTGCCTGGACCACCCCTCAGAGGATCTATGGCCTCCTCGTCCTCCGGACGTAGAACTCGGTGTAGCGGTATGAAGCCTAGCCATTTTCAAGAAAAAATGGTGCTTAGATCTCGGTTTTGCCTGGACTTTTAGTGTCGTTTCCCACAGACGGCGCCAATGTTGGAGTTTATTCCCGAAGATCCGAAAGCCCAACACAAGCCTTGGATATTGTAGGGATATTGGGTAGGGTTGAAATGTGTATAAAATATAAAATAGTGAGATAATATTCAACTCAAGAACTTACTTATATTCAGTAATTAAGCAATTACACTGAAACTACCCGAACGGTAGCCGAATATGAGATTACAAGGATGGGAGATGTAAATATATTGTTTAAGCTCTGAGTATTAAAACGCTAACCCTTTACAATGATCTAAACATGGATATTTATACTAAAATGGGGATGGGTAAGGTGGACACGTGGTCGAATCTGGTAGGCTATCACCTCTGCCATGTAAGCACCCATGCCCCCACTTGCTGCTGTCATGATCCAGCATTAAATGCGGCCTCCACTTGCTGACTGCCTGTTCGGGCAAGGTGTTCGGTGTGTGGGACCCCGTCATAGGTGTTATCCTGCTTAGGAACACATCCCGAACGCCGATCGGTATCTCCGCCATAGGTGATTTGGCATAATTGTTTCCTGGAATGTTCCAAGTATAACTTTTATCCCGAATGCCGTTCGATAGTTCTTTTGGACTGCCTTGGGCCCGCTGTTTCTTCCTGGATTTGGGCCTAGGGATATTGGGCCTGGACCCAATATCCCAACAATGCGTTTTGCAAAAATAGTAGAAAAGAATATCTGAATAATATGAAATTACATTGAAGGGCATCAGGGACGTAGTCAGGAATAAGAGTTGGACTGGGCCGGTACAAAGAAGTTTTACAGATAAATTTTTAAACTAAAATTTTTACATTAAAAATATAAGTAATTTTAAAATTTGGGCCGGGTCGGGACCCGGTTGGTAACCCCTCCACCATGAAGGGCATGTAAGTTACGGAGTATTGGTATACAAAATATTTATACCTTGTATCAGAAATATCCTTATAAACCAAATGAACAAGGATTAGCGGACAACCCCTAGAGCTCTTCTAGGGTTTTTTAGTTTTCTACTGGCGGCCGTCTTCATCTACCGGACAAGCAATTTGTTGGGCAGCACGGATCGACAAGGTTGAAATGTAACTGACATCTACAACGAGTTTTCTAACAGCCAAGTAAAGCCCAAAGACGCAAGATGGACAACGATCACAGTCAACGAGAAATTGAAGTTTTGGCTCATGCCTATGGAAGGATGGAGATGGAAGAAAAAGAAGAAGTTTTAGTAGTGGAAGCCTCGAACTCAGGCACAATGGGTACAAATATTTCGCTGATTAGAACCATAGCCTCGAAAAAATCAGAAAGGGAATCGAACGATGGCTTTGAACTAGAATGAGTCTATGATGAGGACGAGGTGTCGCTGCGGTTGGAAGAGGCAGTAGGGGCGATCCGCCCCCCTCCTAAGCCACCCTCATGGATTGTAATTCCAAAGGGACTTCAGGAGACAAACAACAGTTTTTATTTCTTTCCTTTCAGTTTTAATAAGTACTATGTTTTTACCTTTATCATTGACAATGGTGGTAGGATTGTTTTTTGGTCTATTTTACTAGACTAGATAGTTTTCTGTTGAAGGCAATCAGGCCGTTTTGGCCGCTAATAGCCTCGAAGCTCTCACATGTTCAGCGATTAATCTCGTTCTTTTTGGAGTGGACTATTCTATGTTTGATGAGAGAGTAAGGGGCCAGTGGACTTTCAGGAGTTTAGAGGGAGATATGGATTTTTTATGTTGCTGGATGGATGTTCGTTCAATTTTTTTTCCTTTTTTTATAGTGAAAATAATGGAATAAGGACAACAAAAATAGAGCTGAATAGTGATAAATAATAATAAGAAAATGTACCACCCTAAATTTTTGATACATCAAAACAAAAATAAAAAAATAAAAAGAAAAGCACCAACAAGATTAATTAAACTCTAAAAGACTCGAGCCCATTAGCATCTTCCCAAAGAATTTGTTTGACCCAAACTGGTGCTGAGTGTAACACTGTAAGATCCTTAGGAGCTTCATGGGCTTGCATTCGCAAGTCTATCAGCACATTTATTACCTTCTCGAAAGATGTGCTTAATTTGAATAAATCGCCTGTCTTCAAGTAATATTTGGCAATCACGAATTATGACTCCAATGTGAGCACCATGCTTGTTATGTACGTTCTTGATTGCCTTAATCAAACCTTCTGAATAAATCTCCACTATGACCCGCTTCAAGTCCAGTTCACGAGCAAGCAGTAAACCCTGGTGTAAACCCCAAAGTTCTGCTTTAAAGCTATCAGGTTTTCCGATATTAATAGTGAAGCCAAGGATCCACTCTCCTTTGTGATTTCGAATCACTCCGCCTGCCCCTGCCTCCCTTCCCGTACCCAACCTTGATCCGTCACAATTAAGCTTGAAAGAATCCGAGGTTCGGTGGAAGCCATTTAATACGTTTAGGGACATTTAACTACTTGATGCCTTGCGTAGAAGTAACCACATTATACTCCACTGCCTCAACATATATACGCATTCCGAACCGCTCGCTCATCATTCAGAGGAATGCCTTAAAAATCCATGCGTTACGAGACTTCCAAATAAACCAGTATAGCCCAATCTGAGTGACTCAATGCTTCCTCGACACTTTTAAGGACAGAAACAGAAGAGAGACGTGTAATAAAGGCACAAAATGATGGTGGCAAATGATTGTGTGAGAGGAAATTATAGATAGGATAAGGATTGTGAGTGGATCTTTTAACAATTATGCTGACAATGGGAAGATCATTGGTTATGTCTTTGGCCGACTCTTGAGGTGACAATGGCTCAGCACATAAATCACTTGAATTAATACCTTCTTTTTCTGTTGGATGATGGCAAGGCTTACTCAAACGATGTTGACGGTGATAGGTATAAGGGAACTCAATAATACGGTTCTCTGGAATGTCACTGGGAGTTCCTTTTTCAGGGATGGCCAGTGATGTAGGTTCAGGTTCAGGAAAGTTTGGGACAGGCAGAACGGGTTCATGTTGTTTAAAGGGCTGCATAGGGACAATTCCTGTAGAGTCATCAGTAAAGTTTGATTCCTCAAGGGAAGAAGAATGGGAGAAATATGGAGTAGACTCAAAGAAAGTGACATCAAAAGATGTATATATACGCTTTGACCTAGGACAGTAACATCGAAAGCCCTTTTGAAGACGAGAGTATATCAAGAACACACACTTAATAGCTTTAAGAGAGAGTTTATCCCTTCCCAGAGTGATATCACGAACAAAACAAGTGCACCCAAACACCTTTAAGGTAACTTGTGCAAAGGTTCATCAAGGAGCAAAACATTGAAAGGAGTCTTTCCTTGTAGTATATCAGGAGGCATGCAGTTTATGAGATAACAAGAATGAAGAATGGCTTCCCCCCAAAGGTATTTAGGCACCTTGTAATGAATAAGCATGGTTCAGGTAGTTTTCACAAGATGTCGATTCTTCCGTTCAGCCACTCCATTTTGTTGAGGAGTGTTTGGACAGGAAGATTCATGAAGGACCCCATGACTGTCCAAAAATTTAGCGAAGGATTCAGAAAAATATTCCTTCGCATTGTCACTTCGAATGGTTTTTATCACCACCCCAAACTGAGTTTTTATTTCATTGACAAATTTTTGAAATATACTGAAAAGTTCAGACCGATCTTTCATCAAATAGATCCAAGTACAACGAGAAAAGTCATCAAATAAATCTTTCATCAATAAATCCAAAGATAGACTTAACTCGACTTGGTCTCCATACATCAGTATGAATTAGAAAAAAGGGAGCAATTGCCCGTTTATTTATCCTATTTTTGTAGGAAGCTTTAGATCGCTTTCCTAACTGACATGACTCACTCTCGATTGATGAAACATTAGACATATTAGGAACAAGTTGATGAAGCTTATTAAGGCTAGGATGACCAAATCGACTGTGAAGAAGCGATGGTGTGGTAGTTGTGGCAGTGCAAACAATATTAGTGTTGGCTAGATGATATTACCCTTGTGATTCATATCATGTGCCAATCGTCTTCCTTAATTGTCGGTCCTGCACAGTCACAGATTTAGTGGAAAATATAATATCACAATTAAGATGTGAAATGCGTTTATGGACAGAGATCAAGTTGAAGGGGCAATTAGGAATATACAATACAGAGGATAATGAGAGAGAAGGGAGTGGAGAGGCATTTCCAATTCCTATAGCTTTACCTATTGACCCATCACCAAAGGTAACAGATGGAAGAGAATAAGAAAAGGTCAATCATGTAAAAAGTGAAGGATTACCAGAAATGTGATCAGTAGCACCTGAGTAAAAAATCCAAACAGGATTGGACTGAGAGGCCAAGGAAACATGAGTTTTGTCAGGCGCAATTGAGGTTCGAGCAGCCTTCAAGTACTGGAATTCTTCATACTCAGACTGTGAGAGAACATGAGAACATTTATCTTCATTATTGAGTTGAGCTACGTTGACCGTGCTTGGTTTCCCATGTAGGTGCCAACTTTGATCACATGTGTGTCCTTGCTTGTTGCAATAATCACAAAAATGTTGTATACCTCTGCCATGGCCTCCTCCTCTTCCGTGAAGATTGTCTCTTCCTCTACCTCGACCACCTCGGGAGTGAGAAACAAAAGCAGAGTTATTAGCATTGTTGTCTTCTGTGACTGAGGACCCTCGAAGTAGCTGAGAAAAAACTTCAGTAGTGTTCGGAACATTTTTCTCGCTCAAGATTTGACGTCGAACCTCTTCAAATCCTGCTCCTAGTTTGGAGAGTGTCAAGACTACCCAGAATTTTTCCCTTTGAGCTTGTTGTCTTTCAATGGATTCTTCCATTGGCATAAGGGTATTAAATTCTGTCATTAAGCCTTGAACTTTCCCTAAGAAATGTTTCCATTGACATCCCTTATTTTGTTATTTTTAAAACTTCATCAACAACTGAATAAAAGCGAGATATGTCATTTGTATAGAGAGATGATAGTCCCGTTTTATACCCCATAATAGTATTTGATTTGTCTATTATTTAGAGCATTTTTGGGAGTTTTGCGTTTTATTACGCTTAATTCTTTGATTGTATTTGTTAATGAGTACTTTGAATGATTTATTAGTATTTTTAGGCGGAAAATGGAATACTCCGACTCAAATGAAAGGTCAAGGCATTGATGTAAAAATCCCGGAGCCAAACGGTGCAGTTGTTGAAGCAAAGTGGGACCCGATTCTTTATCGGGCTGACTGGTTAGGCCCGCTAGTAATACTTTTTGGGCCAGCCACATAAAAGGCCTACTGGAGCATTTAGCTACTATACTTTAAACTATAGTTTACAATTAAAAATTGTAACTAAAGTTTGCTAAGAGGTGTTGCATGATCTACGTGAAAATAAACACCACTCAAAAGGAAATTGGGCCTTAAGTTGGAGGGCTGGAAAAACGTTGCGGCACGAGAAGAAAAGAAAAAAAAGAAAGGGAGAGCTGCGGCAGGGGGAAGAGAGGAACGAAGGGCAGATTGGAAAAAAGGAAGAAAGAGAAGAAAGCCAGGAAAGGTCCAACGCAGCAGAATTTCAGAGGAAGAAGAGCAAAGTTCTCCAATTTAGGGTTCTAATCAATTCTCTTTATTGCTTTTGAACATGAATTCAATCAATTACTATTCTGTGATTATGTTTATTAGAGGCTAAACTCTCAAGCTAGGGGTAGGGGATTAGCCACATGATTATGATACTTTAACCTTTGATTTCAGCTTGAATTGTGTGATTTATTCTTTTGGGTTTATTTGACTATTTTTATGTGTGGCCAACATTTAAATAGATTTTTCAGAATTATGTGAAGGAATGAAAGTTGAAGCATGATTCATGTATTTTGAGAATAAACATATAATTACCGGAATGGAAGCATGTATGGTGTTATATGACACAATTCAAGTACTTTTAAGGTGAAAGTGTTTAATCTATTTAACGTGAGCCGTAATTGGGATCGTAGTAGATTAAGCCTATTCCTAATTGTCGTAACTGAAATTAGGAATATTTTAGTGGTATCGTGTTCATAAATTCAGGCTTGAATGATAAGATAACGGTTGAAATAATCATGATGGTGAAACCTATCCCCTAGCTATTATTTATTTCTGAATTCATTTTTTTTGCATCTCTTTTTATTTTATTCGCGCTTAATTACCAAAAACACAAAAAAAGGAAAAGAAATCAACCAATTCATTTTATTTATTCATAGATTAGTTCCAAACCAATCATTTTTGTTATTAGTGCTGAAAATTCACGTGTCTCTGTGGATCGACCCCGGTTTACTCTGGGTTATTTTTATTACTACATCGGTCTTGTGCACTTGCGAGAAAAATACCGATCAAGAGACTTGGCTTGCTTCCAGACAGAAATACATGTCCTAAAAGGGCAGAACATTGGAACGATTTCCGGTGAGAGACACTGCCATAAGATGCTGCAAAGTTGGGCATCAACGCGCTTCCAGACTTCTCTTTGATACTCGATTGAATCAGCTTATGTGACCAAATGGTCATCCACTCCTTGTCCCATGAACCACAGTTCCACATCACATGCCCAATCTTGATAATTTTGTGATCCAATAAGTTTATTATTGGTAATAACATGATTTCCTGAAAGATTTGGGACGTAAACGGGAACAAGAGTTTCTTCACTACTGCTTGTTATGACCATGATGAAAATAATTAAAAGTACAGAATTATTCACCGCTGGAATTCGCTGAAGAGGGACGAACAGAAAATATGCTCAGAGTCTCCTTCACGTGCAGAAGGAATTTCAGACCATACCCAGGGCTCTGATACCATGTTGATTTAGGAGGGGAAGCTTTTTGTATTTCTTATTCAAATCATACATCATGACTCCCATATATATATAGGGAAGTAAATGATACATTAAATGCCAAAAACAACTAAAAGCTATAAAGGAAAATGAAAAGTTAAGCTACTGGAAAGAATATAAAAAAACATATGCTTTAAATGCTATTTCCAACACACATATTTTCAAGAGATGAATTCCTAAATGGAACTAAAGAGTGAAATATTTCCACAAATATAATCATTTTTATTTTTCTGAGATAGTAAAGTATGACCATCAACTCCTAAGCATATATATGTATTTGATATTTATTATATTATTATATAAATATCGATATAAATAGAACACATGACATGAGATGAGAGATTCTTATCAAATTTCACCAATTATTTATATTCTAGTATTATTAATACATGAGAGAGAAATTTCATTACTAAATTAGAGATCTAACCATATACGGAATATAATTTATAATCTATTTGGGCATAAATTTTGGACCAAAAATATATAGCAATTATGCTATTTTATATTATATAAAAAACTAATATGTAGAAATTATAATTATTATTTGTATGACTGTAGTTGTAGTCAATTTCCTTTAGCTGTGTATATTATAGCTACAAACTAAATTAGACACTGTATGCATATGTTAGCAGTTATCTGTCCTTAATTTGCAACTTTCTAAGTGAATTTTGTTATTTAATTTGTTTATAATTCAATTCATTCTTAAAACTAAATATTTAAATTCCAATGTTTGTATCTTATACTTTAGGGGTGTGCATTTAGATAATTATTGATGCAGTTGTTTATCACTAAGATTTGTATCTGAAATTCATTTACAGGCAATTGGCCGGAGATATTTCTTACATACATTGATTGTGCAAGATCAAGAACCATATTACCTAAGCTAATCACATTTCCTTTCTTGGCTGATCGATCTGCACTTCAGAAAAAACAATTAATGTAGCTGATTGAGCTTTTGGAATTTGAATCTGGAATTTTAAGGGATTAGGGTGTTATACTCTATTGAAGAATCTGAATGAAGAAAGATGGAAGAAGCCAAAGAAGCCAAAAAAAAAGCGTGGGATTAGAGTGTTATACTTCTCTCAATTACTTGTTTTCAAATGGAGAGCTTGTGGTAAAATGGATTACATGTTTGACGATGGGCGGTGTAAAATAGGGGCGTCTCGAATATATTATGTTGCAGACATATTATTTGGAAATCCAACTTTGACTTTTACTCAAAAGTTTTGTTTTAAAATTTATTTTCAAATAGGTTTTGTTTGGATGGATTCAAGTATGTAGTCAATCTGTAATGACTACTCTTGATTTTCTTATTAGTAATTGTTTTTTTCTTTGACTTTTCTATGCTCATATTCATCTTCTTCGTCTAGCTCAGATAGTGACCTCTTACACGAGATGCATGTTTTGGTTTCTCAAGTCATAAGCCAAAACTCAAAGTAGGGGATCATGTGATGCTTATGAAGAATATAGATCATTCATCTGGATTATGCAACAACACACAATTTTTGGTGACTACATTTGGAGCTCATATTATTAAGGCTCAGACGATGTATGGAGAAAATGTTGGTGAAAAGTTTCTTACTCATCGACTTACTTTAACACCGTCAAACGTTATATTCTCGTTCACATTTCAGCACTGACAATTTTCGTTAATGGTAGCTAGGTTATTAATAATAGTCGGGGACAATCCACCCCTATCTAGTGTCGTCCTAAAAGAATGAACCAATAGTTATATTATTACTTGAAATAATTTTTTGATGTGGCCAAACTTGTCAAATATTTAACATGTTTTGAATTGAATTGAAATTTTCTGCTCTGGTTTGATCTCGTCTGGTTTGTTTAAGTTTGCTTTGATCGGAATTAGCCTGATAAATTTTTATTCCATGTATACTTAACAACTCTTGAAGTCTGATCTGCATGGAACCAAAACGTGTCCAATTAAAGCATCCTTATTAAGAGCCTACAGTCTAAATAAATTATTAATATGGACTTGTTGCATATTCTCTTAGGGCCTTCATGAATGAATTACTAGAGGTTGTGGTCCGTAAGTCACATAAGTTCAAGAAGGGTTGAAATATTCAAAATCCAATCAATTTTAATTAAAGTAGTCTTGTTTGTTTAAGGAGCTGAATAGGGCTTGAACTGAAATAAATGAGCTCAAGTGAAACGTTGAGGGGAAGAAACATTTACATTCACCACTTCAAAGTTCAACTCTAGACAATAGTCTCTCATTCATACAATACCTTTTAACATAGTCATTAGTCTCCAGTTTCAGCTTATTGGTTTCATACCAGATCAGACTTCGACAGTTGTAAACTACACATAAAAAAACATACACCTACTAGACAAGACGAAAACACACTAGATCATATCAAATCACATGTAAAAAATGTCATAAAATTAAAAACATCTTTATATTTAATATTTAATACTTCACATTTCATTATGATATTTGCTTATTGGCATCTACCACTATAGAGTGGATTAGGAAATAATAAATACCTTAAACTGACACATTCAACTCTTTCACTTTGATTTTGACACAAGAAGTGGATGACTAAACATGTCACTATATGATGTGAGTTTTCTCGCACTTAAAAAGATTGTAATATAGTGGTGTAAGTACGAGTATCGTCTCCACAGGGACGGACAAAAGGGAATCAAAAATTAATTAAATTCAGCGATTAAAAAGAAAATAAAATAAAAGCGTCGTGCGAGATTGGTTGCTGGAAAATAAAAATGCGAATAAAACGATTAAACTAGGGGGTTCTCTCTAATTAATGACGAAGGGAACAGAGATTGATTCCGGGGTAACCAGATTTCTGGCAGATCAGGCCTAATTACATGAAATTAATTTAATTGAGCCTAGCTAATCATTACTAAGTTCTTACCGCTCTCGCGGCGTAGAGTACAATAATTTAGGGGACCAGGCTGATCTCTCATGCGACAGGATCCTAAATTATTGCCAAGACGAGCGAGCTTACGGCCCCTTAATCGCTACTAATCTCTTAGCGAACGATTAAGTGTGTGTGAATGTGTCCTAGAACAAATTAGATCTCTCTTAATTTATTCTACATGCAATTGTAATTCTAGTCGCGATTCTAGGTTACAAAAGATATCAATTAAATTATTCAAACACAAATTAAATGGCATTCATGCAATTAAACCAACAAGAATCTAGCCATCATTCATGATTAACCCCTTCATCAATCTCAAATCCCTAATTAAACTACTCACAATTCATAATTGAAGAATCAACATAATTGGGATAAAAAGAATTAATTGTCATTAATTAAAAAGGTGGAACTTACAAAGAATCCCAAAAGATTGATGAACAAGGCTGAAAAGCCCTCTAAAATTCGTGCTAGGCACTCTCTCTAAGCCCCCCCTTGAAAACGGGGGTTTACAGGCTGTTTAAATAGAAAAATCGGGTGAAATTTGAGCTGAATTAGGATTTTCGGAGCCAGACACGATGCCAGGCACGATCGTGCCTTCGATCGTGCCTCCGGAGCAAAAACGCGCATTTTGGGCAGGCACGATCGTGCCTCCCTCCAGGCACGATCGTGCCTGGCTGGCAGTAACTCCTCCGTGTTTTCTCTTCTCGCACGATCGTGTCTGACTTTGAGGGCACGATCGTGCCTACTTAACTTCCGAATTTGACAAAACTTCCTTCATGAAAGTTGTAGATAATGAAGTTCTCTATCCACCCCAATTGGCCGAATGTGATTTGAATCATCCAATCAAGAGATATGATCAAAACGGTGGAAGGTGTCTTTCTGAAATCGCAGCAGAGATCATCTGACTTCATCGTCTGTTTTCACCTTTTTCCTCTCCGATTCTCGCAAAGGTGTCTTCATATGATTTGTAGCCCTTGAAGTTGGCTTTCCTATGAAACTTGAATCGTGTCCATTGGTTGTTTCTACAAAGAGATATGATTGAACGATTGACAGAAGGTCATCCTGATCGTCGTTTTCAAGCTTTATTCATCTTCTTTTGATCTCATAACCAATCCTAGAGCTTTTTTTTCCTTCAAATCTTCATCGTGAATCTTCCGGTGACCTCCAAAGCTATCAAATCATTCTCAAATGCTTCTCAAATCATCCCGATTGTTCCTCAAGTGCCGGTACCCGGGCTCAAATTCCCTGATTTTGACTACAAACAACACAAAACTCGAACCAACGCCCGGTAAACATAACTTGAGCTAAAATTGAGACTTGTAACACCTTAAAGCTAGGAAAACCATCAAAATCCGATCTTAACACGCATCAAATACGTGTCTAAATACGGACTTATCAGATTCCCCCACACTTAAGCCTTTGCTTGTCCTCAAGCAAACTGAACAACGGGACTTACGATAATCACCACACAAATTTAAAATAGTTAGCATTCACACGTAGTTAAATGGATATTCACAGGACAAACAATCTAAACCAAGAAAATTCTTCCCTAAACTACAACTTTGTACTCAAGCTAAACTATTTGACACAATTATTCACAACATCCTCAAAGTAATGACAGCATACACAAATAAGCTAGCTACTGATCAGAAGGATTTGTGAATGTGATGGTTAATGGTTAATGATAATAGTCCCTTTATTTTGAGAGATAGGAATATTCTAACAAAGACTTAATGTATTTAGGAACTTCAGGGCTATTCTTAGGAACAAGGAATTTAGTAGGCCACAAATTAGGAACAATCATTTAAACCTATGCAAAGAGTAGACATGGTGTACAACTAAGCTAAACCGTCTCAGCACATCTGTGCTTTGACGTATACTTGAAGTACGCGGAGGACTAAAGCTAATTTTTGAGATAGCCTCCAAGTTTATTAATTAAATTCAGTTTCCCTTGTCATGTTGGCATGAGAACGCCGTTTCTTTCGAAAGATACCCAAGTCTCATCTTACGCTTTTTGACCGGGGCTCCCATTCTCTTTTTCGTAAGGCAAGAGGTCTAGCTATATTAATTTTTCACCTTTCGGATTCTCACTAGACATTACCCCATTCTAATCTCGGCCTCACCAAGGAAAAATAGCAATTTAAGTTCATTAATTTAAAAGTGAATCCATGCCTACAATGCAATCCTCGAAAGTATCAAATTCCTAAAAAGTGACTGCTCTTACCCCATTTGGGCATAGGAACAGTGCTAAAAATGGCTCCTACACAAATTCCCTAAACTTAGCAAATTAATCCCCTAGTTCCCTAAACATCAAGACTAAGTCAGAAATATTCACGGGTAAGGAACACAGGCCATTTGGCTATGGAGCTCAATTAATCGGCTATTAATAAACGGTCAGGCTCAAAGTGGATTCTCCTAAAGGAACTTATTTAGGTCAATGGGAAAATTGTTGATTCATTACATGGGTGACTAATGCCTTCATCCTTTCAACAACCAGATTATAGTGCAAGCAATTTAAGCCTAAACACTTCAAAGATGTTTTAAAAGCATAGTCAAACACTAGCCAGCTCACAAAGACACAGTTTAAAGAAAAATATTCAAAAATTGACATGAATTTCCTATGAATATCAACTAACACTTGCGCATGCTAACTCTAAAAATTACATGTAGCAACTACTGCCCGAATGTCCAATTCACCCCCCCACACTTAAACTTTGGCATCGTCCTCGATGACCAAATATGCATTATGTACTAGGGGTAAAGAGGAAAGGGTCATGTGTGCTCAACTTAACTCAAGTCAATTATTACAAACAGGCGATTATTAGAGTCACAGAAACTTCCCTAAGGCGTTGGTCGGTGCAGAACTAAATTGAGTCAATGATCCTCGGCACATCATCCATACCCCAAGACCCTGAGCTGCAACAAAAACACAAAGCAAAACAACCAAACAACAAACAAAGCAAAAGCAAAAACAAAAGCAGAAAAAAAAAAAGCTCGGGTTGCCTCCTGAGAAGCGCTATTTTTAACGTCGTTTGCCCGACACAACTACCCCATAGGCTCTCCAATAGCAAAGACTGTAGTGGTGCACTTATAGTCAACATCTCCAACTTCCTCTCAACAAATGTCATTAGGTGGCGCAGATCTTTAAATTCGTCAGCCCACGAAGGCAGCACATGGTCTTCATAACCCTCATTAGCACAGAAGTGAAGTATGAAACTCTCATCCTCTTCAGGTGGATAGGGAACATGAGTGAAAACTTTGATTACTCTAGGCATCACCGGAAGCTCAAAACATGTTTCCAAGCAAGGAGTAGGAGCAACACCGTAATCAAACTGCACCATAGAAAAGTCTTCTTCCTCCTCACAAATATCATGAAAATTCACAACCTCTCCTCTGGACTCTATATCACTCCCCATGAAGGCATCCCAACTCTCGTTAACATCGTTCTTATCAATAACTTCCCGGACGATGTTGTCATTCTCCACATAAAAAGGAATTTCGTCATCAAGGAGTGAATCAAAGAAGTCCATATCTGAAACCACGTAAGAGTGGACCGGTGCATGAGTACAAGAGTGGAATTCTTGCTTGTGGAGCGGGACTTCTTCATTATGAACATCATGTAACTCACCCTCACTCTCTCGGAGCATGTAATCATCTTTTCCCAACTCAACTTCAATACCCAAACCTACCTCAGTAGCACCATCATCATGACTGATCTTCTCCTTGCCCTCCTCAGGTGTTGAGACTAATGAAAAATCGAACGGCTGAGGGGTTTCTGTATGAAGATCACAGTGATTTGTGACTTCATCAGTTACATCTTGTACCGTTTCAAACTTTTTCCTGTATTCTTGGAAAAACAACTTGACACTATTATCTTCTTCTTCATCTTCAAACATAGGAGGGTCTTCAAAGGTATCAGGAAGTGTATCATCCATCATATTCCCACCTTCGTAGTCCGACTCACTCACATGATCATCCATATTGGTCTCCTCAGGTTGGGCTTTTGTGTCGCTAGGATGGGATCTCCCGGACTCCTCAGATAAAGCCTTTGCAATCTGCCCCAATTGATTCTCCATGTTCTGCATACTTGCATCGGACACTTGCATGAATTTCTTTAGTGTCTCTTCCAGGTCAGACAGCTTCTCTGAAATTATCTTTTCCAATTCGTCGTCTGAATCTTGTGGCTCATAGCTCGGCAAAGACGTAGGAGTGATTGAAACATTTGAGTTTGTAAGTTGTGAGGAGGACGAAGTGGGGTATGCAGTTGCCCAGTAAGGATGGTCGTATGGAGGAATGGGGCAAAGACATGAATGGTGACCGCCTCCACAGAAGGAACAAATGCTACTTTTAGGAAAGCAATCAACCAATTCCTCGGGACTTTTAGTTTGAATGAGAAATTCCATTATGGAGCCTGGTTTTGTCCGAGGATATTGTGGATAAGGATAATGATGAGGAGAATGAGATTGGGAGTATTGCGTATTCGGAAGAGGGTAAGAATAGGAAGATGGAAAATTTTGTGTTGTAGAAGAGTAATTTTGATGAGGTGTGTAATATTGAAGAGGATGAGGAGGTGGAGGAATGTAAGGAGAGTATGGCGTATGTGGTGAATATTCCATGGAGGTTTGAGGGTAAGGAATTCCTCCAGGAATTTGGCTGAATAGGTTCATCTCATGCCTCTTAGAAAAATACCTGAAAGGTTAGCACAGAAAAATCCTACGGAAAACAAAAAGAAAACTAACTAAAAAAAAATTATCGCTGAAATTAATTAACCCTTAAAACCGACACCGTCCCCGGCAACGGCGCCAAAAACTGATGTGAGTTTTCTCGCACTTAAAAAGATTGTAATATAGTGGTGTAAGTACGAGTATCGTCTCCACAGGGACGGACAAAAGGGAATCAAGAATTAATTAAATTCAGCGATTAAAAAGAAAATAAAATAAAAGCGTCGTGCGAGATTGGTTGCTGGAAAATAAAAATGCGAATAAAACGATTAAACTAGGGGGTTCTCTCTAATTAATGACGAAGGGAACAGAGATTGATTCCGGGGTAACCAGATTTCTGGCAGATCAGGCCTAATTACATGAAATTAATTTAATTGAGCCTAGCTAATCATTACTAAGTTCTTACCGCTCTCGCGGCGTAGAGTACAATAATTTAGGGGACCAGGCTGATCTCTCATGCGACAGGATCCTAAATTATTGCCAAGACGAGCGAGCTTACGGCCCCTTAATCGCTACTAATCTCTTAGCGAACGATTAAGTGTGTGTGAATGTGTCCTAGAACAAATTAGATCTCTCTTAATTTATTCTACATGCAATTGTAATTCTAGTCGCGATTCTAGGTTACAAAAGATATCAATTAAATTATTCAAACACAAATTAAATGGCATTCATGCAATTAAACCAACAAGAATCTAGCCATCATTCATGATTAACCCCTTCATCAATCTCAAATCCCTAATTAAACTACTCACAATTCATAATTGAAGAATCAACATAATTGGGATAAAAAGAATTAATTGTCATTAATTAAAAAGGTGGAACTTACAAAGAATCCCAAAAGATTGATGAACAAGGCTGAAAAGCCCTCTAAAATTCGTGCTAGCCACTCTCTCTAAGCCCCCCCCTTGAAAACGGGGGTTTACAGGCTGTTTAAATAGAAAAATCGGGTGAAATTTGAGCTGAATTAGGATTTTCGGAGCCAGACACGATGCCAGGCACGATCGTGCCTTCGATCGTGCCTCCGGAGCAAAAACGCGCATTTTGGGCAGGCACGATCGTGCCTCCCTCCAGGCACGATCGTGCCTGGCTGGCAGTAACTCCTCCGTGTTTTCTCTTCTCGCACGATCGTGTCTGACTTTGAGGGCACGATCGTGCCTACTTAACTTCCGAATTTGACAAAACTTCCTTCATGAAAGTTGTAGATAATGAAGTTCTCTATCCACCCCAATTGGCCGAATGTGATTTGAATCATCCAATCAAGAGATATGATCAAAACGGTGGAAGGTGTCTTTCTGAAATCGCAGCAGAGATCATCTGACTTCATCGTCTGTTTTCACCTTCTTCCTCTCCGATTCTCGCAAAGGTGTCTTCATATGATTTGTAGCCCTTGAAGTTGGCTTTCCTATGAAACTTGAATCGTGTCCATTGGTTGTTTCTACAAAGAGATATGATTGAACGATTGACAGAAGGTCATCCTGATCGTCGTTTTCAAGCTTTATTCATCTTCTTTTGATCTCATAACCAATCCTAGAGCTTTTTTTTCCTTCAAATCTTCATCGTGAATCTTCCGGTGACCTCCAAAGCTATCAAATCATTCTCAAATGCTTCTCAAATCATCCCGATTGTTCCTCAAGTGCCGGTACCCGGGCTCAAATTCCCTGATTTTGACTACAAACAACACAAAACTCGAACCAACGCCCGGTAAACATAACTTGAGCTAAAATTGAGACTTGTAACACCTTAAAGCTAGGAAAACCATCAAAATCCGATCTCAACACGCATCAAATACGTGTCTAAATACGGACTTATCACTATAATAATAGATGAATGATAAAAATTGTCACTTTTATGAAAGTCAAAGGACTAAATGTAGAAACTTTCAAAGACGGGTACGAAAAATGTCTCTAGCACAATAATCGAGAACTAAAAATGAAAAAAAATCACGACTGAGTACAAAAAGTGTCACTAACATAATAGTTAGAGGACTAAAATTGGCAAAACTCTAGTGATGTTCCAATAATAGTACCCGCGCATACATTAGCAATTTGTGATTCGATTTTATGTAAATTTGTTGTCTTCTACCTTAACTAATTTATCTAATAATAAAGTCTTTCTTTTAATTTGTTAAATCACGTGATTCATTTTCTTTTACTTTGAGTGATGATTGATGTCTTAAATTTAGTTTTAAAATTTTTAGAATCAAGATATATACCATATACTACCTCCGATTCTCAATCAAGTTCGCAGTTTCCTTTTTCTAAAATCTCAATTGAAAGCCTCTTTCATTTTTTGAAATTTTTATTATAAAATTATTCTTATACTCTCACTTATACCTTCTTCTTATCCCAACTACACATAATCTACTTTTTATAGGAAATAATGGGAAAACGAGAAGTTGTTTGAGAATCAAAGCGAGCTAGTATATATCGTCTAATTTGAGAAGTTATTCTTTGTAGTATGATGACATACCCCATGTTAATTAACTATATATCTAATTTTAAGCTTGGTGTTAAAACGGCCCTCTTCCCCTCGGTTTTAAACACTCATTACATTGTGACTATTATGGTCGATACTGTATGAAATAATTTAACATGCAAGTGAATTAAGAAAAAAATTATAATAGTTTTTTTTGGTTTGCTGTCCTTAAAGTGTTGGCTTAAAAACAGAAATTGGTGCTTTCAAAGTCCTGCTTCGGCTTAAAAAACACTTTAAAGCTAAAATCCGGTAGTTGATATAACCTTGCTTCTATATGAATTCAATCTCAAAATACCTTCAAACGATTAAAGGCTTGTTTAATGACACTATTTTTCGACTTATCATTCTCATAACTCGATTTTCACCAAATACGTAACTTTTGATTTCGCGCGCTGAATTGTGTAATAATAAGGAAATGTAAGGATTGAGTCACTGCAGAAGACCATTTTAGCTATTTTCATAAATTTTGTTCTTTATTTTATTAATAAAGATATTTTGAATATAATTTTTTCATAAATCAGCATAATCAATCAATCCGGTCACTTCAGCAAGACTTCATAAATATAGACATTTTTTAAATTTGGACCGACACTTTTAGGATATGCAAGGACTTTTGTGTACTTTAATAAAATGATACATCAAAAATCACTTTTTATTAGACACATCAACTTTAACTTTCTTACTAGAATTACTTTTGTTTTACAAGACTATTAACTTTTGCCACAAAGCATTTTCTCTATAAGCACTAAAATAAATACTACCTCCGTCCCAAAAAAACTTTTCCATTATAAAAACTTTTACTAACTATATCTTTTTATCGGAAATTATTTATAATATAAAAGTTATATGAAAATGTTCTTTGTTAAAAGTACTTTAATAAAAGTATAAATTTATAATTTTCATAATATTATATTAATCAAAATCATGGTTCAGATTTTTTGAAACGACAAAGTTTTTTTTAAACGGAACTAATAACTTTTTTAAGTCGAAACATATGCAAACACTACCTTGAAACCCTGCATTTCCGTGATCGAAATGATCAACGAAATATAACCATGAGGTAGGAAAAGTTGGAAGGGCTGTGTAGGTGATAAGGTGAGCTATCTGGATTGGATGAATATTACATCACCATGGTAAAGAAAAGAAGGGAGCCCAAATCCCTATAAAAGTAATGAAGCACTACGAGTTGATTGATTAGTGAGGTGAATTAGTGAATAATGACATGCATATTAAGGCGGAAAAGTATAAACATTTTCGATTCTGAATCAATGGAGCGAAAAAGATAATCAAGGGATTAATACTTTATACTTGCACTAGTTTTATTTTTTGAATGAAACAGACTTAAAGTAATCCCGCCCTCTCGAAATAAAATTGCTAGTTTAAGTTCACGAATTTTTAGGTAGAATAGAAAAAAGAGATGACTTTTCAAAAATGTCCTTGAATAGTTAGAAGATGTAGTACTCAAATGGATATAATAAAGGAGATAATGAATAATGAATGATATGATGTGACGATAAAAGATACGTAGTAAATGAATAATAAAAAGTTAACAAATATTGAAAGAAATTGAAGTGAGAACTTTATTTTGAGAATTCCGAAAAGAAAAAGTGAAACTTCAATTCGGAACGGAGGAAGTATCTCAAAAACTCACTAATATTCATCATAGTAGACATAATCAATACAATCACAAACTCTAAAATTAGACATAGAGTCAAAAGCCTCAAACAAGTGTATTGACTTGTTAAATAACTAATCAAAAGATAAATTTAATTGTTTTAGACAAAACGAAGCCGAAAAGAAAATTATCAAATTAATCCTCATAATACTCCGTATATAAAAGAAGATAAGTTTAATTTTTCAATATCACTACCAAGCCTCAAAGTATTCAAATCAATCAACTATTTTAATACAATATGTTTTTATATATATGAAATTGTAACATTATTATACTCGACTAAATAACTTACACTAAAAAAAGTTTACTTAGTTGCTAAGAAGTTCAATTTAGCTACTTTCCGCCCCACCACCCACAAACACACATATCTATATAGTGTACATTACCATTATTTGTCTTGCTTTCCACTTCCAATCCATTATCGTGTCGGAATAACAAGTCACCCATTTTAATTTATTTCCCTCCCCTACCCAACACACAAAAAAAGATCATATATACTTCGTACTCCACTCCTATGAGACATTCCGGCCGCCGGCCGTCCAAAAAAGAGTAACTAATAAATGGCCGGAATGGACCGATTCTACTACGGCGTGAGCAACACATTGATCGGCGTCCTGAACCTGATCACTCTCGTGGCATCGATCCCGATCATCGGGGCCGGGCTATGGATGGCGAGGAGCAGCACCACCTGCGAGAAGTTCCTGCAGACCCCGCTCCTCGCCATCGGGTTCATCATTCTCACCGTCTCGCTCGCGGGCTTCATCGGCGCGTGCTTCCGCCTGACGTGGGTGCTCTGGCTCTACCTCCTTGTCATGCTCTTCCTCATCGCCGCCCTCATGGGCGTGACCATCTTCGGGTTCGTGGTCACGAGCCGTGGCGGAGGTGTGGCGGTTCCCGGGAAGGTGTACAAGGAGTACCGGCTGCCGAATTACTCCGGGTGGCTGAGGATGAAGGTTTCGGATCCTCGAAATTGGATGCCCATTAGGGGTTGCATATGGGGTTCAAACACTTGTGCCTCTATTCTCAATTGGACTCCTTCTGACTATCAAACCAATGATATGTCACCCCTTCGGGTAAATATCCCTCTTCTTTGGTGATTGATTGATTGGATTCAATATGAATGAGACTCAATATGTACAAAGTTTATATTCTCATACCATAGAATCTTCAGTTTTTTACAATAACTTAACATTCAAATTTATCAATTTATGATTAAAATAAATACTTATTGTTTACAAAATATATCTTAGAAGTATAAAGTAGCTCTCAAAAGAATTTGATTCACCAAACATAAACAACAAGATTTATGTACTTCTTAAATAGTGTATTCTTGTGTACCTTATAACTTTATCAAATTCCACTGACATAACGATATACTATCGTAATAATAAAGAAAAAGGGTGTGGGTTGAAGTTTGTGAGGAAGAGAGAAATAAAAGGAATCATCAATTAATTAATTGATTAAAAAAGAAAATAACTTGGTTTTGGTACGATAAACAAATAAAAGATGACAACATCGTTATTGATGGATATAAGGAGATGACCTCAACCTCCAAGAAAAAATATATGCATTATATTTTGGTGTAGATACAATATGTGTGTAAATATTTATAAATTGTAAAAATATATTGAAATTATAAATTTTGGTCACGATTTAAATTGCTTAAGCTTCAACTCCCTAAACTTACATCTCTCTCTCCACCACTCAGAAAAGTTATAATGGATTGGTGTAATATAAAGTTAAATGTAGTATAAAGTTAGAAGACAATAAATTACATCTACTAGACATACACATACATGCTTATCCGTTTTCTTCATAACTAAAAAGAATGATAGTTAAAGTTTAAGATTTATTTATAGTTTTCTCTATCTTTAATAATTCATCGGTTCTCTTTTATTCTCTTTTAATTGTAACAGTCAACATTTTACGTTTGTCAACTCACAAGTTTGACTATTAATATCTTTCTTTCTTTATTAGTAAAAAAAACTAAAAAATTCAGGTTTTGATAGAATGAGAAGAATTTAACAATAGTGTTTAAAAATTTAATTTATAATACATTAATAAATAAAATATAGTCAAAGTAGAATATGTAAATAGTGCAAAAAGTTCAATGTTACAATTAAAAGAGAACGAATGTAGTATAGTCTAACGTGGAGGTTTTTTGAATATGTAAATATTAAGTCAGGTATTCCGTATATAAATTTTATTATGTAAGATTAAACTCTATCATTAGTAATTTACACGGAGTACTGAATGTCTGAATCAAATGAGTATTTTGTGAGCATTCAGTTCATTTTCTCTAAATAGTTTTTGTTCTAATTTTTCTCTTCATTGTTTCGCAAAAGACAGTGATGTTGGGTCCCATATATATAGACTCTAGTGATGTTTTTCTTTTGGACTGTTTTCAGTCACCAAACCAGACTTAAAAAGACCAGACCAGACCAAACCCGACTTCAATAGTTATAAAATACATAGAGACCAGACATTTACTAGATCAGATCAATTCAGACCAGACCAGACTTAATCAGACCAGATCAGACCAGCAAATTTCAGTCCAAGAGAAAACATCCTAAATGAGTAGTACTCCACTCCGTATATATTAAAGGCGTCGGGGATCATTATTAGGATGCTTTTTCGTTTTTGTGAGTGCGTCAGTGCGCGCGTTTTAAATCCGAGAGGAATAGGCAAAGCTTAGAGAGAATAGATTTTAAGTCTTAAACAAGTTCGATGAGGTCATATCTGAAAAGTACTCCTAACAAAATAGGCATAAGGCGTTTATTATAGTAGTATTGATATTGATACGGGATTTATAGACACGGGAGGTGACTATATTTAAAATTTGATTACTTGAATAGATCAAACATGAGCAGAAAATTTCAATTAAAAAATATAATCCCTCCATCCTCCTATTAAGTTCCCGGTTTGACTTCATACAAATTATGAAAATAAATTTGACTTTACTGTGGAGTGCATTGTTTTGCACTTTTTAAACACTATTTGACATTGTTTGAAAACTGTTTGACACTGTTTGATACTGTTTGAACACTGTTTGACACTGTTTGACACTATTTTGACGTAGATTATTTGCCAAATAAGAAAAGTATAAAAGTGTGAACTTAATTTAGGGACTGACCAAAAACGAAAGTGGGAACTTAATTGGGGGACGGAGGGAGTATGCGTTTAATTAGTAATCTATAAACTCCTAAATTAAAGATTTTATTTATTAATTGGTATGGAATAAATACTCTGTAATAAGAAGAGGATATGGATTGGATGAATGTAGTCAGGGTGTTGCAAGCCGCCAACGTCATGCAACTACGGAGCGGCGTTGGATACGCAGGACTCGGACTGCAAGCGGTGGAACAACGACCCGTCCTTTCTGTGCTACGACTGCGACTCCTGCAAAGCGGCGGTGCTGGAGGACATGCGCAGAGAGTGGCAGAAGATATCTATGCTCAACATCATCATGGTCGTTGTCCTCATCGTCGTCTACTCCGTCGGCTGTTGTGCTTTCGAGAATGCCAAGATCGCCGATTCTGTCCAGCGTTATAACGCCCCCAACCATCCCATCTACATCAAGCCTCGCTCCAGATGGCCTGATTTCTATGGGTAACATTTTTATTTACACGTAGTATAGATAAATACATACCAAGTATTTAATAATTGGGAAAATTCCCGAAACAGGAATAAAAAAGTTTGAAAATTTCAAAATATGACTCTCATGTTTTTATTCCCAAAATAGGACTGATTAATGTCAAATTTGGAAAATAATGTCATGTTTAAAATCTAGTATTGTCAAAACTTGGCAGTAAATAGTCATGTTTTGGGACTAAAACATGATATTCATATTTTGGAATATACAAACGTTTTAGTCCTATTTACGGTAATTTCCCTTAATAATTCTCCTTCTTTCATGCATATATGTATATATATTATGTATATATTTCATATATATATGTCCTTTTACTCATGAGTCATGAGCCTTTTTAATTAATTGTACAAAGTATTAAATAAGAATACCTTCTTAATATCATAATATGTCGCCAAAATACTACGATTATTTTTTGTGTGACGTCATGATGATAAAGGCTGTATAAAATTGAACGTAATTAACGTCATACTTATCATCAATAAACTCTTTTTAATTTCTGTATCTTTATTTGTTTTACATATCAGGAAATTCCCTATGTTCGGCGGTGGAGCCAGACTACCAGCGTAAGAATTTGACATATCACATTTGACCATTCTTGAAATCATCACATTTTTGAAGACACAACTTTTATACCAAAAATCCAAAAATGAAATAACAAGCAAAGATGGGAGGTTATAATAATATAATATCCTATATTATACTCCGTATATCGGTATATATGAAGTGCATGGAGGGTACTAAACTACTAAAGTTCATAATCAGATAAGCTTATCTATCCTATAGATTATGTAAAGAAAAGTTTATTCGATAAATTAAATAACTACACATGAGCTATTAGCTATATATATATATTAGTACATGCATATATACTAATCCCATATTCCCAAGAGGGATATTTTCATGTGAATATGTTGTTAACAGTGGTATGCATGGTGTAATTATACAGGTGGAGAAAGATGCGCGACTGGATATTCTAGATAATTAATCAATAATAATAGAAAATTTAATTGTTACTCAATTTTGCGATTTAGTCGCTACTTCTCGATCGGCTCGTGTTGATTTTGTGAATCCATAAGTACGTTGAGCCAATAAATCGTAGAGTGGATATATATGTGTGTTGTTTCATGATGTGGCCAATCATTATTAATAGTTGGATGCAGTTGCCTTCGATCAGTTTTTCTCCGCAATTTTTAGCGATTTCAGTATTCTCATTGTTTTTTTAGTACATTATTTTTTCTTATGAAAGGAATATTTTATACGTTTTTTTGTACTCGTATTAAAAAGGCCTACAATTGACACTAAAGATAAGCGTGAGTGACTAACATTTGAATTGGTTAGGAAATATTTTTCTAAATTAGAGAGTGCCTAGAACATAATAAAGAGCATATATACGGAGTAATTCATTAAGAGAGTATGAGGAATTAATTCTACAAAGTGAGGGATATTTTTATACTTTTAATAAGTAAGGGAGATTTGTAGTTTTAGTTGCGTAAATGTTGATTGTGCCTGATATAAGTCTTATAAGTTTACTTACATAAAGATTTAGTCTTGTAATTGATAAATTTATATATATTAAAGACTATTTTAGCGGAATACTTTCTGGCAAAAAGCATACCAAAATTGATGTATCGGGGTTAATTTTATAGTATTAAAAAGTGTACTTTTTCTTTGAAAAGATCTTTAATATGTGTGTACACATTTATACGAGATTTGCAAGTGATATGAATAAATTTACAGTACTAAAAGCATACAGAAACAAAGATACGAGATCAAATCTATAATTTTCTATAAACATAATTGAAACTATTAACATTCATTAATTGATGGGGTAAGAGTACTTTTATAATCATGTAAATGTGCAAATGATATGTCAAAACCAGAGGAAGAACAACAATATTTTTTATTTAAAAGGAAAGAAAGACACTAGATAAGGCTTAAAGAAAAAAGCGATACAACATAAGGTCAAAGTTGATGTACTAACAAAAAAAATCCTTCTTTTGAGGTAGCTAGCAACATCCAATTCCATATATGCTCTACAAAACGTGTTCCCGGCATAAATCGCAAATTACACCTTGTAATCGTTATAAAGTGCGACTAGTATACCACCAATCTCACTAGCATATATTTCAACTTTCTATTTTACATGATTACATCCCCACAATGCAATATGTATCATTTACTTTACATCCCCAGAATGCACTATGTATCATTTACTTAGCTTATTCTTCTTTATTTTCTTCTTCAATTGTTTTCCCATTCCCATCAAAATACTTAAAACGTAATTGTAATTTTACTTTTCGCTATCTTCAACTTAAACTATAAATCAATCTATTTTTTATTCTTTATCAATTCGTAACAAAATTTTTGTTAATCAAAATAAATAAGTACGTCACATTTCATATTCATATACTATTTTTTATTTTTGTAATACTTTTATATTCATAGAATTATTGTAATATATTTTTTCTATTCATACACTTTTTCCGATAATATTTTTTCTCTTTATTATGTTTTAGAGATTTTTCTTGACAAAAATTTTAGACGGTTTTGAAGACATTGAATTTGTGTATTTCGATTCTTGATGTTAGTTACACTTAATAATATATGAAGTTACATTTTCTTATATGCAATTTACATCTTAATGTGCGCGAGTTAAATCTTCTTATACAAGATTTACATCTTCACCGTGATGTGCGCGAGTAATATCTATGTGCGCGAGTAATATCTTCTTATGCACGTTTTACACCTTTATGTGTGTAAGTTACGTCTTCTTATGCGCGATTTACATAATCATGTAATTCACTACACTATAAATGGCTTAAGGCAACACTTGAACAATGTTGCATTACACCATAATGTGTTGCCTTAGGAGTCTATGGCAACACTTTTCCAATTTTAAAAGTGTTGAAATTTTGGCCGTTGCCATAGATGTCTATAGCAACAAACCAAAATGTGTTGCAACAACTTTGGCTAGGGCAACATCATTATCTAGAAAAACTAAAGCAACATCATTATCTATTGCAACACTTCTAAACTAATGATGCGTTAGCCGTGTTTCATTTAATGGATATCTACATTTTTTAAGCGAACACTTTAAATTAGTGTTGCTATAATTCATTTATGGTGTAGTGTAATTATATTTTTTTATGCACGATTTCCATCTTCTTATGTGCGTTACATTTGGACTCTCCTCAACAATTAAGTTACATTTTGCATACACCGTAAGTTACATTTCCATCAACGCAAGCTACAATTGTCATAACATGAGTTATATAACAAAATAAACCTCTATAGAAACAAAAAAAATATTAAATCATTTTTATAGCCATAATATTAAAAATAAATCATATTCACTATTTGCGTAAAGTAATTGAGCAATAATTAAGCTCTTTTTTCATTGTGTACATTGAAATCGATGTTTGATTTTTTATACTCCGTATTAGAAAATTACATTTGAATTTGTCTCTAGTTGCATTTCTCATCAACGTGAGTTACATTTCCTTACATGCGAGTTACATCATCTTGTTCTGTAAAAAAGTTAATGTTCAAGTGTGTTTTAGTTGTGAGAGTACGTATGATGCTCACTATGGATTGCTCCCACAATATAACGACTAGGCATAAATAAATACTCATATTAATTGTCCTCCATCCGGCAAAAAAAAATGTAATTTGAAACACACACATATAAGATAAAATATTGTTTGGACTTTATATTTCTAAATATTGTCTTACTATACTTTATGTAAAGAAAGCGAAAAGTAGATAAGAGTAGTGAGTGTTATTATTGATTTCTTATAAAAGATACCTTTTTATAGAAAGAAAACTTCATCTTGTAGCATGTAAAAAGGGGAAGTAATAACTTGTTTTCGCAACTTACGAGGGAAGTATATGTGTGTGCACACACTTATATTATGAGGTGTAGTTCAATTAAAAGGAGTGATAAACGTGACAAATTAATAAAAGAACATGGGTTTTGTGACGGATATTCGGCGACAGTTAAAATCATTGTTAGTTACCGACGGAACCACCGGAGAACCCTTCAAAAACCGTCAGTTATACTAATTTGTCAATTCTTGGAACAAAAATATAACCATTTTACCTACGGTTATTTCCATCACTGAATCTCCTGCAGATTTGCAAAGGTATTCTCCCAGTTGTATCCGTCGTTAATTTATTAAATTTACCATTACATCCCCCTTCACAATTATTTCCAAACAAAAACTCATCATCCTTACCCACTCTTATCGTCCACATTTATACGTGTATACGAGCGAATCCTCCCAACATGAAATAACTGTTCGCCATC
The DNA here is from genome assembly GCA_945859915.1 of Cuscuta epithymum. Taxonomy (NCBI): domain Eukaryota; kingdom Viridiplantae; phylum Streptophyta; class Magnoliopsida; order Solanales; family Convolvulaceae; genus Cuscuta; species Cuscuta epithymum. The sequence goes on from CAMAPF010000137.1 coordinate 1,533,003, forward strand.
GAATTCACTCAACCTCAAATCGTTGTCCCCGGTGAAGCTCCTATCTCAAATCATTACCCATTGTCGAAGCCTCCAGACCTCAAATTTGTTCATTGCCTTCAAATCCTCATCCTAACCTGAAAACGTTGCCCACCGTCGCCCAACCTCAAATGTTGTCCACCGTCAAGTCGCCCAACCTCAAATCATTATGGCATCCCTATCCATGGATTTATTTGAGGATCATTTTGATGATGTGGATAATATTTTTTGAGACCATTATTGAGAAGTTGTGATTATTTGAAGAGATAATTTTGAAGAAAAATCTGATATTAAATTCTAAAGCTATATTATTCAAGATTTTTCACAAACTTGTTCTTTTCTCTGTCTTTTCAAGCATAGTTTAATAGTTACACTTTTAATTTGCGGATTCCTTATATTCTCCAAGTTATCCGTTTTTGGCCTTGACCAAGCTGCAAACCTATTGAAAAACTCAGGGGCAACAAACTATATATAATATCTATATTATATTAGTATGTTTGTGTTTTTTATTTATTCCGATTTTTGCATTTTGTAGATACTCATGCTAGTGCATTGGGTTATGTTTTGATTCTTATTTAACACTTAACTGAGTGCTTGATGTGAGGCGTGAGTGTATTTAAGTGCGATATTTTGAACTTGAGTGTATCTTTCATAAAAAATCTTGATAAATAAAGATCATGATTAAGAAGAAATTGATAAATTTGAAAATTAGTTGAGATTTTTTATATGACACCAACATGACAACAACAAATCATAAAAATCAAAAAATCGAGGAGCATGAATGAAGATACTCTTTCCTGCCTCGGCGTTAAAGCCTTCCAACCTCAAATCATTGCTCACTGTCGAAGCCTCCCACCAAATGCCGCATCATCAGAATCATTGGTGGTTCTATTCTTACAAGCACTTACACATATACACACACTCTTGGTGTAAATTTAATTTCATTCACAATGATTAATAATAATTTTGTTATATTAATTGTATTTTATGTAAATTATGCATGAGCTCCGAAAATAATCATATATGATACGTTGGAATTCCAAAACCAATTTAGTCATGTTTCATAAATTTTCCTTTTAAATAATGGATTCAAAATAGTACTAGCACGCAGAAGAGTATATTTGACATTTTATACATAAAAACAAAGCCTAAGCTCAAGTAATGATCATGAAATATTGCTTAAATATAGGCGGTGAATTTAACATAAAAAAGAAAAAGAAAAAAGAGCTGCATTAATACGAACTACATAGAATCAGGATTAAAATGAAACTATGCGGTGACAACGGTGTTTAAATCTACTTCTTAAAATTGTTTATGCTTCTCTAATAGCAAAAACAGATATATAAGTGTTTCAGTATAAGTGAAGAAATACTTCTAGCTCCAAATTATTCCTTAAAGAAAGTTTTGAAAAATTGAGAAGATCAACTTCTTAAAAATTGTTTTAAAAAGAAGAAGTTGAATTAATTCCAAATATGGCCTTTAAGAATTATTATTGGACTAGTTTTTTTATGCGCGTTACGCATGTGAGGTAGTGCCCAATAATATGTAATACTTCAGAAATTGAGTATGGCAAATTACTTACACGAAATAGAGGACCAAAACCTCATAAATTGAGTATGGCAAATTACTTACATGAAAAAGAGGACTAAAACCTCAAAAATTCCTTTATTGTTCACATATATTATACCAGAGTAATAAAAACACGCCCCAAAATTTTTAATGCGCTCGTGAGGATCCAAACTGACATTTGCTAGATAGGACCTGCAAATTGCCAATGTTGAGATGCAACTATAGTGATATGCTCCGTATTCAATAAAACTATACTCATAAAATGGAATGAACTGGAGAATTAAGTTTTACCGGACAAAGGACGACCGTGAGAAGATTGAAAGGAAACTACTTGTTTGTTAAGCTCTTCTCCATTAGCTAGTAACGAACAATTATGTTCACTTAGGTTGTATATTCATTTCCCATGAAATCCTATGGCTAAATCAGTACATATCTCTGAAATTTATAAGAGCGAAATCAATATATATGCACAGATATGTCAAAAGCTCTACAAATCCTTCAACAGTTACAAAACTCTCAGCCTAAATATTTTTCAGGACAACTCTCATGCTAAAATTTAGTATTAAAGCTACTTCAAAAATTAAATGACATATTATTTCACAAAACTTATTTGAATTGCGATGCTAGTTTGGCAAACATATTTGAACCCGAAAGATGCCAACATTTGATCAATAGAAATAAGAGAAAATTATTATTAGCCCCCTGAGGTTATTCCATAATTATTAATGCAATCTTGCATTTTCAAAAATAAATTAATAACTCCCTAAGTTTTGATCATTCGTGAGGGGCAAAATAAAGAACAAGAATGATCCAAACTCAGCGGGTAACTAATTGATTTTTGAAAATTAAAGATTGCATTAATATTTATGACATAACCTCAAGGGGTTAATAGCAAATTTAATTACCCTAGAAATAAACAAAAGATAGAGTAAGGGTTTGAACCAAAACTCTCCAAGGGTCCTCACTCCTCAAGAACCACTGGGCAATATGTTCTTACAGCTGAGCATAGCTGCCGCGGTAATTAAAACATTTCCATCATTATAGGAAATGAACAGAGTATACAATAGAGTTTGGACCCTTTCGAACTATAATCACAACTTTTCATCACTCCGAGTTTTTTTTAAACCTATAACAACTCTGCTTTGATAATTACATTTATCCATTGCAAAAAAAGATTCATATCAGCACATAACATTTCTCGTTTAAGAATTAATTGTAACCTATTTTGTTCAGCTGTATTACAATTTGTAGCACCAAAAAGTGTTACTTCATTATCTTTTTTTACATTCATTGCTATAGTAAATTTCAAAAAGAAGATTTCATTCCCAACAACAAATTTTCTTAGCATAGCACTCACTTTACTTTCCAAGCATTTCCCAGAATCCAAGCACTCCCTTTCATTTCCTCTCATTTTCCAAAATCCTCAAAAACCGAACATCAAAACCTGGGGAGGTGAGGTATAGGTTTTTGCAGCTGATGTTGAAAGGATCCATAAACAAAATTCAACCAACACCATACCTTTTCCCAGTTTCAATTTCTAGTAATATCTCCCAAGCAGCGAGTAAAGAACACATCACTAAAGCAACAAAAAGAATCTGAAAAGCAAAGTTGTCAGGGAAAAGGGAAGTAGAGAAAGAAGATGCTTACGGTGCAAATTTTCCCAAAATTGCATAAAACATATTTGTAGTTGGTGAAGGCATACGGCTTGGAGTATGAGCCTCTCAACCATCCATAAGTAATGAAAGAGATGACCACAGTTCAATATGAAAAGGAGAAAACAGAACGACAAAATACCTGGCGCTAAGTGAGGTTAGGGGCGAGCAACTGGATGATTGCAGGTTCAGAGGTCTAAGAGACGAAGAAAACGGACAGTAAAAAACAGGGAGATGTAATGGATGGGAGCGATGCCTGACGGAAATAAAACGGAAGGAAAGTTTTGTCTTAATTGAGTACACATCAGAAAACACATTGTACTACCATGTTAAGCTAGATGATTACGCCAACATTTTTTTCATCTCTTAAATGCCCTAACCTCTCTATTGGCTATTATAAAATTTTAAGATGTACTTAGTCCTTTTTGCGGTAATGACTTTTTCCCTCATTGGATTTTGAAAAAACTGTGCACTTTGCACACATTTTTATACATACTATGTGACCAAACTATTCTTCATTTGTGAATGACCTATTCACAAAAAAAACATATGTTCAGAGACATGTTTACATGGGAAACATATTCATGGACAAAATATGTTTACATGCAAAATAATGTGTTCACGCTTCGCAAATATTTGTACTAGTGAGTACAAACAAGTGTCTACTCGGGTTGTTCAATTTTCTTAACAACTGCTATGAAAGTTTACTTGGTCAGAATGTCACTCAAATCCAAATCAAATTTAAGGAGTGTTTGCTAAAATTTAAAAGTGTTTTTCAACTTTTGGCTTAAAAAAACTGAATTGAGGATGTTTTTATTTGGACTGTAATTTGCTGGTTTGGTCTGGACTGGTCTGGTTTCTTTGTATTTTTATAACTATCCTATTTATTGATAATATATTTCGTTTCGTTCAAGCGGGATCAGAAGTATCTGGCTTACTGGGCAGAATGCAAGTTTCTTTTGACGTAGGTACCTGAATACCAAGTCTGGTTTGATAGGTCTGAGATATATTACAGTCCAAGTAAAAACATCCTGAGTTTTTCCAAATGACATCTTTATCTTAAATTAATTAAGTACATAAAAGCTAAAAGTTGGAAGCAAATGGATATATGTTTTAAATGCTTTTCATTGTATACCAAACACTATCAATTTTTACTTTTTTCTCACACACTATCAACTTTTACAATTAAATATTTTCTCAAAATTCAGTTTAAAAATCAATCTATTGAAATAGAAGCAATGTCAAACACTGCCTGATCTAGTTAAGCCGGTCATGCGTGTCATTTTATTTTCAATGTTTCTGTCCGCCCTGCACGGGACCACTGTGGAAACCGGAAAGTGATCGACGTTCTGCTCAAATCGCTCTCAAGCCAATCCGCCAATGGATCAACCGAAGATGGTACGGAGAGGTAGGGCGGCAGTCGTAGTTCTCGGGGACATCGGCCGCAGTCCTCGGATGCAATATCACGCTCTTTCTCTAGCTCGCCAGGTTAGTAAACTGCATTTAAATTTTGAGGTCCATTGAAAAAGTCGAAATCATATTATCTCTCAGCAATGAGCATTGGTTCCCGCTGTGAGATGCACTGCCTGTAGGTTTCCATAGATTATTTGTATAAATCACCGATCAGTTTTATTGTGATTTACTTGTGAGCAGTTCTGTTGTAAAATTATGTACTCTCATGTAAGATCAGTTGTTTTTTAGTATGCTTGGCTCTATTTAAACATCATCTCTCCAACCGGGATTCAAAGATTTGACCTTTTAAATAAAACTGTCCCTGCAATTTCGTGTTTTCTTGCAGGCTCATCTAGAGGTGGATATTGTTGCATATGGAGGTTTGTAATTTTGTAATGAATTATAAAACTTATATACAGAAAACACAGCCACACACATTTTAACGGAACCATTAAAAAAATTATTTCAATGGGGTTCACGAAACTTAAAAGTTAGAATCTTTATAAAAAAAATTGTGTCTGATTCCGAACTGTATTCCGCATTTTATAAAAATGATGTTATCAGCATGCTATGTGAAATAGTTTCTGATGATCTGATGGGAAATGATTCTAGGAGGTGTCTAGGTTTGCAAAAACAGATAACTCATGAAATATTGCATTTTATTGATATATATATATATATATATATATTATATATATAGGGCTTGGTTCAAGTAAAAAGTAGTCTTCTCATGAAAAGTGAGAACAAATCTTGGCCTTCCATTACTTGAAAATGGATGGATTAGATGAACTTTAAACACAAGAGACGGTTTCAAAAAATGTGCAAACATTTATACTATAAAGTGGATAGTTACTGTTTAAAAGTGCACTCATGCGTGTCAAAAAAGATTGTTAAAATTTTCCAGCTTGTGCACTTTTTATTTTGTATCGTATTGCACTTTTGTGCTCTACGTGTGCACTTTTGGACTATTCTGATGTCCATTTGTCACAATATTTTCGATAAAAGTTCTCCATAATTACAAATATGCCACCGCGATTCCTACCTCAAAATTGATCTTTTCCATCCATTGTTTCACATCAATGGCCAAGATTAGTTCTTATTTTTCACCTAGGAAGTACTTTTTATTTGAACCAAACTCTCTCTCTCTCTATATATATAGGGAAAATCCATAAGTTGATTGACATATAAGTATATATAACACATATATGTAAATAGTACCAGCATTGTTCTTTGTTTTGGAAAATGACTCAATCGCCTCTAAAAGAAGAAGAATTAACTATTCTTCGTCTTTACTCTTTATGATTGAATGAGTCATATTCTGAGCACAAACAAGTACACTCCTTTGAGACTGAATGAGTCCTATCTTAAAATAAGGTGTTCTTGGATTAAGGAGAATTCTCATAGAACAATTTGGTTGCCATTGAGTGGTGTAGTTCTGATCCTCTTGTACCACGTGAATCAAACTATAATTAAACTGCTTCTAATCCATGTTAGCGATGGGCAGGTTCAGACCCCCATTCTGCTGTTTTAGAGCATCCGTCTATTCACACTCATAGAATGGTATTGTTTCTCGGTTCCCTTTTTAGAATATTCTTTGCTCATTTTAGATGATTAAAAAACACCAACATCTTGTTGCATTTTTCCTTATGGACCTTCTTTGCATCATGTAGACACAGTGGCCATCAACCCCTCAAACATTTTCCAAGATGCTACGTCCTTTAATGCTCATGCTCAAGACATTGGTTCAGTTTGTGATGCTTTTGTGGTATCTCTTTGTCAAAATTCCTGCCCCTGACGTATTCATAGTGCAGGTGAGTTCTGAGATTTTTACCTACTACAGGCTAACAGCAGCCAAATATCTTCCAGATTTTTACTTCTAAAATAAAGATATTGAGTTCTTTTATTTCTATCATGTATTATACTACCTTTGTCCCTGAAACAACTTCCCATTTCGGATTACGATGCTTGACTGACGATAAAGCAACTTGATTTCTGTTCACGCTCAAATTATTTCTAGTAAATAAAATTTATATATTCAGAAATTACACTAAAACCGCTACAAAGCCTGATAAAAAAATGTTATTTTGATAAAAATTTGATATATAAAGCAAAAGATTAAGATTAATTTAAGTTGACCATGTGAATAGTGAATGAGAAGTTAATTTTGGGACAGAGGAAGTATTATTTTAGTGAGACACCTTTTTTCTGTTTATCTTATACTAGATTACTAGTATTATGTAACTATATCACTTAGTTCTTTAGAAATTTGTTGTAGCCTCAAGTTTTATCCCATTATTCAAACCTTGACAGAATCCTCCATCTGTTCCTACATTGGTTGCTGTAAAATGGGCAAGCTGGTTCAGGCGTTCTGCATTTGTCATAGATTGGCATAATTTTGGATACACCCTCCTTGCATTGTCTCTTGGCAGAAACAGCCGATTTGTAACACTTTATAATTGGTAGCTAATTTTCTTTCACATATCTATAGCTTATCAAACCTTCCATGTATCTCTATTATTCGTAATTTTATTTACAAATGCAAAGGATCGAAAAGCATTATGGAAGGATGGCAAATGGGTCATTTTGTGTTACAAAGGCAATGCAACATGAATTAGCGCAAAACTGGAGTATAAAGTAAGGGAAGGATATCAAATTTTTCCTAAACAGCATTTCAATTATTCATCATCATCATCATCGTCATCATTTTCATTTCAATTATTCATATCTACTGAAATATTGTGCTAAAACTGTTTTCCACAAACTTAGTGCCAATGTTCTGTATGATCAGTCTCCTGAATTCTTTCGACCTGCATCCCTAGAGGAGAAACATAAGGTGATTTGACTTTTACTTGTGAAAATGGCCTATAATATATGCCTGTTCATGAAAACCTTAATTCTTGTGTTGGCTGTAGTTTTTATGTAGGATTAGTAAAAACATACAAGAGCCATATGGCCAGAAAGATTGTCTAAGCTATGGTAATATATTCTATTTCCATATTTGGTCTGGTGATATCAAGGTAGTCAAAGTCGAGCGCCTGGGCGCTTAAGCGCACCAGGCGCAGCGCACAGAAGCCTCAGCGCTTGAAGAACGATCAGGCGCACCCCCCAGCCTAAGGCGCAGCTTAGGCGCAAAAGCGCTGAAGTGCAACTGCAATAAAAAGCGCTCGCTGTTTGCGACTGATAGGGGAACACGTTTTTTAAGTTTAATAAGAAGCCCATATTTTTAATAAAGCCCGTCTAAATAAGGTCAAAACAAAATATACCTACGCTAAACAACACACCTACGCTAAACAACACACCTGTCAAAATATATACGTATTCGCTCCTCCTCCTGTCCTCCACATCAACTGCAGAAGTTGGCAGCAGTAAGCTTTCTTCTCCATCGTTCTATTTTCTTTCTTTTTCTTTTTTCTTTTTTCAGTATCTACTCCTTATATACTCTATACAACTCAAAAATATATATGTAAACTACCAGTATAATGGTCGGTCATGTGCAACAACACTCTTCATTGTGCCATTTTCTTTGTTCTTTACTTTTTCAGCATCCTTCTTATATAGTTTATACTCTATTACTCTAGATACCTAAAATCTAATTATGTTTTATTTTTCAGTTTGAAAGTTTAAGACTTTAAGTTGTGAATTCTGAATTTGGTTGTTTTACTTTTGTGAATCATGAACTTTTTTGGTTAATCATGACTTTATTTTGGTGAAACATGACTCTTTTTGTGAGAAACCTGACTTTTTTATGTAATTAGTTCAATATGGTGTTATATACATCATGTTTTATTATTGAAGAAGAGTATATGTGATACTTTCTAAGCAATGCGCCTGACACGAGTCAGGCGAGCGCTTTTTTGCGCCTTGCGCCTCAGGCGCCGGGAATACCCTATCGCCTTGAATGCGCCTCACGACTTTGACTACCTTGGGTGATATTTTAAATTGTAATATTACCTTTAGTTACGTTTTTATATTGAAGATTGAGTATCTACAGGAATATTGGGGACAGACAATGTTGACTCCAATAAAACTCCTTTTACAACTCAGACTGGAAACGGTATATACTTGAACCAAAACAGACCAGCTCTCATTGTCAGCAGTACAAGCTGGTTAGTTCTTGTTAAAATTACTATTCATGCGATTTCTGTTTTGCATGTGTTTACTTGTTATATTGTTAATAGAAATCGCCCTAAATAGGAGTAAAACATGGTTAAAGTTCCTAATTAAGAATCCATTTTTTATATTCCCCAAATATGACTAAACATTACATTTCTACCCTTATATATATTTGGTTGCCCCATAGTTCCCCCATCATACCCAGGGCAGTCCGGTGGTGGTGGAAACCCGGTGGAAGTGGTCCGGTGACCTGCAGCAATGACAGTCCAGCGGCTGTCCGGTGACCAAGCTTGAACCTTTACAAGGGTGTTTTTGTCCAATCACAAATAATCACTCCTATTTAGGGATTATAATTAATTACTCCTAGTTTTGCTGCACTTTTGCACTTTGAGTATGCTTTACTCTTATTTTGGGAATTCACTCTTTTGTTAATGATGAGATTATTCATATTTCAGTCGTAGATATGCCTGTTTTCAGGACCCCAGATGAGGATTTTGAAATCCTCTTAGAAGCAGCTGTCATGTATGATAGACGAGTTGCTGCAATTCTAAATGAGGATGACTCGCATAGCGAGGAGCTTGTTTGGCAGGAAATTATGCATGGGAAACAATTTTTGTACCCAAGGTTGTTATTCATAATTACCGGTAACCACTGCTCGTATGTAACGATGAGTTTAATTTCTTCTTTTTAAAAAAAATCCAACCTTACATAGTTTGTAATATTTTATAAAATGAAGGAAAAGGGCCTGAAAAGGAAAAATATGAGCAGAAGATCAGAAAACTGAATCTCAAGCGTGTAGCATTTCGTACAATGTGGCTTTCGGCAGAGGATTATCCAGTGCTTCTTGGTATGCAATTCATATTTTTTTATTATATTTGTTATAATGATAATAATCTCATTTTCATCTAAATCATCGGTCTTGTATTGGTGGACAGGATCAGCTGATCTTGGTGTTTGCCTTCACACGTCTTCCTCGGGTTTGGATCTTCCAATGAAGGTGTTTTTACTTTTTATTCCCAGAATTCATATCTGACTGCAATGTTTTTTATGCATGAAAGCTCTCGTTCCCAAATGTTCAAATTTAGGTTGTGGATATGTTTGGGTGTGGATTGCCGGTGTGTGCAGTTTCTTACTCTTGGTATGAAACTCGGTCCTCATCCCATTTGAAAACACTTTGAGCTTATCTTGCACTTGGATTCGATGCTTATATATGTTTGATGTACAAACTTGAAAAGTATTGAGGAGCTTGTAAGGGTGGAGCAGAATGGGCTGCTTTTCTCGTCATCTTCTGAACTAGTAGATGAACTTATGGTGAGTTTTTTCATTTTTGTGTTTGGATGATTACTTGTTGTAGCGTCTTCGCTATTTGTCATGGAGGGAGCATACTACTTGTCAATTGTTATGGGTTTGTTGAGGCATATTTGGCTTGCAGTAAGCTAGCTTATAAATTACTACCATGTCCCATTTTATACGGAGTATGTGATAGTAACTATTCACGTTGTAAACTTGTAAATACCACTCTTTTTTATGTTTTTATTTACCTAATTCAGCTTTGATTATATCCGTACAATAGAACTTTTGGGGTATTTTTTTAATATTTAAATTTTAATCAGTAAACTAAATTTAATATTAATATGAAAAAAAATAGCTTTGACCTCAGCCAACCTTGTGATCCTAAATACTGCTTCTCCACACAACTATTAAGAAAATGAAATTGTCCGGTTGTGGACTTGTGGTTGATGTGAAAAGAGAGCATCCACATAAATCATTTCGCAAAAGTAAATTGGGGGGGGGGGGGGGTAATTGTGATGTGATTGTGGGAGTAGCTTTTCATTTTTTGCAGCTTTATATTTTTGGTTAACGTGCTTTATAAGCTTGAGCTGTAATAAGTAACTTTCTGGAATAATTTTTCAAATCAGTTGATGAGCCCTTTGTTTCTAGTTAGATTTTAACTCATTTTTATTTTAAAATCATTTTAAACATTTCATTTTTATACTTCTAGACTAGCATATCAGGTAAGTGTTACGTTACTAGCTGATCAATCAGTTAAGCTACTCTAGGGTAAAATGTTAAGCTACTATTTATCTTAACTATGAGCTACCAGATAGGTTATTGGCTTGTTTTGCCAAACATAGCCTTGTCACTTGTAAGGTGTGCTGATTTGTAAAGCTCTTGAGCCGAACCATCACTGATCACTATAGTTAAAGCTCTTCAATTCATTTGAGATATTACAAATTCTTCTACCATGTGACAAATGGGCTAATCAGAAGAATTGGTAATATATTGAGACCAATAAGATGGAACCTCTGCAGTGAGAAAAGTTACTTGTACTTGCTCCAAGATGATTAACTTTTGGAAAATGAAAGAAGTTACTTAAATCTGGATAGTCCTTGTATCAACTCAATCTCTGATATTATATGAAACATTGCTGCTGAGCAAGTTAAATTGGAATTTTTTGTTGTTACCAGATGCTATTCAAGGGCTTCCCAGAGGAATGCAACATGTTGAAATCCTTGAGGGAGGGGGTGTTAGAAACAAGATGCTGTGCAAAATGGGATTCAGGATGGGAAGAGAATGCCATGCCCTTAATAACCCAAGAAAGTTCAATTCTTTTCTCCTTGTCACTTTTATTTATTGTCTTAAATATGCTTTTTAGTCCCTGCAAATCTGCAATGACATTTATTCATATGTTTTAGATCACCTCAAAATACTATTTTGTTTTTCATCCTTCCAATATACTCCCTTCGTTCCACAAAAAATGGCCAATGTTGACTAGCACGTAGATTTATAAAGTAAAAACCTTGTGGTTGATATTTGTGCAGACGAGAGAGAAATAACTTTAGCCACATACTCCCTCCGTCCCGAATTGAATTGCAAACTTTGACTGGCACAAGGATTAAGGAATGACAATAAATGATGTTAATTTTTACACTTTTGTCCATCATCTTAAAAGTAGATGCCTTTAAGTTCATGGGAAAAAGTAAAAGTAGGGGTAAATTTGTCACTTTATCCTTATTTACATACCTAAAATAGAAAGTGGAAAACCATTTTGAGACAACCAAAATAGGAAATTTTGCAAAACAAATTGGGATGGAGGGAGTATTTGTTACTTTAAATGGAAATGGCAAAGTTTTTTGGGACGGCCAAAAATGGTAAGTTGACCAAGTTTTATGGGACGGTGGTAGTATGATATGTTTTCTTGTTAGTTTCTCTCTAAATCAGGTCAATTACTATTAGGAAAAGAAAATTAACGTTGCTTGCATAGTTCTATTCTAAATTTCCACTCCAGCAATTTATACCTTTTGGGAGACTAAGGATGTTTTTACTTGGACTGTAATTCGTCCCAGACCAGACTTGGATAGTTATAAAAATACAAAGAGACCAGACATTATCAGACCAGTTCAGACCAGATCAGACCAACAAATTACAATCCAAGTAAAAACATCCTAATAGTGGAGATAAAATTAAGTGAATCTAAGCATTCACGTTTTAAATATTGCCAATGGCTATCTAAAAATAAAACTTATGCATTTTTGGAATGAATTGAAAAGGAAACACCAAAAACTTGGGTTTAATGCACCAAACACCATTGTGATATACTCCGCATTAAATATTAATTATGTGCATTAGCCCCTCGTGATTTCAAAAATGTGTCAAAGCTCCCGTGTTATAATTTATCTTGCACATAACTACTTGAAGCAATACATTTAGCAGTCTCTAAATCACGCATGTTAGCGTTATGGTTAAACATTCACGTAAATTTGTCAAGATTTCTAAACGTTTCTTTTTTTACACTTAAATTTGTTTCATTTCAGGGTGTTGTGTGCATGATTTAATTATTTGGTACTCCGTATAACATGGGGGGTTCGCATTTTTGAACCACACGGGTCACGAGAGAATTTTGTGCATTGAACTAAAAAATATTGTGGGTCGTGTCCGTTTCATTGTGGGATTAAAAGGAAAAACAACATAAACTAAAAAAACATAAACTATACCGATGAAAAACAAAAAACAGGTAGGGATATAAAAGATGCACTATTTTTAAGGACTTAAAACATACTCAAGCCATATTTTTTGTTGAACATCTCAAGTTTTGTAAAGTTCAAGTTTTCTTGGGTTGTTGCAACCTTACATGCTCTTATATTTTGTTTTTGTCATTTGCTTTCAGAAACATATCTGAACTGTATTAGTTGATGCAGGTCATCTCTCAAAGGCTTGGCTGAAATATGAGAGGATGGGATAGATAACGTTGGGACACGTCGGAGCTTCAGATTATATGAGGGTAGTGCAGATAAAAGATGTTATACTAGGAGTGTGTTTCATTATCATTATTCTAAATTTTTTTATTACAAAGATGTAATGTAATGTAAGACGACTTGCTAAATGTTGAATGCAATTGAAACATGTTGAATGTAATCAACATTCTAGTATGTCTTAATTCTTAGAAACCAGTCAAACCACCATGAAAAAAGCACCCATTGATTGTAGATTTATAGTTAACATAAGTACTTTGGGAAGTGTTGTAACAAACTAAGTGGTTGAGATGAATTGTTTGACGATTACTTTCTCATTGATTAAATGTGAAGTTACTTTAAAAGATTTTGATGTGTTGTTCCAAGATCTGGCTAATCACTGTTAAGTGTTGGATGCAGTTTCTTTTCATTTTTGTCTGGAAATTTTTAGTTAATCCAGTTTTCTCGTTGGTTGTTTTACTGTCTTACAAAAGAAAGATCCATACCTTGTATAAGAATACGCATCTCCCTACATACAGTGATACAGAGGCAATGAGAATAAATAAGGGAATAAATACAAGGGATATTAAAGGAGGTATTCTAGAGATATTGCAAGAGGAATGTTAGGGATTACATATCATCATTAATACAAATAATAATGGAAGGAATAGCTGATTGAGATGCTTTGGTGAAGGTATTGGCGTATAGATATCCAAGAGAAATGTGAGGAATTCAAATATCCCGATTCCCGAAGATGGGCATGTTTACGAACAAAATGAACATCAATTTCAATATGTTTGGTGTGTTGATGTTGTAAAGGGTTGCCAAAGCTATGGTAATAAATTGGCAGAGGAAGATAAACTTCTGCTAATAAATTGCGTTTTTAACACGACTCTGCAATAACATTGGCAACCCATTAGGTTTCAACACCGAACCTGGATATAATGGGATGGCGTTTAGAGGACTATTAGATCAAATTATCATCAACAAACACGTAGAAATCGGATGTAGATTGCTAGGAGTCAGGGCATCTTATCCAATATGCATCAAAGTAAACGGCGAGACCAGATATGTAGAAAGCTAATATGAACATGCCACAGTCTAATGTGCGTGTAAGTAGTTTAATACGGAGTACAAGCATTCTATTCTTACAACTATATTCGTTATAGTTAAACTGGTTAACTATGAAATATGAATTCGTTATAGTTAACTCATGAGTCATGATAACATATAGTTACTCTCAATTCTAGTTTAAAATAATACAGTTTTCAATAAAGCATTCTATTCATCTTTCATGTTAAATTCGTTAGAATTGTTTCAAATGCACAAATTGTATTATACGTGTGTAAATTAGTTAAATATCCATACAAGCATAGGAGATGAATGCTTTACAGGGAATGGAGGATATAAGAGAATATAATTGGTACTTTGGTAGGGCTAAAAGATGTTAAAAATAGAGTTTAATTTAGGTTTTGGAGGGTTGTTAAAGAAATGTTTTAGTAAGGCAAAAAAGCATTTGTGAGAATGGTATGAGGAAAAACATTCTGAAATGCAGTTCGCTATATTGCTTATTATTGTTTAAAATTATGAAACCCATTGATCTCTTACGTATTATGGCAGCTATTATTGAGTTAATCAAGGTGCAGTACATGATTGATAATTAATTACAGAGTATTGACTAGCAGCAGCACAATTGTGACAATCATATCTGACACATGTTTTCAGCCAGCCACCAAACACCATTCGCCTCTCTAATGTTACTAATGTTGAAAATACATATGCTCCAAATATACAAGATGAAATTTAAGTTAATTATGTGCATGTTTTTATACATCATGCGATCTACAGTAATTTCCTGAAGCCCAAAGTAAGCACAAACACCGAGTCTAACTAAGAAATTCTGCCAACTGCAATTTCTCTTGGAGCAAAAGAAAGACGATCCAAACACGTCTCAGAAAAAGAAATCAATACTCTGTGAAAAGCTAAAGCTGAAGCTTTGACAAACGTGATGCATATGGTGAAGAAGGCCCTCAGCACCAACATTGGATCTTCTTTCCTAGCAGAAGAAAATGCCTTGAAGAGTATCACTTTGAGGCGTTGATCTCTTATGATAGGTTTATTATAATTGTTGAAAGCTGTCCCACTGTCCAACTGATCTTCGGAGCTAAGCTGTGCTTTTCTAGGGTTTCCCAAAGCTTTTGACATCCACTGATAGAGTATATCTGCAAGAACCCTGCAGAAATGTTGGCGAAATATATCTGCTTCCTTTGAAACCATTGCACGAAGTAATGAAGACCCGTCCTGCATCACACAAGAGAAAGGATCATATCTAAGTCAAGAGCAACTAGGCAATATCAAATTTAAATGATTATGACTAGTCAACTCCACATCTACTGGCTGGACTCAACAAAAAGCCAACCAGCCCTGAAAAAGGAGATGCAAATGAATGAATCTAAAAAGGACTTTTATTGATTTAGGAACTAAAAGATACTCTCAGTTTTAGACCAAAGATGATTGAAATCATAAATCTAACACTTCCAAAAAACTAGAGTTTTCATTATTTTTAGTTGTTTTTTAACTAATGCTTTATTATGTTTAATAGATAATCTGTGAAGCAACTTTTATTGAAAAACTAACATACAAAACTAAAAGTCTTAGGTTGATAATTTCAAATTCATAAAGAAAACAATGCGACATGAGAAAGAAGTGTGAGGGAAACTTGGCATGTTGTATGTAGAGTTTTGCTTCACAAGGTCAAAGGTACTCACTGCTGTCATCAGGAGTCTTCTAAGCACAGCACCATCTTTAGAGGGTAGTAATTTTAGCACCAAATTTGCAACATCAGCTTTACCATTGACTTCCTCTGCAGA
Organism: Cuscuta epithymum; assembly: GCA_945859915.1. NCBI lineage: Eukaryota > Viridiplantae > Streptophyta > Magnoliopsida > Solanales > Convolvulaceae > Cuscuta > Cuscuta epithymum. The sequence goes on from CAMAPF010000137.1 coordinate 1,548,909, forward strand.
ATAGCTAATTGATTCTTGAGGGTTGGACCCAAACACAGAATACAACCCTTTCCTAAGATAAAAAATGCCCCATGTTCAATACCATAATTTCACTAACCTTTATGCTCAGCCCATTCCAAAAGGATGTTAGAAAGTGTAAATATTAATGCGCCCTTGCTTAAATGTAGTTATCTAATCTAAAGTTGAAAATATGGAAAGTTTTGCAATATTAGATAAAATATTGAAGGGTATAACTGGCGAAATATAATAAATGTTGTCTTGGAAATGTAAAATGGAGACTAATTTGGGATACGAAAAAACTGAAATACTGACATGTTTTGAGTACATGAAATACTTCGAAGTTGCAATAGTTTTTAAATAGATATGAGAGAAGAAATAGGAAAACAATATTGACCATAGTTTGGACTATTGTTTGGACAATTTTTTAAAGTGATTGATCCTAAACAAGAAAAAAAATGAAAGTCAAAATAGACACTTTGTAAAACTAAAAAAATAGACACTTATGTTCAGTACAAAAAATCTTAACAATAAATAAGATTGATAAAACTGTGTAACCTAGTTGCTCCGACTCTTAAGAAAAGAGAGAGTCTTTTCCACTGGAATTCCTTCCTTCTATTCAGTACCACCTGCACATAAACAAATAAAAGTAAGAAACCGTCATTCCTCCAGAACAAGTGCATGATTATTCTGTTCATTACAATAATAAGCACAAAGATGTTTCTATGAAAGGAGTCGAAATATATAATACGAGAACCTTTTAAAGATAGTACACTGACATCATTATATATAAGCATTCACAAATATGAAAGAAAGACACAATTTCGGGTTTAACCCATACAGAGTGTAGAATGCTCCTCATTGCAGGCGAATTATCAGTAAGAAGTTTCCGGACAACATAGGGGTACGCAGCTTCAAATGTTTTAAACCTTGGGTCTGCAGCCACCGCTAACCCTGAGAAGACCAAAAGTTTTGATCTTACATGAACAGGAAGGAAATAGATCCATAAGTAACCCAAGTACGAAAGCAATAAAAGCTTTTCAAGTGTATGCTAATGTTGAAACTGGAAATTAACTTCATACGTAGTATGTTATTATGTTAGTCCACAAAGATGTCAAAGAGGCGAGGCTTCCAACAGACTATTGTTATGCAATACTCTACAAAAGAAATATCCCCTCCCTATTAAAATACAAGGGCACTGTACTTTTAGAGCCATTTTTAATGAAATGAAGTGCAGTGTAGTTCAGTTTACTAAATTGTCCCACAAATGGAGCCAATTTTGTTAAATCATTTCAAAAAAGAAAAGAAAGAGAAAGGGTGAATCAGACGAAGATAGAAGTTGGTGTCATTCGAACTAAGAGAATGGACATTGTTTTGGGAAGATAAGACAGGAAAGTAGGACAAACAGAGTGGGTCATGGGGAGTATAAATAAATGGGAAATAGAACACTCTAGCACTTACGTTTACTAGTACGATTCAGGAAAAGGGGAAAAACATCTAAAGGTTTATCAAAAGCAGACATCTACAGGTTTTTCAAAGCAGCCCTTCAGATTGTTCATGTTGCCACCATATATCAATATATGTCATTTTAAAAAGCAAAACAAATCTTATCCACAGTAGGGACCTCATCATTTCAGTAGTACTAGAGTAGGCAGTCTATGCATTTCCTTCATAACTTAAAAAACTCTAGTGAAAATGTGACGCTGCATAATAATAAACTTAGAGTCCCACTACAAAAGATCTTTTGTGAAAAACACATCTTTATTCAGGATTATTCAGCACCAACAAAGATATAACAAGGGCATAAACCCAAATATAATCAGAAAAGGGGGAAATATTGTTATGATATCTTAGATATAAAATACAAAAGAGCTTCTAATTTGATTATATACCTTCTAATGAAGCAAGAGACCTGAGGAGAAGGGTGTAGTATGGAGGCATGCGGAAATGAAATTTGAATGCTACAGACAGTATTTTAGCAAGAACCTTCAAAAGAAGAAGCATCTATTACAAAAGCATCATGATCTACAAACCAAAGCTAAATTACATCGCCTTGCAGCAATGCTCTTACTGCCTATCATGCACTTAAACTCATTGGTTCTGATGGTATAAGAACCGTAAAGCTTCAAATCTCAGCTCAACTCACTTCACCTATTCAGCTTACAAAAGAGAGGCTCTAAGCTTTTTATCATATAAAAGAGTAGAATATTTGGTGGATTGATTTCATGCATAAATGTGAAAGTGGAGTCTCATTTTATACTACTTTCAATAAGCCTTCCAAGTGAAGTGAATTAATAATTATACAAATAGGCAAGCACCAGCACCAAAATATATGATGCTTACCCGACTAAACTTTACATCAGGAATTCCATCCGTAAATTCAACTTCTCCTAAAGCATCTTTCAATTCCTGAAGTTGTGCATTCAATGGAATAGTTAGCGGTAAGGATTTGATCATATTATACTGAGAATCATTTGTGAAATGATAGAGTAAGACTTGCAAAGAAATTATGATCTTAAAGGTACCATACTACCATTGTAACAAGTCTCCTATCAGTTCCTGGCTTTATGACATCCATTTGAGAAAGTGCCTGTACAAGAGATGCCCAATCACCATTTACAATATGCACTATGGATGCAAGCATGGCATACTGATGTTTCTTTTCCATCCGGCAAAGCAAACCAAAATCAAGAAACCTGCAGAAATTGATAGATAAGCACAATGTACAAAATATGAAAACTAGCCAATTGAGATCGTCAGAAATGGCATAAAATAAGTCCACCCTATTTTTCCTGAAGAAGTGTAAAGCATATTTCCAGGATGTGGATCGGCATGCAGTAAGCCAGTCTCGATGAGTTGAACTAACGATGCCTCCACCCCTTTGTTAACCTAGAGAATTGTTGAAGCAATGGAATCAATAAGCATTGTGAAGAAAATGCTGGTTGATGGTGATTTATATTCAAATAGGGGACATAAAAGATTTTGAATTACTAGAACCTCTTCTGTAAAAACATCTCAATCAATTTAAGAAAGTAAGATTTAAAAGAAACACAGGAATTCAACTCACTAGATCAAGCAGACGACGCTTGGCATCATTTTGCAGTGCATCTGAACATGCTGAATGATGACCACAAGAAACCTTTGAAGATATTGATATTAAATCAGTTGGACTTTCACCAGCCATCCACTCCATGGTTAAAACTCTCTTTCTACTAAGATGTGGTAAAACTTTTGGCACACAGATAAAGGAAAACTGAGCATGTTTATCCTGCAGATTAATATAATCATATAAAAAATAGATTAAAAGCAACTCTGATCTAAAAATGCAGCACCAACTACTCAAAGTAAGAGATTCTTATTATGTTCCAACAACTCATAGTAAAAAATTCTTATTTTGTTTTGAACTACATGTGTGTGTGTGCATGACTCTATAGCCATTTTTCAAAAGGGAAACATAGGGTTGAAGTGTACTCCTAAGGGTACGATGTCTGTGGCAAACACAGTTTAAAGAAGAAAGCTAAAATACCATAAATTCTGAAGCATTTGCAGCCTCCGTTGTATAATCTAATTCCCCAACTAACCCTCTCCCGAGTTCATCAGCATAAACGCGAGGATCACTTCTCCTTCTTGCTAACTTTTGCAAAAGACCCAGCTGAAATAGAAATGCAGTATGTTACAAAGTGAGGCAAGTACAGTTGTACACTTGATGAATATCTTACACTCTAAGATACACTTGCACACATACCCCAAGGCGTAGAATATACACATCACGAACAACCACATGGCGTAGGCCAGGGCGCTGTACTTTCACAGCAACATTAAGACCATCAAGAGTATTTCCTCTGTAGACCTGTCAATACACATAATAACGATATCGTGTAAGAGGGAGTAAAGATATAATGAAAAATGTGACACTGAAATCAGAAAGCTTTTAACAGTGTTCTTTTCAACTCCAAAACTCATATATGCAACCTGACCAAATGAAGCTGCAGCAACAGGCTCTTCAGAGATATAGCTAAATAAATTTTCGATTGGGGAACCCAATTCTTCTTCGATAATTTTCATAGCTGAAGCCCTTGGAAAAGGAGGAATTTGATCATGCAGTGAAGACAATGCCTGCAATCGTTAACTTAAATAAAAAAAATGAAACTAGCACATGATCTAAAAAATACATCATCCATCTGAGTACATGAATTGAAATCAAAAGAAAATACAGAGCTCATAAGTCAGTTAAAATATAAGAAATGAAGGCAATGAAATACTATGAAAGTGTGCACATAGCGGAGCATATAGATTTTTTTTCTTAATTCACTGGTAATGACTCTTGACATTTGTTTGAAAAATATGAGATATACTTTTTGGGTGTGGACAACAAGATATAATATTCCCATATATATAATCACAAATTAACAATCGAAATTATTGAATGATGAACTGCAGAATTGATCAAGGAAAATGATAAAAAGGACATAGTTATTCCTTTTTCCCAACCTTGGAAATTTCAGGACCAATGATATCTGGTCTTGTGGAAAGAGACTGACCAACTGCATAACAAGAAATATGAACCATGAAGCTGCCATTTATCAACGTGGTGAAAGAAAACATGTAAGATTTGTCTGATCCACAAGAAATAGAAGAAAATAAAAAAGTAAAACATTCAATAAATAAACTCAGAAGATCTTTTATCTTGCCTTTTATAAAAGTGGGGCCCAATCTTAACATTGTCTCCTTTAAAACACTTCCAAAGATGTAGCGTGAAGTTTCCCTGTCAACTTCCTTATTTATACTGGGAAGAATCGCAGAGATCTGAAATCTAATTGAGGTAGATGCAAAAGCAACAAATACCTGTCAAAATATACAAGCCAGCCAAAGGAGTAACTTAGCAGATAGCCTCATACAGTTTTAGTGTCTTGTTTTGCTGAGTTATCACAATTCTTTTTTGCCTTACTGTTAAAATCTGTGTTTCAGGGTCCAACTACTAACGCATAATACTTCGCAGAAAAAGAATGGAAGGGAAAAAAAACTCGCAGTTGTCATCTGTTGTTCACTAGGAAGCAAAAACAAATGGAGAAAGTTACAAGCACAAGTCTATTCCAATTACAAAAAAATGGTGCATCATAGACTTGAGGTTGCATTATGATGAAAAGAGATTGTTCTCAGAAAACTAAAAGCATTGAGGTGGAAGTCCATAGAAAGAGAACAATACCAGTATGCTTCAACCAGAAAGAAAACCACCAGGCTTGGGAGAAAAAGCTCATAAGGACACAGTAAAAGGACATGTGGAAATGAAGAGTTGAAGACAGAGCTAAATTATTTATTATTGTCTACAGGAACTTACTAGCCACTTCAACCTTTAGAAAAGTATGGATGAAACTGCAAGTAACAAGGTAAAGTGCATGTTTGCTTGGTTGATATGTGTTTAAGTGTTTTACCTATTAGTCTGTTTAAGTAATAAGGTAAAGTGCATGTTTGCGATGACTATGCCCTGAATCGTTATAATCAAACATAAGAATATGGTCTGGTGGGGTAAAGGGATGTCGGATGTACGCAATCTTACTCCTGTACTTAAGCACAAAGAGACTGTTTCCGGATGACCCATAGTGAAAATCGCGTCGAAAATTGCATGGACTAACTATTGCTTCATAACAAAGAAGCGTAGACAGTTTAGTGAGCCATTTTGCTTTATTTCATCACATTTCCAAGCCAATAAATAGCGAGTCTTTGGCTCCATTGTAAATATTCAAGGCAAGGTGTGAAATTAAAATTAAGGGATGAATTGAAAGATACATAAGTATATCACTACCTCAAGAAGACGGAAAGCCACTATGTGTGGCCTCAAATTGAAATAGTCATCGACTTCTTGAGGATCATAGTTTTCAGGAAGTGGTCTGGTCCATAGCTTTGAAAAGCTGTAGAAATATTTGAAGTATGCATCCAGTGCTTTGAGATCAGCCATAAACAAGTCTAATCCAGAAAGTTCTGTAAACATTGTCAAATCCAGAATATTAATAAAAGTATAACAAAGATTACACTCAAATGATCATCTGTACACACAGCTCATGATTGGGTGACCAAGATTTCTTCAACAAGGCAATAATGTGCTTCTTAAACAGCTACTACCTCAACAGTTTCCTCAATTCTATTAGTCCCAATTCTCAGCTCAAACTCATGACTATCATAATTGCCTAGCTTCTAAAAATCTAATCGGTAAAGGCGCGCTCAAAAAATATGGCGCAACCAGCATGATATGAACAGTGTCACCTCAATTTAGACCAGGAACCAGATTTTGCAGCGTTGACTGATGCAGGAAGATGCAAACCTGGATAGTAAGGCTGAGGCCAATGAGCAGGGCTCCGAAGCTCAGATGTGGAGGCCTCTGGATTCTCGATAGTACGTAACCAAACCAAATCGCTAACTGATTTCGAGAGCTTCGGAATTGAAAGGGCCTGGTTAGCCCATCGAAGGCCTTTGGCAAAGCCTTTCTGTAACAACTCCGAGTCCTTGCGAATCAACTTCTGCTTCTGGACAGCCTGGTTCTTCTTCTTCTTCTTCTTCACTGTGGTAGAAGCGGCCATCACGGAGCAGAGAACGGCTGAGGGAGCGGCTATAGGCACGGCTACAAAAGCCATTTTTGAGGGGCTTCGTGAATAACGGACGTGGTCTGAGTCGGTAGTGAGCTTGAAACAATTCTATGATAGTATTGGTAGGTTCAGAATACTGCATTTAGTTGAATGCAGAGTGCAACATGAACGGAATGCTTTAACCGGCTGGCTGCATTCCTGGCAACTTTGCAATTTCCATAAACTTTAAGGCTATCTTCCAATTTTCAATTCAGGTTATATTGTTTACGTAGTATATTCTCCCATTTTCATTCTCAGCTTCTGTTGCTCATCTGCAAAAACTCGGGCTTCTCCTTCAAAATTTTATTCTTTTACATGTATCAATGGATTGCATTGTTTTTGTATTCCGGTGAATACATCTACAATGAAGCATCGCCACGTTTTTTCCGACAAGTAAATTTTGTAGTCCCAATTATCTTTAGAAAAGTGTGAACACCTATCTTACAAAATTGATCAATTTGATCATTTAATCAGTTTTTGACCTGCAATTGTGATTTTATAATATATGTTTTTTGTTGTATTTTTTCTTTTTCTCATAATATCTTTTTCAGTTAAATGTCAACATTCTTGATTGGAACAAGTTTCGAACGTGTGATCTCCTCCTGAGTATCACAGTGATGTCGTCGAATCACAAGATGTTTGACAATTTTTAATATTTAAAGAACTCTAAAAAATTGTTAAAATTTGAACAAATATATACAAAAAATTGTGAAATTTTCATTATATCAAAGTCAATATTTTTTTAATTTTTATAAATATTTTTTATTCTACGTCTATTTAAAAGTTTTTTTTTATTTTCACTTTTTTTTTTTCATTTTCTGATTTTTTTTATTTTTGTATTTTAACGTGTTTAAAATTTTATGTATTTTTACATTTATACTATTTTTTATATTATTATTAGATTATTCATTTAAATTTATATGAATTTTTAAGATTTATCAATACTCCTAAATTAATTTAAAAAATGGCTTGATTGATTGTATTTTAAAAGTAAACATACTTTTGCCTCTTTTTAGTACAGGGACATAAGTGACATATTGGAAATAATAGAAGAGTTTATTTGACTCTTTTTCCATTATCTTTTTAGCTTTCTTTTTCGTCTGTCAGAAGGTAATTTTGTATTTTCCCTTTTAGTTAGAAAAACTAATTCAAATACTTCAAACTTTGAAAAACTACAACATAAACATCTCAAACTTACATACGTAGTATATAATTTAAATATCCTGAACTTCATATAAAGAGTTATATTAGCACCGTGAGCATATAATTTTCACCATTAATTATATGTCCATAAATTTTAAATTAATATATGATTATGGTGCTAAAGTACTTTTATTAGAGTGTGGGGCATTTACCTCACACCCCTTCAAAGTTTGTATGTAGTATTTCAATTATTTTTCTATTTTTAGTAAAGGATTATAGAGGGTGTTTGGATCTGCTTATTAAAACTGATTCTACTCCTCCAGAGAGTGGAAGCATATATGAGAGTGTTTGGGTAAAAGTGTAAAAGTGCTTCTGGGTGTTCAAAATTGTTCATAGAAACAGTTTTTAAAAATTGATGATAATTTTACTTTTGCTTTTAAATAAGAAGCAGAAGTAGAATCAATCCCAAACACTATGCGATCGTTACACCGTGCACACGGTGTACCGATTCCAAAATGGCACCATTTTAATTTAAACCGCATCCCTTAACACAGAGCATCTATGCCCAACAAGGTAAAGGCCCAAGACGCTCGTCTTCAGGCTTTACAACCCAGAAGGGGCAGTAAATCACAATGGCCCAACGCACTATATGACGCTCATCTCATCCGGCAGGACGGTCGGCCTCTGGGACCTTAGCCCATTAGAACACCTGGGGAAGTTCTAGCACCTGTGACCAGAGGATACGCAGAAGACGCTCAACAGCTAGCCCTTTACTCTAGTAACGCAAGGAGCCCCAACGCCCTGACGACGCTCGTCCACAGACCTTGGCGGGAAACCAAGATATTGGCACGAGGCGCATTTAATGCAGAAGATTTGGTGGTTGGGGACCTAGCCATCCACAGCTCTCCATGTCAGCAGATCTACCTACCTCTTTGTAGTATAAATAGTACTACCTTTATCCCACTATGTTTGGGACAATTCGGTTTACGATGCTTGACCGACGATAAAGCAAACAGATCTCTGTCTGCACTCAAATTATTTTTTAGAAAAAAAAATGAAATAATTACATAAATATGACTAAAATAAAGATGATTTACAAAAATATGACTAATTATTAGAGCAGTAATGAAATCATAGTAATTCATATTCAAGTTTTGAACTTAAGTTACCACAACACTACGTTGTAGTAATGAATATTCATATTTATGTAAATAAGTTTTATTTTAGTAATATTCTTGTAAAAAACTCAAAAAAAAATACATATTTAGAAACTACATTAAAAACTTTACAAAGTCGCAAAAACCAGAATCAAATTTGATAAAAAATTAATACATAAAGTAAGATATCAAGAGTGATTTGTGTTGACCAAGTGAATAGTGTCTGAGACAATCTTAATGGGATGGAGAGAGTATCATTTATTTCATTGTAAAGATTTGACAGCTTATTCTCTCTAGCATTTAGCAATATTCTCAGTTCTTCTTTACAGATCCTGTCTATTTTGGGGCCTATGGGCGAAATAATATTTTGGGCTTATATTCAAGACAAATAATAAACTATATTTATTTAAAATAATAATAATAATAAAATTATGTAATAAGGGTCATTAAATAAAAACGAAACTCATTTTATTATTATTATTATTATTATTATTATTATTATTATTATTATTATTATTATTATTATTATTATTATTATTATTATTATTATTATTATTATTTTATTATTTAAATTACATATTTGGTGAAAAGTAACCACACAAGTTTTACTTAAAAACGTTTCTCACGGAATTTTCAAGATTTAATTTTTTAAGAAAACAAAATTTTCCATTGATCCCTTCTAACTTAACCCTGACTTTTCTAATATTCTTTTCTCTCTCACTTTATCTCAACTCGATTCACCAATTTTATCAAAAATAATTTTGGACACAGATGAATGGTTTGAAATCTTGAAAGAAAGAAGTTTTTTGGTCAATGAGTACTCTCATATGAGCCTCATTGATCGAGTCGTATAAGGCAACGCGGTTTTAATAAAAATATTACGGAGTAATCATCGTGAATTCGCAAAAGTTACATAATTTCTGGTAAACTTATGCGTGATTCCATTGAATTACTGTTTGAAATGAACTTTTCAAACTCACACCTTTACTTTCGTTAAAAAAATGGTTCCGTCAAGTGTAGAGGGGAAATCTTGTGTTATCATCATTCTCATTCATATTGTCCTGCTTCTTGGTATATCAGGTCTTCTCGGGGGTCTTGCACTAAATAAGGTACTAATTTTTTAGATTATTGACGGTTCATTTAAAAAGATTAACTGTCATATCATTCCTACTCTCTCAAAAAAACTGTTATTATTCCTATTGCGGTTGATCATCTTGCTTCGAAACATGATTTACCAATTGCATTTTAATTGTGTCACACGTACTGTAGATAGAATTGGTTCAATATAATTCACTTAAATCTACGGAAATTTATGAATTATCACTACAAGAAAAAGTATTATTTGTGTCCAACATTTTTGCGTGAATATAAGTGGACGCTAATAGTATATCTTTTGCGTCCACGCGTTAACACAAATAATAAATATCTGCCAATAATATTAGGCTACACTCTGCCTACGCGAAAAATATGACACACCTAAAAAAGTCTAACCCTTTTCGTTTCCAGAAGTTCCAGCGGAAATAGTCGGACTTGAGACTCCACATTCCCCTCTAGTCAGTGGAGGAGCTGGGGAGGGGCATGAGGGGGCAAGCGCCCCCGCTTCGGGAAAAAAAATTAGTACTACTACTTATAATAATACTGAGTATATTTAATGCATCCCTTCTTCTTTTCAAAAATCAATACCAATTAAGATTAATTTTAGATTAAGTGTTATAATGAAAGGTAAAGACTTTCGGGAAATGTACGTATCTCTAGGAATACAAGTACATACCACACTCATTTGAATGCAAGTGTGCATTTTTTTAGACCTTTAATTACACACTGTTGGCTTTTCGTGGTTATATATTGAGCAAGAAAATATTGAGTTTGATGAATATGTTGTCACATTTCTTGCAATGAAAAGATCAAGATATTCTCGAGACTGTGTTGGATTCCCTCCTTAGTGGAGAAATTAACGACAATTTTATAATTTACAATAATCTTACAAAGATGTCTAAGATTCTCTATATGTGTGTAGATAAGTATTGAATGTTCTAGAATAATAATGTGGAGTTTTTTAGAGAAGTGTGGAACTCACTAAAATCGTGTGGAAGTGTGCGAAAATCTTTAGAACAAAGAGAAGCTTTAGAGAAGTTTCCTATTTCTATGAGAACCTTGAAGAAAGCTCTTGAGTGATTGAAAGTGAGAGTCTCCTTGAGAGAGGAAAGTGAGAGCCTTCTTGTGAAAGAAGACACAAAAATATCACTTGATGAAGTGTATGTGATCATGATCGAGTTAGGTAAAGTATAATATTCCCAAATACAAAGAGTGAATGTGGGTAATAGAAAATGATTTTGTCAGATTGAGTCTTTGTATTATGAGTCTTGTTTTTCCAACATGAAGTTATCATACAACATTTTGAATAAATTAAAACTCGTATGATTGATATACCCAGATTATAGATACGAGTCAAACAATATGTAATAAAATATATATGATTGATTTACCCAGATTATACATATTACGCTTTTATTGTTTTATTATATTTTGAGCAATTACACAATAATTCTTAACCTTCAGTACGCCCCTCCTCCGAAAAATCTCTGGCTCCGCCACTGCCTCTATTCCACCTCAAAGTTCCAGCCCCCGCAACGCCATCCCGCAACGCCAACCTCTGACTTGCTATTGTCCCCAGCGTGCATGAGTATGTGACCATACATGTGTATTTCTATTTTGTCTTATCTATTAAGAATGCTTTGTAGATGATTGTAGCATAAAGTATATTGTATTAAGTCTGTGTTAAGAATTCCCTGTGTCAAATATGTCACCTTTTCATATTTTTAACAGGCTATTACCTCAGCCATCCCAGAAAATGTTGATGAAACACTTGACTTCTTACTTTTAAAGAAGAGATTCCTGAATTGCTTAAGGTGCAAGAGATTCCTTATTTTAAAGAGTTCAAAGCTTTGGCTACTGGAAAGAACTATATTATATACGGAGTAGATATTTATTTGTTTTTTTACTAGTGACTTGTGAAACCTAACTCGTCGCCACCGCAGTAGCGAAAGCGATGAAATCGAGAATATGCAAAGCGTATGCAAATTAGAGAGAGATGAAGAGCTGGAAGGGTGACCTTCGGCGTAGTAGTAAAAGATACGGTGAGTCGGCTCAGACAGGAGAAGAAAATTAAATGAAGAATACTCTGATTTCCCAGATCGAGATTTAGGGGTAAATTTGAAAAACAAGAAATCGATACAGGTACTGGTTCTGCTACTGGTCATACCGTTACAGTTATTTAAGGTGCTTTTATATTAGCAATTGCTTTATAGTGTGACACTGTGACTGTTAATCAGAACATGAATTTTAGTAAGAGACAATTCCCTAATTAGGAGTAAAACTTACTAAGTGCAAAAATAGGACTTTAATGTTCCGTGTCATCACATAGGAGTAAAAATACATGACTGGACAAATCTGCCCTTAATGAAAATGATTTCTATTTCTTCCGTTAAAGTATAAAACATAATAATAAAACAAAAGCCAGTTGTACACAACAGGAATCCTCCTGTACGAGCACATTGCAACATGCCGTTGACAGTTTGACACAACCCCCACTAGCACCAGCCACAACCAGTCCTCGCCGCCGTCAGCCCCTTTCGCCGCCGTCAGCCCCTTTCGCCGCCGTCATCTCCATCGTTGCCGTCACCTCCACCTCCACCGCCTCATCCGGCGTCGTTGTCACCATCTCGACCGCCAATCACTGTTGCTGTCACCTCCACCGCCTCATCCGGCGTCGCTGTCACCATCTCTGCCTCATACGTCGCCGCCAACAAATCTCGCACCAATGTTGTCTAGTCCGATGCCACCCTTGCTGCTTTTGGCTCCACCTTCATCCATCTCAGATCTAAAAAGAGTGCTTTGAATGTCATTTATGACCTTCATATAAAATACGGGATATATGATATGATGAATCTTATTTCCATCTTGACACTTTTAAGGCTTTATAAATGTTGTCTTTATAAGGACAAACTGGACAACAATACTGTCATTCTGATGGAATAGTGTCATACAAATGGCATTATATAAATGGCATTATATGTCATACAAATGGCATTATCTTCCATACAAATGGCATTATGTTCCATACAAATGGCATTATGTGGCATTATATGTCATACATATGTCACTATGTTCCATACAAATGACATTATGCGTGAAGTCATAAAATATGGCAATATTGGCTAAAATAATATTTTGACACGGAAATTAGTGCATTTAGTATTTTATTTGCAAAGATGCAATAATTTAATTTTAATATCATAAAAAGTACTCTGTACATAAAGTAGTATTTTCATATTCAAATTAGAAATTAATGTGAAAAGTTACTAAAATATTGATGAAATATACTCTCTAATCTATATTGTAAAGATAAAATAAAAAGAGCAAAAGCCGGAAAAAAGTTTAAAGAGAAAAAAACGAAAGAAATCTAGAAAAACTAATAAGAGTAGATCTAGAAATAGAGAAGATGATTACAGTACTAACCAAATACTCTGTAAAAAATTGAATTGCAATATTACCGAAATAAAAGAAAAACACTAATCGAAGCAATTCAATACACACATATCAATTGTCTTCAAACTTGAGATTACTGCGGCAAGAGAAATAAATTGAAGATAAAATATAGACTGAGTTTAAGAGTTTTTATTGCTTCACTAATGAGGAACAAGAAAGGAGTAGAAGGAGAAGATGAAGAAGAAGAAGGAAAGAAGATTGAAAAAAACTTACCTTTGCCGCCGCACGACGGTTGCCGGAGATGAGGGAGAAATCAACCGTCTACACCTTTTTAATCTCCTAGCGAGGGAGAAAAGAGAATTCAGATGGAGATGAAATAATGAGATAAATCTGGCCAAGGGATAAATGAGAGAGAGACGTAGAAAACGGATGGTTCGAGAAGAGCGACAGACAGAAGGAAAAGAAAAACCTAAAAAATTAATTCAGAGTAATTGTAGGGGAGGGGCAGCGTTGGAAATTAGAAACGGGTCGGTCAACTATAACTCCTATTTGAGGAATAAATTAGCACTAACTCCTATTTTGGAACTTTTTCATCAATTTAGTCCTATTTGGGACAATTTCTTTTTTAGTAATTATCATGTAAGCATCCAGACTTCACGTTTGAGTTAGGTCAAAAACACATATCTATAGAAATTGATGTCCTTATTTTACAGAAGCATGCAATAATTCACAGTGTCGTGTCATGAATCCAGATTCTTCCTCATGTCAATGGTATGATTCTTCGTTCTATAGTTCTTCTCGCCATCCTTAAACAGATAAGGACCTTCTAAGTTTCATTTTATGTAGTGTCTGATATGCTAAAATTTCATGGTCATGAACTCTCATTCTGTCTTTATACTTGCAGATTAATTACTCAAGCAACTTCTAAGGGCTTTCACCTCTAATAGATAAGCAAACCCAGTTACCCAGGTAAATCTCACTCTGATTGTGATTTTATTTTTTTGTTTGACTTTTTTGAGATATGTATAGTTGAACTATTTATAATTCTCCAGTAAGATATAAAACCTGGTTGTCAACTCTCATTCTCTATTCACCTCTAATGGAGAATAAAACCCCAGGTAACTATTTCTCTCTCTTCGTATTTTCAGATTTATTAATAAGGTTTTACCTTAGATATTTAGTTTGTCTTGATTGAGATCTCAAATAGTGGAACTAGTTGTGTATTTTCCAATAAGAACTAATTGTGTATTTTCCCTGATTACCTCTAGGATTTTTAGTTGATCTGGACCTCTGTTTGGATTTCAAACTCTTTCCAGCTTTATTATTTAGATATTTCGCCTAAGATCTTATTTTTCTTATTACATCTGAAATGGCACAATCTCTGTGGTCATTGTATTGCTAGTGAGGCTCTGCTAAATGAAAAATATAGATTCAGAATTTGTCTTCACTAAGTTTTATTTTTTTCGTGATGCTAGAAATTAAACAACTTAGAAGTCAAGTGCTATTTAATATAAAATATTAACTACCATGTTTTTTTACTTATAGGTATGTTGATCCCCATAGAAGGAACTTTGCAGAACAGATAAGTTGGGAATCATATAAGTATATAACTTACAGGTATGTTGATTCTCATATTAACAATTAATATGTTCGAGTCATTAGGGGATTCCTTTTAGCTTTTCTTCTCAATAGTAAGATCATAGCTAAAAATGCTTTCCAAAGGGTTGGAATCTTGTATCATTTTCCCTGTTCTACTATGCTAAATATTGAATAGTCATTTTGTGTATGGTCCTTAGTCTATTGCATGCCTATGATACTATATTACTATTTAAGGGCAGGAAGTCTTGTGGTGCTTAATTTACTTTTGTCTTCACTACACTATTTTCTTTCCAATTCTTACACATTTTTGTTCCATTACTAACTATTCCAGGTTTCAAATAGCTTCCACATGCACCACATCATAGTCTTTATCAAGGGCTTTAACCAGAATCGGGAAGGGATTAGTGAATCAGGAGGATCTCTTTAACCAGAAATGGGAAGAGACTAGTAAATCAGGAGGATCTCAATAAGCATTGTATTTAAGATTATAGATATCTTATAGTTGAAATGTTTTACTTCGTTGAATATCTGAATGACTTCACGTTATCAAAGAATGTAGCATTGGTCTTGTTAATGTTTATTTAGATTTAAAGTTAGTACTTATTCAAAAGGATTCGATTTTGCTATGTTTAATTAAGCGTAATTACACTTTTTTTTTGTAAATTATATTACTTTTTGCGTCGACATGTGGACGCAAAAGGTAAATAAATTTGAATTTTTATTCGTTTGCATACAATAAGCTTTTGCGTCCACATGTTGACGCAATAGATTTAAAACTTTTTGCGTCCACACATGTCGACGCAAATAAGTCTTTTGCGTCGAGCTTTTTGCGTCAACCATTTAGCGTCCACATGTCGACGCAAAAGAGTTATTTGTGTCGACAAAAGACTTTTTGCGTCCACATTCTGATGACGCAAATAACGCTTTTTCTTGTAGTGTATAGCTGGGACCACTGAATTGTTAGGTTAGTGAGACCATTGTTGGGCGAGTGATCTCAGTGAGTACACATGAATGCTTTGAGCTCATGATCCTGGAAAAGGCCGAGGGTCGTGTTTCCCCCAACATGAATTGGATGAATTACGGATAATTACGGAGTATATTTAAAACAAACTTTGTATGAAATAATTATACCGCTCTATCTCATTTTACTAATTGTGTCAAACTAAAATAAGACACATAAAATGGGATGAAGATAGTACATGCATAGTACTAAAATAGTTCCCCCGAACAAATTCAGTCGTCGTCAATTTATCATTTTATCATTACACAATTCAAGGCTTAGAATTAAATGTTTAGTTTTAATTTGATAAGCAAGTTAGCTAATAATCTGAAATATGTGTTATGAAAGAGACACACAAAATGTAAATGGTCAAGCGAAGAGTCTCATAAATACCTACTACACCACTGCTTTAATTGTTCCAAAGGGTTAGAACCCACAACCCCAAAGACACCTACACCCTGACTTGACAAGACATTTGAGAAGTTATAAGTCACGGTGAACTGTAACCTGCACACGTTGTGGATTTTGATTCTTAGTCAATGTTCAAACTTTTCCAACGCCACTATTCTAAGGCCATGTTTGGTTGGAGGATTTTGGAAGGAAGGGAAGTGAAGGATTTGTGTGTGTTTGGTTGAAGGAAATGAGGGAGAAGGGGAGGAAAGTGGAAAGCTTCCAAAATCCTCCACTTCCTCCCATTCTCAACCTTCCAAATCGGGTATTTCGGAGGAAACGTGTTGATAACCACAAACTATCCATCGATGTGAATGGACAAAAACTTATAATATAAAAAAGATAAACAATAAATAATTTTAAAAATTAAAAATAAAAATAAATAAAAAAATCAAAAAATTTAAAACTTTAAAACTTTTAAAATTTAAAAATTTGAAAATTTAAAAATTTAAAAATTTAAAAATTTAAAAATTTAAAAATTTAAAAATTTAAAAATTTAAAAATTTAAAAATTTAAAAATTTAAAAATTTAAAAATTTAAAAATTTACAAATTTAAAAATTTAAAAATTTAAAAATTTAAAAATTTAAGAATTTAAAAATTTAAAATTTTAAAAATTTAAAAATTTTAAAATTTTAAAATTTTAAAATTTTAAAATTTAAAAATTTAAAAATTTAAAAATTTAAAAATTTAAAAAAATTAAAAATTTAAAAATTTAAAAATTTAAAAAAATTAAAAATTAAAAATTTAAAAAAATTAAAAATTAAAAATTTAAAAATTTAAAATTTTAAAAATAAAAAATAAAAAATGCAAAAGAAATGTTATGACTTATGACCTTAGGAATAATATTCACAATAATTAGAGATGTATCTATTTTTTTAAGTAAGCCATCTAATAAAGGTAAATTGAGAACTTTCTTCCTATTTCCTCAACCAAACACAAAATTTTTTCAAAATCCTTTCTTCCCCTTCTCTTTCCTTCCCTCCTAGCTTAACTCTCCCCTTCCCTCCCCTCCTTTGAAACAAACAAGGCCTAAAAGTAAGAACATGTGGGATTGTGGGATGACTTCATGTTGAGATGCAAACCTTAGCTTTTTAGAAAATTCTCAGGTTTATTACTACTCATTATTATTGTTGTGTTTATTGTTTTTTTTTTTGAACGATTGTTGTGTTTATTGTTATTTCGGGTGATTATTATTATTACTCCGTTCGTTCCATTTGTTTTTTTAATTTTAATTTGGGATGATGAAAACCGCAGCTGAAGCATCACAGAGATCTCGTTGGGAATCTTAGTGGATTTGCAGCATTCTCGCTTGGAGTATCTTACCTGTTAACCGTGATTCTAGCACTTTGGTTTTGGTGCTACAAAATAAGTGAAGAAACCAGGACTGCTACACGACGCCTCACGTTGGCAACGATGTTGTTTCTTTTCCTCACAACGTACGTATGTCTTTCTTCTTATTGAATAACGTAACCGGCCGTAGTAGAATATATACTTATGCACGTACTATATACGTACTACTCGTACAATATTTTTATATGGAGTATTTTTTCGCAGATTATACTATACATCCGGGTGTATGTACACCCGGTTTTTAAATGACGTGACAGCCATATTCCGTCTTTTCTTTCTCTTCTTCAGTCGTTCTCTTTTCTTTCTTTTCTTCCGGCGTTCTCTTTCCTTTCTTTTCTTCCGCCATCCTCTTTCCTTTCTTTTCTTCCCCTATCCTCTTTCCTTTCGTTTCTATTTTCTGCCGCCATCCATTTTGATTGTTACGTTTTAGGGTTCTTTTTTTGTTTGTTTTTCTGTACTTTTACTGTTAGCTATTTTACTTTTCTTTTGTTTTGCCTTTTACTTTTTTGCTTCTTTTCGTTTCTTTTGTTGTTTAGTTCTTCTTTTTTATACATTATACCAAGCAAATTAGAAATGAATTTTACCTTACTCAAATGAGTAAAACGTCTAGAAAATGAACATACATAAATGAGCTTTTGAATTTTTGAATACTCATTTTGTAAATTATGTATACTTATTTAGTATATCTGTTGTGCTCATTTTTAAAATGTTTTAGCAATGCTCATTTCAAAAGTCTCATATTACATTATTAGATTTATATAAGAGTTGATTATAGACACGAGACCACAAATCATGATACTCAATCGCAGATTCTACTACTCAATAACGGAGGTTTGATGCTCAACGAATAAAACTTATATTTTCCATATCAATGCTCATCTTGTAAGTTACATATGCTCATTTGCATATGTCTGATGCTCATTAAAAATTCATTAATGCTCATTTAACAAATCATTATTTTTCATCTCAATATAGGAGGTTTGATGCTCAATGAAAATATAGTGATGTCCAATTAACACGATTTTTTATCAATGCGCATTGTGTAGCTACACATGTTCATTTGGTACTAATTTTATGCTCATATGTAAAATGGCATATCAATGCGTGTGTAAAATGTTCAACGAAAAATTTACAATGTTCATATCGATACTCATCTTGTAAGTTACGCATGCTCATTTGTATAGGTCGAATCCTCATTAAAAAGTCATTAATGCTCATTTTACAGAAATCATGATTATCATCAATCTCAATAGAGGATGTTTGATACTCAATGAAAATGTCGTGATGTTCAAATAACAAAGCAGCTAACAAATTCATTAATACTCATTTTGTAAGTTACGTATGCTCATCTGGTAGAGACTTTATGCTCATTTTCTAAATGTCATATCGATGCATTTTTTAAAGTACTATTTTACATTAATTCACATATTGAAATTCACAGGAGTTGATTATAAATATAATTTAATAAAATTTTATAAAAGAAAAAATAACAAAAAGAAAGTGAATTAGAAGTTATGAAGCGGAGATCAAAATTCTCAATATTAGACTCCTAATACTCAACAGAATGGGTATGATGCTCATTAAACGTTTATTATTGCTCATTCACTAGAAACCGTGAATTTCATCTCAATAGCGGATGTTTGATGCTCAAGTATTAAATGTGAATATATAAAACGTGAAATGAGTATCAAAAAGTTCAAAATGAGCATTACGCCAATATGCATGGATATGACATTTAAGTTGCCTCGTGTAATGCTCATTTTAAAATGAGCATTACACCAATATCAAATGAGCATTCTAATTTACGAAATGAGCATAGAAAAAATTTAAAAGCTCATTTAAAATCTCAAGTATGCTTAAATATCAATTTGTATATTCAGTATGCTCAACAGAATAGGTCTGGTGCTCATTAAAAGTTCATTATTACTCAATCTCCAGAAGTCGTGATTTTCATCTCACTAACACCATATAAAAAAATTATAAACATATTTATATAAAGTAATAGTATGATTCATAAATCAAATAAATACTTCAAAAATATGAATTAGTCTTTTAATATAGTAATAATGAGAAAAAACAAAAGAATAGTTAATAATATAATTACTATAAATAATACGCAGTATGCAACTATATAGGATAAGTAAAATAAATGAACTAATTATCTCAACAAGACAAGTCAGCGAGATGGTTGGAAGGCTGCTTATTCTACTTCATGTCGCGGGATTGAATCCTGCTGGGGTTTTTAATTTTTTTTAGTGAAGGAATTCAGTTCCTTGTGGCCGCGATTCGCTGGGAGCCCACTAGTCAAATTTAATAATTGGACTGGATGGTGAGGCGCACTTGACAAAATGATCTGGTCAAATTTTTTTAATAAAATTTTGTGGGCATGTTCTTCATAAAGATTAGATTATTTACACAAAATTTCAATTTCTAATTCAATTAAGAAGTTAGTTAAATAAATTATTAAAAAACATTGCGATATTTAAACATACATACAGCTAGGGATGGACTCGGGCCGGGCGGCCCGGCCCGGTTACTGTTGAGCCCGGCCCGGGAACCGGTGGGCCCAGCAGTTCGGGTCGAACCGGCCCGGCCTTTGGGCGGTTCGGGCTCGGGCCTATGTTTTGGTGAACCGGCCCGGCCGGTTCGGGCCGGAATTTTTTTTTTTTTTGAAATTCTTTAAAGTTTTGGGTTGGATTAGGTATTTTGGGCCATTTGAGGTGGTTTGGGGTGGTTTGGGGTGGAGGGGTAGGGGGTTAAATAAGAGAAGAAGAAAAAAAATCCGGGTGGCCCGGCCCGGCCCGGACCCGGACCCGGAACCGCCCACCACCGGTTCGGGCTCGGGCCTCATTTTTCTGAACCGAGGCCCGGCCGGGCCTAGGCCCGAACCGGGCCCGAACCGGGCCCGAACCGGCCCGAGGCCATCCCTACATAAAGCACACTATTTTTCAATAATTTATTTAACAGATTTTCCGATTGAATTTTGAGTTGACATTTTTTTGACCTAATCTACACTTAATGAAAAACATACTCACAAACTTTCATCAAACAATTTCATCCGAAAGCTTCTCAAATAGATTTGTGGGCCCGAGGTGAACGAGACTCAATATATATATTACTCCTAAATAATTTATGGGCCCTTCTTCCTGGTGGGCCCTGGGCAGCCGCCCATCCTGCCCCTATATCAGGACCGGCCCTGCTAGTGACCATCTCACACTGTCGCTTGCGCTCCACCAACACAACAATTCCATCACTACTTTTGCCTCCCGTAGACCGGCCTGCACCAACCGAAACACCCCAAAACCAGTGACTACCATCGATCTGGCACCACTGCCAGCACTTACCCACACTTGCACTCCCCCACCGCCCCTCCCCGCCACGGTCGCGACCACCACTCCGCCCGGCAAACACACCCCGCCCCAGCCCTGCACAATCGCTACCCAACACTCTGTCCCCACCTCCGTCCCTTTCTACTGAACCACCTCCACTCCCTTTGCCTAGGCAAAACCTAGCCACACACCTCCACCCTCATTCTACTTTAGAAAAAATTATGCAATATTGATGTCATTTGAAAGATAATAAAAAATTATGAACTTTGATAATTTTTTTTTAAAGTTAGAGTAAGAAAATGATAGTTTAAATTAAAATAGGATTTTAGTTTTTGGTTGTTCCCAACCTCTTTACCTCTCTCCTTTCATTGCTATTCACTCGGAACTAGCGTTTCCGAAAAGAAAAGAAATCTAACCCTAGCTTATTCGGAATACCCATTTCCGATTCCCGTTTTATTAATTAGAAGCCCTAGTCAAATCCCCGTGTTTTTGCACCCTATGTTACCCATTTTGAGAAAACACCCGTTATGTTTATAAAGACTAGATTTTTACCCGTGCGTTGCACGAGATGCAATTAGTAAGCATTAATTTTTTTAAGATCATAAACAAATGTTACGAATTATTATAAACCTCCGTCTAAACAACACTTTTTTATCAGTTTATATTAAGAGTATTAATACTTTCAAATACGGAGGATTTTTTGAATTTTCATTTTCGTACATAAAAAAGCTATGGTGAGCTATTCATTTTTTTATAAATCATTGATAGACCAACAATTTATTTTATTATTAGTGTAATTCAATTTATCCAATTAAAAGTAGGAGGAAAATAAAACCACAATTGACAATCAAACAAAGAAACGGCTGCTATACCCAAAGAATGACATGAGAAAACTTGACACTATTCAAATTAGCAATCATAAATCTAAGGCTACAGAGTCAAATAGACCCTTGAACTGATTTAAAGTGTTCAATTAGCCCCTGATCTATAGGAGGTTCTGCCCGGCCATCGCTAATTGGGCCGGTTCCCGGTGGATTTTTTTGATGAAATTCTTTGAACATCTTCTTCATTAAGTCTAGTTTACTCATACCAAATTTCAGCTAAAAATTCAACCGTGAAGGCAGTCAAATGATTTTCCAAAATGTACTGCGCTGTTTAACTTCACAGTTATCTTCAAAAAATCATTTGACTGCCTTCCCGGTTGAATTTTTAGCTGAAATTTGGTATGAGTAAACTAGACTTAATGAAGAAGGATGTTCAAAAATTTCATCAAAAACTTCCACCGAGAACCACCCCAATTGGCGATGGCCGGGCAGAACCTCCTATATAAGGAGTTAATTGAACACTTTAAGTTAGTTCAAGGGCCTATTTGACCCTTTAGCCTAAATCTAATATCATCCGCAACCAAATCGAAACCCGAAGAGTCCTTCCCGTCTTGGATCTCTCATAGATTACGTGAACCGCGTTGAACTCTACCTCCAGATTACTCCAACCACAGGACTCCAACCAAGCCAATGCTTCACGTACCCCAACATCTATGCTTCCTTGCTGTCACTTGCTAAACAACAATGATATTATCTCAAAATTTTATGATCTTCACCGAACCATTAAGGTTTGTATCTGATTGCTTTCTAAAATCTTAGAAAATCATATCTCTGAACATTTAATGTGATCACAATTAGAACATCAAATGATGAAATTTGTACATCCTCATCAGTGGTGTACACTTTAGAATGTGTCTTCGTAAACCCGAACTCGTCACTACCATCACTTATCATTGCAAATATATGTGTTAAAAAAGACCCTAGCATAGGTGAGGGATAGAGTTTGTTGAATATTGATTCACAAAAGGTTTAAATATGGCTTCTAAAACTCAAATTGGAGTATTTGCATGTATGCAGTAGTATTATACTATCGCGTACCTAGTCTGGAATTCTTTAGTTCATGGTCCGTACCTATAGACGGAAAAGATGGAAGGGGCGAGACATGAAATTGTGAACAAAAATCTACTGCTGAGTGATTAAGGAAGATGGACGATCCCGATGATAATTTGTTTGAGCGGGCCGGAGAATGGAATGGAAAAAAGTAGTGCAATTATATATGTAAGATATATATATATATATATATATATATATATATATATATATATATATATATATATATATGATTATGTAGGATGATTGTTTACTGTTGATTCCTTAAATTTTCATTCAGCCCATATATTAAGTTTTCACTAAAATAAATCATACTACGTCTATATTTCTATATTATATACTCCGTACATTAATGATCTTGAACGTTTAGAAAATTGGACTGACTTCGGAGTCAAGTACAAGTATGTAGTATGTACTAGGGTTGTTAACGAACCGAGCTTTTATCGAACATTCGAACTATTCGAGCTCGACCTCGGTTTCGAACCTAACGAACCGAGCTTAACGAGCTTTCGAACTCGAACCCGAGCTGAGTTTTAAGTTCGAAAAGTTAATCGAGCCGAGCTCGAACATAGTAGTATTCGGCTCGGTTCGAACTCGAGCCTATCGAACACCCTAAAATTTTAAATATAATTTATATATATATCAAAATTTAAATATAATTCGTATGAATTTATGAATTTAAATATGATTATTAACGAACCAAATACTTGTCGAATCATTCGAGCACGAGCCTATTAACGAGCATCGCCTAAAATTTTAAATCCAGGCATATATTTATCGAGCTTATCGAGCGCTCGGTTCGAACATCGAACGTCTATCGAGCCGAACACGAGCCTCATTTGTAAAGCTCGTCGAGCTTCGAGCTCGAACACGAACACCCCTAATTCCTTAACGAGCCGAATTCGAGCTTTGGGTGTTCGGGCCCGGCTCGGCTCGTTAACACCCCTAGTATGTACATAGTGAAATCTGTAAACTTTAATACTGAGTATTAAATATAATCACTTGCCAAACTTATTTTAATTACGGACTAGACTATAATAGACAAGGGCGGAGTCAGGGCAGTGAGCCGGATTGGGTTGATACAAAGAATACTTTTGGAAAAAATTACACACAAATTTTTAATTTACACTAAAAATATAGGCATTTTTAAAATTTGGGGTGAACCGATTATTGGACTAAAAATATAGATATTTTTGAAATTTGGGGTTGGCCGGGTATTTGGAGTAAAAGGCATTTTTTACAGTTGTTTGGGATCAATGATCAATCGATCTTTATGCTATATTTGTAGTCTCTTTAGTAACCTATTTTCCGGCTTATCAGCCATTTTTTTCACAAAACACGTACGGAGTAACTTTTAATTCGCGCGGTGAATTATGTAATAATAAGAAAAAAAAATATAAGGCTGGAATTATTATTTTAACTGTATCGGCTGAAGTTAGTGTATAAGAACATTTTAGTTTTTTGTTCATATATATTTTCTTTATTTTATTAATAAATTACTATGTCTATTTTAAATATATATTTTTTCATAAATTTCAGAATGCAACCAAATTGGGCATTACCAAAGGGCTGTGGCTTTTCAGTTACGTTGTAAAAAAATAAAAAATAACATGCAAATGGGCTCTACTCTGTTTTGCATCTAATTATATTGTTTTAATGGTAGGCTATAAATGCAAGCATCCTCTAGTTAATCTTGATAAATGCATGCATCCACATTGATCTTGATCTGATTTATTGAATTAAATGAAATTTTGTCATTGAGATAACATTTGATTTCATGGGTGTGGGCACGCAGGGCGGTATCGACGGTAGGAGAGATTATGCTGGTGAAAGTAAAAAAGGGAAGCAAGAATTCTGTAGGTCCTTCTGGAGCAAGTGGGATCTCTGATCACATGTTGAAAACCTACTTGATCGTTGTAGTGTGTTGCTGCTCTTTCCAAGGGATTTATGCCCTCGCCAGTTTTTTTGACATTAGTTGCATTCGTGGTGCTGTGTTTGACTCCGATTATACCCGACATGGTCAATAATAAAATCATACTCCGTACGTACTGTAGGTGTACTACTAATTCATGAAATGACGAGAACACGTGAAAGATATCATTTCAACTCCTATTGTATCACCCAAAAGTTTTACAATATCACTAAAAAGTGTTACATTAGAGAAAATTTAACACTTTTTTACCATTATATTTGTTCATGTTGCATTAGATCTATTGTAGCACTTTATAGTCCCTAATCTAACGTTTATACTTCTAGAAAGTGTTACATTAGGTCTAAAAAGTGTTACATTAGAGAAATATGTAACACTTTTATAAATATGTTGCATCTTTAATACTACGTATTACATTAGGTCTAAAAATGTAGTAGTGATGGATTAACTTGCACAAGCCCACTCCCAGAGCGTTACACCCTAGCTAACATAGGGGAATTCCTTCAGAGTTCTATTTTTTCATTTGTAGATGCTTATATTATAGGGGACACTACAAGAAAATGATACTAATACCTAAGGAAATTACTAGGGCTGGGCAAAGTGGTTCGGTTTGACCAAACCGAACCGAACCGAAAATTTGGAGTTTGGTTTGGTTTGGTATGGCCCAATCAAACCATTTGGTACAATCATTGGTAAACCGAATGGTCCGGTTCGGTTATAAAACCAAAATACCATAGTACCCGATCGGTATCCTACTCTAACAAATAAACATACCCATTCCCGAAGCCCAAATTAGAATGGTCCTCAGTCCGCACAAACCCTCCATCACAAATAGTCAAATACGATCGAAATACTCTCATCACAAACCCTATCCATATGCCGCCTTCATCTCCTTCCCCAATTTTCACTATCTTTAATCGTTAGTGCCGTCTCCATGTAGTCTTCTGTCTTCCTAAAAACGAATTGTGAAACTCAGCTTGAAAGTTTGAAGTCTCTGAACTCTGAAATCTTGGTGGTTAGCGGAAGGGTTTTTTGGTAAGTATAACTCTTCATTCTTTTCTTTCTTTGATAAATTAGGACCCAAGACTACAACCCTCTATTTAAAGGATGTTTCAGTGATGTGTAAAACTGAGATGTAAACTGTTCACTTTTTTAGCACACAAGATGAAACTGCATAATGATACCAAAAGAAGTGACTGGTTTCTTAGAAATGACAAACAATGTAAGTTGTTTGTCATTGCACAGGTCATATTATATAATACATTTGCTTCTTCGAGCCTCTAGAACAATATTTAATACTTGCTTTCGTCTAGGGTTCCAACGGCCTCCTTCAGAAGCTTTTGTGCCTCTTCTCTTCTCCCTTTTATGTCCTCAACGCATTTTTATGTACTCTGTTGTATCTGGCATTCTAGGATGTGTATAATTGTTGCCCTAGCGCTGTAGTATATAACTTTTAGCTGATTTGTAACAAATTGGTACTTCTTGATCCTGTTCTTCACTAATAGTAAATATTATTATATTGTTGTGCTTTTGCAGATGGCAGACTCTTCATCCTGTGAAGATAATATGAACATGGTTGATGTTGATTTTGACCTAACCATCGACCCGGTGGATAACGTTGAGGTTGGACATAAAAGGAAGAAACTTGCCGCGATAACCAGTGCGCTCCCCCCCAAAAGGACCAAAACAAAAGAAAAAAGAAATAGCTCCTAGATCAAAGGTATGGGATCACTTCACAAAGTTCGGTCAAAAACTAGATAGGTGTAAATGCAATTATTGTGCAAAAGAATATCAGTGTGGGTCGTCCAAATGTGGAACTAGTACTTTGAAGGCCCATAATGATAGATGTCAAGAGTATAAAAATCATCTTGATAGGGAAAGGCAAAAAGTTCTCAGTTATGTTTGATAAGGTAGGTGATGGCAGTAATCAGGTCAATGGTGAGCTTGTGGCCATAGGTTTAGTCAAGAAGCTTGTAGAAATGCCATGATTAAGATGGTTATTTTGGTTGAATTTTCATTTCGTTTTGTGGAAGAGATGGGATTTAAACTTTTTTGTCGTGTGGCTTGTCCTAAATTTGTTACCCCATCAAGAAGAACAGTTGCACGGGATATAATAGAACTCTACATGAAAGAAAAAGTTGCCCTGAAGTCTTTGTTGAATCAACAAAAACAAAGAGTCTCTTTAACTACCGATCTATGGACTGCCAACACTGCCACAGTAAGCTATATGGTTATCACTGCACATTTCATTGACTTGAATTATAGGTTGCATAGGAAAATCATGAGTTTCAAGCCAATTTGTGATCATAAAGGAGCGAGAGACAATTGCCAAACAATTGGAGAGTTGTCTGATTGATTGGGGTATTGATAAGGTTTTTACTATAACAGTTGACGATGCTACTGCAAATGATAGTGCAGTTAGAATACTAAAAAGTAACCTGAAACTTTGGAAAGATGATCATATATTTTTAGATGGTGAATTTATGCATGTTTGTTGTTGTGCTCATATACTAAATTTGATAGCAAGAGAAGGCCTGACAGACATAAGTGATAATGTTGTTAGCGTACGCAATGCAGTGAAGTATGTTAGGTCTTCTCATGGCAGATTCCTAGCATTTAAAAAATGCTATGAACTAGATAATGTCACTAGAGGAAGCCTGATTCTAGACAACAACACTAGGTGTAATTACACTTATCTTATGTTGACTGCGACAATGAAGCACAGGATAGCTTTTGATAGAATGGCAGATGAAGACAAGCTATATGACAGTTACTTTCAAGAAGATGAAAAGGGCGAAAAAAGAGTTGGACCTCCGAAAGGCTAGGATTAGGAGAAAGTTCGTCGATTGGTAAGATTCTTGAAAATTTTCTACGATTCCACACTATCTTTTTCTGCATCTAAAAGTGTGACATCGAGTAGTTGTTATAATGAGATATGCTCACTTGAAATGAATTTAAACTCATTAATTAATAACAAACATGATGTTAACATGAGTACTGCCGCGACCGAAATGAAGAAAAAGTTTGGTAAGTATTGGGAGGGAATTCAACAAGTTACTGATTGTTGCAAGTGTGTTTGATCCACGAAGTAAAATGAGTTTTGTAACTATTTGCTTGGAGAAATTGCATGGGAAGGATAGTAAGAAGTGTATTGAAATGAAAGAAGCGATAGTTGAGGTGTTGTGTAGGCTTTATGAAGTGTATAATGCTGTGCATGTCAAGCTCACAAGTGCAATTCAATGTCCAAGTGAAAGTGGAAGTGTGAATCAGAGTTATGTAGGTGAAAGTGGTTCGTCTGATTTTTTGAGTTTTGATGGTGATGATGGATTTGAGAATCTGTTTTCAGAATACACTCAAATGGTTAGTGACACAGGAAGTGTGGAAGAAACTTCTAATGAATTGGATATATACTTGATGGAAAAAATAGAATTGCCATCACGTAATAGGTTAGGCATGCAATTTGATATTACGTCATGGTGGAACTGTGGAAAGCACAAAGTTCGAAGTTTCCAATCTTGGCTGAAATGGCAATAGATGTTCTTGCAATTCCTGTATCAACTGTTGCATCTGAGTCCGCTTTTAGCACAGGAGGTCGGATTCTGGACCCGTATCGGAGTTGTTTAACTCCTCATATGCTTGAAGCATTGATTTTGACACAAGACTGGTTGCGCTCGTCTCTTGAATCGGATGGTAAAGTCACCCTTCACCAAATAATAGAGGAAATTGAGTTCATGGATTCACTTGTTCAAGGTAATTGCTAATAATATACTCCCTCTGGTTTTTAATAAACTTCACACTTTCCTTTTTGGGATGGTCTAAAAACTTCACACTTCCTTATTTCCATTTTTGGCAAAGAAATCTACATCAAAACAGTGCCAAACAGTGTCAAACAGTGTCTCAACAGTGCCAAACAGTGTCTCTACAGTGCCAAACAGTGTCAAACAGTGCCTCAACAGTGTACTCTACAGTAAAGTCAAATTTCTTTCCTTATTTTGTGTGAAGTCAAAGTGTGAAGATTAAATAAAACCGGAGGGAGTATATGTTATTAATTTATTTTAGGGCAAACTGTTTAACTACTTAATACACCATATTTTTCTAACACCTGTTTTTTTAAGATATCCATAAAGCATGTGAGGATGTAGGCTGATATATGAGCTCACTGCTAGATGGAGAAAGGGCCAGCAGCGGACTGCTCTAACTCTCCCAGAAATGCTACCCGTGATTGTTGCTTTTAATGTTATTTTGAACTTATTATCTTATGTAATAATGATATTGTTTATTTTGTTGAGGAGTTAAATATTTGACATTTATTTTGTCGGGGCAGCAATTGACTGCTCTACCGCTCCCAGAATGCAGTAGCTCCCCTTTGTTTTGCTTGAAATGAATGAATGATTTAGTTTGTAAATATGTAGTTGCATGAAATGTAGGCTTGCAGTTCTATTCATGTTGTATGGTAAGAAACCCAATATGAAGTACAAAATATTGATAGTAGTGCAGGTTATCCAGCTTAAAGTTGATGGGATGGCTTTTAGGTTGATCCCTGATACATCCCAAGTAATGAATGCAATTAAGGTAAAACTGCTATGTGCTTAATCTCTAATGTCTCTTATATGGAGCTTTATCTCAAATGTATGATAGAACCCTGCCCTGTGTTAAACTGTACTGCATGATTATTAATATGGTTGTAACACCTTTTAAATGTATAAAGGAGTAGTCATTATTAATATCTCAAACTCAGTTATTTCACTTGATTGTTTCTAATGTTAGCATGTTAGAGGGGAACTAGGGATGGATGAATTATTTCATTTGTAATTTACAAATGCACCCACCATGACTCCATGAGTATCAAGTTTACAAACTGAAGTAAACTATTCTTGTTTGTTTTGATGTAGGCAGCGTATTAAGTGGAGGAGGGAGTATATCACTTCCTGAAGCTACTGCTTCTGATTGTGTTGCAATCAGTTAACGATGTGTCCACTACTCAGGATACTGGAATAGATGCTTGGCAAGTTGGCATGTATTCCAAGCATTTGGAAACTCAAAATTAGTTAATGATGCTAGTTAATTCACATTGGAAATTGTATATGATTTATTTTGTATTTTAATTTTTTTTTCATTTAATCGGTTTGGTTTTGTTTCAACCCAAACCAAACCGTTTCTAGTTTGGTAAACCGAACTCCAAACCGAACCAAACCGATTTATTTCCAAACCGAACCGAGACCAAACTGAAATGTAAATGGTATTTGTTTGGTACATTTTCCGCCAAACCGAAACCGAACCGAAACCGAACAAAATCGAACCATAAACCGAAATGCCCAGCCCTAGAAATTACCGACGGAAAAGTTAAACTTTGGAAGGGAAATTTAAATACCGACAAAATTATTGACGGTTTAATGTTGTTGGAAATATGCTTGTAGGTAATAATATTACTGACAGATTTCTGAAACTCTAGGTAAATTACCTACGGAAGTCCGAAGTAAAAAATAATATTCCCTAGGCAAACGAAAAAACAGACTCATCATTTTTTTTGTCGGCAACAAATATTTCCGTAGGGAATATCCGTCGGTAATATCCGTTGGTAGGCTTGGGATGGTGGCTTTGATCTTATTTCCACATTTTTAAATTTAACTACAAAATTTCGTCTGAAAAATCAGAGGATTATCCCCCCCCCCCAAATGAAATGCACATAAATGGATAATTCTATTAATTAATCTAAACATTGAGCATAGATAGGAAGTGCACAATAAAATAGAAATGAGTATCGAATTAGAATAAGGGTACAAAAATGATAAGTATCATACATTACAAAATATCATCAGTGATTCTAGATAGCATAACTAAAGCTCTAGTGGGCTAAATGATATGTTTCCATCAATGTTGTCCACGCTCGTTTAACTACTCGGGGCTGGTTGTGATGATGATTTGAAGAACTCCCGAACCTGACGTTGGACCTCTTCACGCATCCCAAATTGTATTTGTTCACGCATCTCAAGTTGCATTTGTTCACGCATCTCTTCACGCACTACTTCACGTAATCGTTCAGCTTCTTTCTCAAACAGTTTTCGAACTTGAGAATGAATTTCAACAGAAGATGGACTAGATGATGTCACAGTGGATGCTGCCCCGCCATCATCAGTACCATAAAAGATTGATGCTCCAGATCCTGCTCCATATACTTTAACTCGATTATGACCACCAACAACCTTGTTGAGGTTTAGTCCCGTAGATCCGAAAGCCCAACACACGCTTTGGATATTAAGGACGTTAGGTTTGGTTTAGAAAGTGTATAAAATATAAAATAGTGAATTCGAAATTAACTCAAAAGCGAAATTGTATTATGTAATTATGTGATTACAAGGAAACTGCCCGAACGGTAGTCGGTGCTAGTTCATATACAAGAATGAGAGATCTGATTATATTGCTAAGCTCTGGGTATAAAAATGTTAACCCTTTACAATGTATTCAATGCAGGTATTTATACTAAGAGGGGGTAGGGGGATGATGACGTGGCTAGACCTGGTTGGTTGCTACCTACGCCGCCTTGCACCCATGCCTCCACTTGCTATTGCCATACTTTGGCATTAAATGCTGCTTCCACCTGCTGACTACCCGTCCGGGTAGTGCGTTCGGCATGCGAGACCCCTTCGTGGGTGTTTAAATGTGAGTGTTTCCTGAAATACTCCAAGTAGACGAACTGTGCCGAATGCCGATCGGGGTGTCCTGGACCGCTTTGGGCCCTATGTTTTCCTCTGGGCCCCTTCATACTTTGGGGCCGGGTATATTGGCCCTGGACCCAATATCCCAACAAACCTCATAGTAAATTTTATTCATCTGGTCTTCAGTAAGTTCTTCAATTTGTGTTTCCCGCTTTAATTCTTCTTCTTTTACTTGAAATGTTTCCTAAGAAATGTGTGAACACAAATAATAAGATATAAAAACCAAAACATTAAACTAACCTTAAAATTTTGTTGTATAACTTACGTAAACTTTGCGGGAGCGCTAATCAATGAAGGTTATTCGACCATGTTTCTTTGTAGAAGTATATAAAAATAGTTCAAGGACATTGGGCTTCCTGTTTAATTCTTTCTCCTGCACAAGACAAATTATACTTATGACATAAAATCTTATATTCGTGCATACATTAAATCTGAAATCCGACAAAGTTTCCCCTATTTGCACATCAATCTCTAGCATATAACACATATACAATTTACATCTTTTTACCTAGAAAAGTACTCAACACATACACAAAGTAACTTTAGTTTACACGACAAGACAATAAGAATAATTAAACGAACAATGAAATTAGTACATAATCCTTATATTTACACACTACTACATTTCAATATCTATTGTATCACCTTTTTTTTATCCCGGAAGGCAAACCACCAAAATCAGTGGGGTAAATGTCGGGACTCATTTACCGAGTTTTATTAATATGTTGAAAAATACAAAGCTGTGGGGACCGAACCTTACCCTAAAACGAAAAAATTACAATCCGGGTGTTCAGGTGCAAATTTAATAAACTCCCCACATCCCTCGAGGAAATTTGATTGCATTCCGTACAATACCGCATTTTGCCTATACATTATACCTAAATATTATAGTAATAAAAATATATTGGTTAAAAACTTTAAATCATAAACATTATCAACAATTTTTTATGTTAAATATTTTCACTAATTCATACGTAGGAGCATTAATGTATTCAATTTTACTAAAGTTCAATGCACTACTATTAGATAACGTTCAATTAATATTATTAATTAACTAGAACTACTAATATGTTAATGACATTAATCATTTAAATTATTAACTAATAATCAATACATTAACACTAAATAATCAATATTAGGGTTTTGACACTAAATACACTAAATTATTACGTTAATGACAGCAATTCATAAGCATTAACAATAATTTGATATGTTTAGGAACATTTATTTATTAAATTTCACTAAATTTCACTAAAATTGACTAACTTCCAATGAATATTATTAAACTGCAAACAATACGTTAATGACATTAATTCACAATACTAAAATTTTCAAAATTTAATTAATAATACACAATAAACAATTTGCTAAATTAAATGAAATTCACAATACTAAAATTATCAAAATCTAATTAATAATACACAATAAACAATTCTAAACTAAATGAACTTCAAATTAGTCACAATAACAATTCACAAAATCTAAGTAATGTTTTAATTTAATCAAAACTTAACCCATTACAAATCTTAATTTAGGCATTAACATTAATTGCTAATAATAAAATCTAATAATTTGAGCATATATACATATATACCCATTTGAATTAACTAATACTTAAATTTAACTAATATTATAAAAAAATTAAGTAATTTAACACTACATTTAAATTAATCCTACGTTTAACTAATTTTAACTAATTCATTTCGTTAATTAATTAACAAATTTTTATACACATTTCAATTAAATAATATTTAAATTTAACTAATATTATCAAAAGCTACACAATAGGTTAACTAATTACTACTAATTAATTTAATTAATTAGTTAAAACCTACGTATAGCTAACTAATTTTACTTAATTTAACTTAATGGATCACTACGTTTAAACCTACGCTTAGCTAACTAATTTTAATTAAATTATTTTATAAACCTAAAAATTTAACTAATTTTATGACATCTCTACGTTTATAGTTAAATATACTGTTAATTAATTAACAACCTCACTAATTTAATAGTTTTAATTATTTAAATTGAACCAACTAATTCTAAATAAAAAGAATTCAAATAACATACCGTATCTGCATAAACAGGGAAAATGACATAAGATGAACTACATTCTTCGATCTTTCAAACAGATACTGTATACTGGGAATGAATTGGTGTAGTTCTGTTGAATGAACTAGACATGCATATATAAAAATCCTAGTCACGGACGTAGTCACGGATTTTTTCGTGACTAAGCCATTCTGTGTGAATTGCGCGTGTGAATATTATTATTCGTTTTTTAGTCACGGACCCAGTCATGGATTTGTCCGTGACTAATTTAGTCCGTACAAGATACCGTTGCGAAATTAATTTTGAGCTTTGAAAATTAATTTTTTAGTAGTCACGGACGTAGGCACGGATACGTCCGTGACCAAACCGCCGGAATAAAAACGGACACGCCGGTGACAGAATTGGGGCTACTGGAGGACCGTAGTCACGGACGTTAGTCACGGATTTGGTTAGTCACGGACGTAGTCACGGACAAATCCGTGACTAACTTTTTTTAAGTCCGTGACTAGTCCGTGACTACGCTGGTCACGGACGAAATCCGTTACTAGTCCGTGACTACGCTGGTCACGGACGAAATCCGTGACTAACGTCCATGACTACAGCCTTGTTTTTTTGTAGTGTGGTCTGAACTGGTCTGGACTGGTCTGGGACAAATTACAGTCCAAGTAAAAACATCCTAAGTGGGTATAATTTACGGTTTATCTTGGAAATAAGGTCAAAATAGTATATTGTCCACAGGCCCAAAATAGGACAGGACCGGCCCTACCAATATAAAGTAATACTCCCTTCGTCCCCTTTTAAAAGTCCCAGAAGAAGGTGGCACGGGTTTTAAGAAAAGTGGGTTTGTGTGGTTGATATTAATTGATAAAGTAGGAATAAAGTAAGAATAAAGTAAGAATGATTTTGAGCCACACAAACTTTACCAAATGATGTATGGGACATTTAAATAGGGACATCTCAATATGGTAAAATGGGACATTTAATTGGGGACGGAGGGAGTATTGTTTATCGTAAATAATTATTACATGCTGATAGTTAAGAAGCTATGCCTATATTTAAAAGCATGTGATTTGTTTTTGAATGCGCATGTGATTATATATATGATCTTGCTATGTTTTTGTTTTAAAATATGAAATATTTGTAAATTCCATGTCTGCCAAATAGTGTGGAAGCTATGCCTATATATGAAAATCGACTAAAATATTAATTGTAGTTTTTGAAATATAAAAACTGATTATATGACTAACCTTTTGTTACCCTAAAAAATATATGACTAACCTTTTGTTTAATTATAGGATTTTTTTATATAAAATTTATGTTTAATTATAGGATTAAAAAACTTTTTAATTAGAAATTACCTCAAATAGGAGTAAAAACGTTTTAAAATTCCAAAATACGATCCTTGTGTTTGTATTACCTAAATAGGAGTAATTTCTGCCAAATTTGAAAAAAAAATTACCATGTTTAAAGTTTGGTAACACCAAATTTGACTGAAAGTACTCCTATTTGGGGAATAAAAATATGACAATCATATCTTGGAATTTCAAAACGTTTTTACTCCTATTTAGAGAATTTTACATTTTCTTTTCGATCCGTATTACTAAAATTTTCCTACACAAAATTTGCTAAAGATATCATATACTATCTATTTTGTAAAACATTCATTTAGACACTTGTATATGACATTATTTAAATAGCTTGAAAATTAAACAAAATAACTTAAAAATTAAACAAAGTTGACAAAACATCAAATAAAGCCTAATGTATTCCTCCTAAGAATGTTAGTGGACGAGTTGAGCCGCTGTTAGTTTAGCTAACGGAAGTAGAGGCTAATTTTGACCTAAAAAGTTTAGGTACATTAATTTCATAAAAGTGTACAAGTAGCAATGCAAATGAGACGAGGACATAATATAGGGGTACTAACCTACATTCATGGTTATCATATTTTTAGATTAGATTAGATTTAGATTAGATTTAGATTAGATGTAGATCTTATATGATACATTTTCATAATAATAGAATATAAATTAAAGTAGAAGGTTGCTAAAAAACAAACTTTCAACTTAAAGAGATAACAAACAATTAAAAAACGAAAAAAGAAAGGAGAATAAAAAGAAAAGAAAAAAAAGAGAAACGTTGATCACCCACGTTCAGCGCAGAATCATTGAAGCACGCATGAGACGGAAATAACAGAAACGGGTACTTCTACGGTGCATTCAAAAATAAAGGAGGTACCGGTGCATTTAACACTTTGACTAATCACTTTACAGTAGAAAGCCACGTTAGGATCCTACTCATATATATTACATTATTACTAAACTAAGTTTTATTATTTGAAGTTTAGGCCCTAATAAACGAATGAAATATTTAAAGTTTGTTATTAACTACTCAATGCTACGTTACACACGTTACTTCCGTCATTTCCACACAAATTAAATATCACTCCACCTATTTTGTGCGGCTACATCAAACCCACCGATGAAACGAACTCAAACATCAGCCTAAATCAGAACCAAACTTTTGTGTTTCGGTGCTTCCAATCTCTGAACTAGGCTCCGACAACGAAAAGGATGACAAATATCTTTGTTGAGATGCATGTGGTTGTGGCTCCATCTTCTCATCTCTTTTTTACAAGGGGCCATCGAAGAGAAACGATGGAAAGGGGATTTGGAGTGTTTTTTTTTTTGTTTCAAATGGAAACATAATCCTTCAATTTTTAAAAATGTCCGGCATCCATTGCGTCGCACAGGGTGTTTGACTGCCTTCTATTTCATGCTTTCCGTTTGACCTAGCATCAGGAAGGAAAAGAGGTTGCGGGAATTGACGAGAGTGAGCAGTTAACAAACGTTGAATACCAGGGAGTATGGTGCAAATAATAAAACTTATTATACTAATGACTAGGATATAACGTGGCTTCATAATAGAATCTCATGGGCTATGGAGGTTAAGGTACCGGCTATGAAGCACGGATACTTCCCTAGGGTAGCGTATCGGCGTATCGGATACGTTCCCGTATCCGATACTCTAGGATACCCGTACCGTACGTTCCCGGGCCGTATCTGTAATTTTTAAAAGTTTCCATTTTTTTTGTAATTTTTTCAAAGTTTCCGATACTCGTATCCTAACGGATACCCGTATCAACTTTTAAAAAAAAAATCCCAAAATTTACTTAATAAAATTCTAAAAAAAATGAAAACCTAAAACTACATTTTACTAGGTAATCAAATAATGGGCCTATATGACTATATCCGAATTAAGTCATTAACTCATACTTTGAAGTGGGTACTTGCACTTTTAATTTCAAGATTGTAGTTGTTTGACTTATTTTTCATTTTAAATTAATGACTTATTGACTACATTTATATTTCGAGATGCACTAGTGTACATGAGAAATATTATGAATTTATTACTAAATATCTTGAAAAAGGAAAATGCTTCAATGCAATGAATAAGTAGACATCATAGGATATTATATGTGTGTGTGTGTATTTTCAAAAAAATAATCTATTTTTAATATTTATAAATAGACCCCTATAACTTTTAATATTTGTAAATACACCCCCATAACTTTTAATATTTATAAATATGGCCCCGTATCCGTATCCTACTTTTTTTGGTTTTGACGTATCCCCGTACCCGTTTCCGCGTTTCCACGTTTCCGCGTACCGGTATCGGTGCTACATAGGGTACCGGTACATCAATTATTTTTGAAGGTATGGTAGAAATTTCCAATTATTAATCCTTAAACTTCTACAAAAGTGGTCCATTTAAGCTTACACTTAAATCTTACATTATTTATATTTTGCATTGTATTTATTATAACTAGTCTTTTACCCGAGCGTTGCACGGAATAACCAATGAACACATTACCTATATATTTAATTAATATATTAATATATATATTTAATTAATATATAGATTATGTAGTCAGAATAATTTTAGTCACATTTTCATCTATATTATTTTTGTAATATCTAAAAAATGATCAGGGTTATCATTTATCATTAATTAATTAATGGGATAAGGGTCAGATAGGGCCTCGAACTGGGGAAAAAATGTCAAATAAGGCCATATTTAATTTAGGATGCTATGTCCGGTTGACGCCATTTGGGGTGGTTCCGAGTGGAATTTTTTGATGAATTTTTTTGAGAATCTTATTCATTAAGTCTAGTTTACTCATATCAAATCTGAACTAACAATTCAATCGGGAAGGCATTCAAATGAATTCTTGAAGATAACTGCGCTTTTAACTGCACAGTTATCTTCAAGAATTCATTTGAATGCCTTCCCGGTTAAAGTTTTAGTTCAAATTTGATATGAGTAAACTAGACTTGATTAATAAGATTCTCAAAAAAAATCATCAAAAAATTTCATCGAGAACCGCCCCAAATGGCGTCGGCCGGACAGAGCATCCTAAATATGACATTATTTGACATTTTTTTTCAAGTTCGAGGCCCTATCTGACCCTTATCCCTTAATTAATTAATTACGAAGACATTTGATTATTTGAAAGTAGATAATATTGAAAGCCACGTAGATTTGAAGAACACGCTGTACCGAAGCTCGGCCACAAAATCCTGAGTCGATGAAATGTCATATGTAATCTCCACGTGGCTCAATGAAAGAAGATAAGCTTCTTTACTCAGCCAATCACAATCGTCCTTTGGGTTCAACTATATCCGTTGATATTTGGCCCCATCAGCAGTAATATTTATGTATTCGTCTTCCTCATCCACCCTTCATTTAGCCCAAAACGCAGAAGATTACCAAAAGCAATAATGGCTTCCAATGCAATGATGATGAGCTGCGGCGGTGTACCCACGGTTTGCTCCTCACTTCTCTCTTCTTCCAAGTCCAAATTCGCCTCCGCCCTGCCGTTGACCGGCATCCCCGCAAAAGTGGCCGCCGCCACCGCCAAGGCCACCATGTCCTCGGACTGGATGCCCGGCCAGCCCCGCCCACCCTACCTCGATGGCTCTGCTCCTGGGTAATTCTACTTTAATTTCCTCCATACTTATTTACTTAAACTACAATTAGTTTAATTTCAACCTAATTATAAGCTAGAAAACAATATATTGCAGAGACTATGGGTTCGACCCGCTTGGACTAGGGGAGATTCCAGGAATCCTCGAGAGATACAAGGAATCTGAACTTATCCATTGCAGATGGGCTATGCTTGCTGTGGTAATTAACATTATTGGATTATATGGGTTTTACATTGATAAATTTTGTTTTGAACTTGTGTGACCTTTAAGTGAGTTAAAATAAGAAAATATGAAAAATAATGTGATATTTCAGAATAGGAGTGGTAGATTTCCCCTTATTAATATCGATATTTTCCATGCATGATATTACTTACTCTGGAAAAATAATACTCCGTAGTTATTTTGTAATGTCATATTCTTTTTACTCGATCCTATCTAGCTCAATTTCTTATAAAAATAAACTACATGGTGTATGTATATTCTTTCATCTTAGTTCAATATGTTTCTTTACCAAAAATTAGTAATAGTTAAATACTTTTAAAAAAGTATTTAGGGGGACAAAAGATTAAGAAAAACTAATAGAAATGAGGAGGAAGTAAAAATCTTCTTTGTTCAAATACATGTATACTTGATAAAATGAAAGTTAGAATTTAACTACTTCAGTCAGAATTTCAAGAATTTCATAGTTCTATTAATAAAATCTATTCTTTTAAATAATTATTATTTTATAATTCAAAAAATTAGTCAATTTAACTGTTTCAGTTACAATTTCAGGATATTTAGTTAATTCAGTCAATTTTAATGTTACTAAATGGCGTATGACTCTTTTTCTTACTTGGGTGGTAACAAAAATGACTGAATTTTTATTAAAACAATTCTAACACTGAGTTTTATTGTTACTTCCAACGTTTTGCATTAACTCTTGTTTATGGAACATATGATACTACACAATCCAATTAGATTAGGAAGAAATCCTCTAAGCAAAAGATTATGAGCCCGTTTGGTAGCACGAAAATCAGCTGATTTGGCTGATTCTGCTGAAATTTATGAAGT
Source organism: Cuscuta epithymum (assembly GCA_945859915.1). Classification (NCBI taxonomy): domain Eukaryota; kingdom Viridiplantae; phylum Streptophyta; class Magnoliopsida; order Solanales; family Convolvulaceae; genus Cuscuta; species Cuscuta epithymum. The sequence goes on from CAMAPF010000137.1 coordinate 1,588,716, forward strand.
TCTGGTTGGAGTGGCTGCGTTGGCTGATTCTGCTGATTTAAGAAAAAAAAATTTAAAATATATTTTATACATAAAATACAGAAAAAATTATATGTAAAAATAGCTAAAATGGTTATCTACAATAACTTCAGCCAATACAGCCAGAAAAGTAACTTCAACCTTACTTTTTCTGCTTATTACACAATTCAGCGCGCGAAAGCAAAAATTACGTGCTTGGTGAAAAAGTTGGCTGATAAGTCTGATAAACCGAAAAACAGTGTTACCAAACGTCCTCTATAAGAAGGTAAGAACGAAACAAATTTATCCAAAAAGGACAACCATTATAGGTTGACTAACCAAAACATTATACTCGTAATAAATTAGATTAGTCTATTGATATACATTTTGGATTTGGTATGACTAATGAACTCAAACATATCAATTACTTTAAGCATTTCAACCACTCCAAATGTATAATAAATTTAAATATATACAATCACGTAAAATGTGTGGGTTAATGTGTTGAGACCATGTTAATTGCAGCCTGGTATGATAATCCCAGAGGCAATGGGGTTGGGGAATTGGGTGAAGGCACAAGAGTGGGCAGCAATTCCAGGAGGGCAGGGGACATACCTAGGACAACCCGTCCCATGGGGCACCCTCCCCACCATCCTCGTCATCGAGTTTCTCGCCATTGCGTTTGTAGAGCATCAAAGAAGCATGGAGAAAGACGCGGAAAAGAAGAAGTACCCCGGTGGAGCTTTTGATCCCTTGGGCTACTCCAAGCAGGATCCTGCAAAGTTCCATGAGCTCAAGGTCAAGGAAATCAAGAACGGTCAGTTCTTTTTTAAGATTCTGACACTAAGCTAAGTGTCTTTCATAAGCCGTTTTTTTGCTTAAACGATTGAATCTGCTTGCATCCATTTAAGTCTGCCACATAGGCGGGACAAAATGTTGGCGTGAGTGGGTATAAAGTATTTTTTATTTAATTTTTTACACAAAATTTTACACATAAAATATATAACATTTGCCAACCTTGGGAGAGCTATGTCCGAGACTTAAGTCACATAAAAGCATAAACTACTCACTCTTCTTAAAAGCAGAATAATCTCTTGAAGAAGGCGAATTGAACTGCAAAACGAGGCCCAAAACCTGTTTGTTAGTGACTGTTGAAATGTATTTTCACCCAAATAAGTTCGTTAACGTTTTCTTGTTCTTCTTTTAAGCATAGTAATTAACAGAATATACCAACTTGCACTACCAAATGAAGCCTAAAGCCCGTTTGGTGAAAATGCATTTGGCTGGCTAAAATGATCAAGAGGGATGAAATTATTGAGATTGTGGTTGATAAATGATAAATTTGAATTAATCGAACCTGCTGATTTGATTGGGGAAAAGGGATTTAAAGATCATCATAATTTCAATAATGATAATGATAAATGAATGGGCAGGACGGCTAGCATTGTTGGCATTCGTAGGAATATGCGTTCAACAGTCGGTGTACCCGGGAACAGGACCGCTGGAGAACTTGGCAGCTCACTTAGCTGATCCATGGCACACCAACATCGGAGACATAATTATCCCTCCTACTGTGTTCCCTTAGATAAAAACAAAGTTAACAGGCGTCATAAATTTACTTGTGATCTTATTTTGTTATGATTTTAAAGGTGATCCATGAATCAGATAGTGTAAATCTCCCGTGAAAGGATTAACTATGTATTGGCATCCAGTTGAGTTTTACTTATGCAGTTATGCATCATCATTAGTGTAATGTTAGGCAATGCTAAATGTGGGCATGTTGGTTAAATGCATCTGGTACATGTAAATATGTAATCATCACTTGTTAAGGGCAATTACTTCTTAATAAATGTGTCATATAATGATGACTAATGGCATCGCATGTAGTTTCACTTGTGCTTCATTCTACCTCCAATGTAATTATATAATGTAATGCTAAGCTTGTGCTATTTAGGATGTTTGGGGATAATATTGGCCGTTTTGAATGTTTGGATGAGAATTGAGGACACGTTTGGTGGATCTTGGAAGGGTTTTATGCGGATTTGCATATCGATTAATATTGAGAAACTCTCAGTAGTGCAGGATTTAAGTCCAGGAGGCGATTGCATATATTTTTTATGTGTGGAATAGTGGGTCTTGCATATAAAATTTTCCCTCAATCGCAAGAGGTCGGGAATCATTCTCTTCAGAAACCTTTGTGTGTGAATGAAGCACATCTGGATCTGGGGGAGTACGTATACCGTATAGGGATGGACTGGGCCTGGGTTGACCGGCCCGGTCCTGTGTAATACCGGCCCGACCTGCTAACCGGGACTGGGTAGACCAGCCCGGTGAGGGGGGTTTACAGGGCAGGCTCCAGGTGCAGAAAAATGGGGACCGGCCCAGGCCTTTTTCTATTTTTTTAATTTTTTGGGTTTGGGCCTAAGGTAGGTGGGCTGGGTGTTTTGGCGGGGGTGGGGGTAATAAATAAGAAAAGCTAAAAAAAACTACAAAGAACTGGCCCGACCCGGTCCCGGTAGAAATGTAGAATCCCGGGTCGGTATCGGGCCTTACCCCAACAAATTTTGTCCCGGTTTGGACTGGCCCAGCCCAGTACCGGTCCATGCCTAATACCGTACACCCGGTTGTACGGTGCTCATCGTACAATTGGGTATTTTATCTTATGCCTAATCGGTATAACGTTAAAAGGAATGAGCATTAGTATTAAATCTTTGTTGTGGTAACACAATTTAGTATAGAAGTGTGCAATTGACTTTGCACCCCACTTTTTGGCTGACATTGGACTTTGCAACTCATTTTAAAAAACTTAGACTTTGCACCCGATTTCACTTACAAATTCTTTGACTTTGCACCCCATTTAGAAATTTTGCTTCACAAAATGTTATATGATGGGGTGCAAAGTCAAAATTTTTTCAAAACGTTGTGCAAAGTCCAATATTACTCAAAAAGTGGGGTGCAATGTCAAATTCCCCTTTAAGTATATTATCAGTATATTGTCATAAAAATATTTTCTATGCTAATTTTATAATTTAATACTAATACTCATTTCATTTAAACTATATATGTATTAAGTATAGACTAAAGTACCTGGGTGTACCATGAGCATGGTACAGCCGGTTGTACCATATAATTTACGCATCCGGGAGAGGCATAGTTGTGTCAGAGGTTGCTTCCAATGAAAGATCATATTCAAGGTGAGCGGATCATACGGGGTAGATGGGTTAGGTGGAGGAGTATGGAGTGAGTGATTGGATCAAGAAAGGGGAATATAGAAGGAATTTCCTTTTCAAGAGAAAGTTTACATGGAACTGAGACTCCAGGAGGATTGGAAGAAAGCGTGTACCTAGTCATAGACATAGTGGATAAAGAGGATGAGTATCTGAATATGGAAGTCATAAAGCGGGAAGGCAATAGGGCAGCATGGGGGGTCAATTAGGTGCATTCTGAAATTCCAAGCTTGTGGTTAAAGTCCAACACAACTAAATTCTAATCCAAAGTTCAGTTGATTGATGCAAAAATGTTAATTAAAAAGAATATCATTCCTTCCATGCCAATGGCTGGTTTTTCCGTGTAGGTACCAAATGTTAATTGAATTTTGGAAAAACATAAAAATTAATTGATTAAAATTAATTAAAATAGTCAAGGAAAAACAGAAACAAGATGGAGCAGAAAAACCAAAGCTTGTGCAACACAAACACTGAGGAAGTTTTCTGGAAACTAGAGGTGGTTTAAGCTGAAAAAACATGAACACTATGCAAGTTCGTGTGTTGTTGCAAAACACTTGCTAGCTATATTTAGGGACAAATTTGTTGTGTGTTAAGTACGTTTTAATGGTTTTAAGTTCGATAGATTATCGGACGACATCCGTGTCTGCAAGTTACCCACACATGTAAGTTGCGATTTTTCTTCTCCGTTTTCGGGATTTGATCGGGACCCCGCGCGCGAAAAGAGTTTTTTCACCTAGGATTCTTAACTCCTTCAAGAAAGGTCACCTTTATAAAGGAGTGAAAATCCCTTGAGTTTTCCGGTGTGGGATAAAACACACTAGAAACCCATCATTTCATAGTTTTCTCCATTCAACGAGTGAACTTCAAGAATCAATTTCTCATTCACCCGTTATCCGTTTTGAGTGTACCATATATCGAATTGAAACCCTTAACAAGGAGAATTCGAAATTACTTTGACCCGACCCATATCGGAAGTGAACCCAACTCAAAATACTTCCCAAAAATGACCATTTAACGCAATTTTTACACATTTTTCAACACCAAACCACTGGAAAACAAACGGGACCATTTGAGAACGAGTAAAGGGTCAGTTTGGTCCTCGAAGTTGCAAAAAAGGTGTCAAATAAGTCCTTATATAGAAGATTCTGTCCGGACGTGCCATTTGAGGTGGCTCCCGGTGGAATTTTGTGATAAATTTTTTTGAGCATCTTAATCATTAAGTCTAGTTTACTCATACCAAATTTCAGCTAAAAATTCAATCGGGAAGACATTCAAAAGAATTCTTGAAGATAACAGCGTTTTTAACGGCACAGTTATCTTCAAGAATTCATTTGAATGTCTTCCCCATTGAATTTTTATATGAAATTTGGTATGAGTAAACTAGACTTAATGAGTAAGATGCTCAAAAAATTTCATCAAATAATTCCACCGGGAGCCACCTCAAATGGCACGTCCGGACAGAATCTTCTATATAGGGACTTATTTGACCCCTTTTTTGCAACTTTGAGGACCAAACTGACCCTTATCCCATTTGAGAACACAACTCCTGAATTGGATGAGTAGAATAGATTTTTACCATGGTAGTAGTAATTTAAAGGCGAAAGCTAATGTTTTGATAACAAGTTGTTATTGTCAAGTTTGGCTTTGTTTAACTTAGAAATTATATATTGAAAGACTTGGTTATTATGTGTTGTCAAATTATAAATATACTAGTTCATTTTAAGTTTCATTATATTTTACTACCTTCCATCTTAAATAGTCACAACATTAAGTTTTTTGAAATTTATAAAATTAAGAATTAAATATAATAATGATCAAAGTTGTGCATTGACAAACATGAAAATGATAGTGTTGCAACTAAAAAAAGAATGAAGAAAGTATACTATTATATAATTTCTATTATTATTGTTGTTGTTGTTGTTGTTGTTGTTGTTGCTGTTGCTGTTGCTGTTGCTGTTGCTGTTACTGTTGCTGTTTCTGTTGTTGTTGTTTGTTATTATCATCATCATCATCATCATCATCATCATCATCATCATCATCATCATCATCATCATCATCATCATCATCATCATTATTACTACTACTACTATTATTATTACTATTATTATTACTATTATTATTATTATATAAGTAAATTAGATTCTGTTAAATGATCAATTAGGATTAATGATTTTCTCAGCACTTGGAACAAAATGTTACCAATATATAAATATACTTTTACCTACAAAAACCATGTTTTACCCATACTTGTATGGACTACTAGCACCCAATGCCTGTTGCACAATGGAGAGAATGCCTAAAATATTTCTCATGAAAGTCATTAAAATATTTCTTATATTAGTGGCGATTTGTTAATATCAGATTTAATTGGCGGGTTTCATAAAATATTTGGTAAGTTAACTATTTGACCATAGCAATTAATAGAAAATCCCCAAATTCCAAACACCAACCCAAAATGCTGCAATTTGCATCATTTCTATTTCAGCGGTTTTGATTAAAAACCCCTAATGTCGAATAGTTATTTACCAAACAATGTTTTTACTTATTGAAAACGCTAAAAGGACCAAATCGCTATTTTTTGTTGTAACGCCATTTTCCAATGAGAAATTATCCCAAATAGAAGTAAATTGGTTTTGGAATTCCGAAATATGACTGCTACGTTTTTCTTCACGAATTATGAGTTGTTACCGTCATGGTTAAAAAATACTGCAACGATTGAAAAATATTGTCATTAATGAGAGTAAATATTGTGATGTTAGTCTAGTACTACAACTATTTTTGCAGTAATGGCTCCAATATGACAGTGAATGTTGCTATGTTACACCTATTTCAAGAAGAAAAAGACAACAATCCTATTTGAAAATCCCAAAGCTTATTTACACCTATATCGAGAACTTTCCATTCTCCAAAACCCCCAATATGCGTCCATAAGCTTTGTCATAAGCATAAAATATCTTTAGGTGTTTACGCGATAAATTTCAAATGAGGTACGAATTACTAATTTCAAAATACTCGGTATAAATGTGAAATAGTAATTGCCTCATATAGGAGCAAAATATGGGAGAAAATCTTAAATAGGACCATGTATGTCCCCCCTCCCTCCAAATATGACCATTCTACTCATATTTTAAAACATACAGAATTTCTCATTCCATTGTTGCCCTTCCTGCTTTGTTAACTGATCGATCTACACTTATGCGCAAAACCTTCTCTCCCTTTTGTGCACAATCACCTCTCCCCTTCTCATCTGATCGATTGATTTTTCTCCCCTGCATATCAGATCGATTGACTTCTCCTCCTCTGCGCAACAGATCGGTCAATTTCACCGTATAGCTCGCACGCCATCGCCGACTTCATCCCTAGCCGCCGCCGATGACTCCACCGCGCGCACGTGCACGATGACGACGACTCCAATCACCGCACGCACGTCGCCGTTTGGCCATGTTTCCTCTTCTTCTTCCTCTACATCCTCCTATTATTCTATTTTTTTGCTTTCAAAATGTTTTTTCTTATTTGTTTTCCATTCTTATGTTTTTTTTTTTACTTTTGACATTCAATTTGTTGATTTTTGGAATTGTATGTCATGCGATTTTGTCATGTTTATGGCAGAAATGTACACTGAGAATCCAACTATGGCAATTTTTTGTGTAAATGGATTTTTCTGATTTTTTTTATTAACTTTTTATTTCTTATTGAGGTGAATTTGTTAAAGTCACTATTCTATTAAAGTTTTCGGTTTTTCGAATATTTTATCGTGGACTTCAATTCATATTCTACGAAGATTATGGCAGTTTTTATGTAAATCTGCCAAGATAAATCTACCAACTTTATGGCAAACCTGAATAGTTTTTTTTATAAATGAATTCTATTGGCTTTTAAGTTTATAGACTTCCAAAAAGTCCGTAGTTATAAAAAGTCAATGGAGTTTCTTAAATACATGGATAAGTTTATAGACTTTCAAAAAGTCCATAGACTTTTAAATTCGGACCGCCGCTAATGAGTCGTTGGAATTTTCACTTAGATTGCCGCTACTGATTTGCTTGTTCGCCCCCCGTCACCGGAATTCACCGCCGTTGTCATCGGAGTGGTCCGTGACCAATTACATGACTTTAATTTAATTTGGAAAAGTTTTAATCAACTTAATCTTTTAATAGGACTACATAAATCTTATTAATCAAAGTGAAAATTAATACGCAAAAATGAAACTGTCCTATTTGTCCTATTTTGTATCCTTAGTAATTCCAAAATTAAATTAAATTTAAGCAAAAATCAATTAAAGTCCTGTGACTCCTGTCTCTATCCTTAAAATTCTTGTAATACGCAAAAATGAAAATGTACTTATATCTTCGCATAATTTGGTTATGTAATAAGTAGTATTATCTCCTTCCCACTATGTTTGGGACAATTCGGTTTACGATGCTTGACCGACGATAAAGAAAACAAATTCCTATCCGCACTCAAATTATTTTTAGAAAAAAAAATTGCATATTCAGAAACTACATTAAAAGTTTTACAAAGTCGCAAAAACCAGAATCAAATTGATAAAAATTTGATATATAAAGAAAGAGATTAAAAGTGATTTGTATTGACCAAGTGAATAGTGTCTGGGACAATCTTAGCGGGACGGAGGGAATACTTCGTAATAATTTATCAAATAAAAATACAACTACAAGATTAAATTAAAGTTTACTTTTAGTGATGTGATTCATTCTTCCAAAATGTTGAATCCCCAACCCCAAGGGCCCCACGCCCCGACCCGACAAGGCTTTTGCGGGGTTTGTAAGTCACTAAAGGAAAAGGAGGAAGAATACGAAGAAATGAAGTCAAAATATAAATGAAAATACACTGGGTGCGCAATGAGCGAGTATGTATAAACTGCTCCATTGTCAAAATATAAATGAAAATATTATTCGCGGTCTCAATTCGTTATTAGGTCAATGCGATTTTACATGTTTTGACAAAAGCGATTTCATACAGACACTATCTATTTGTGTCGGATACAATTGCGATCCCTATTTATGTTACTATCTACTCTTAACTCTTAAGCTAACTTTAGAGGCCGTTTTGCAACACTGTTTTTCGGCTTATCAGCCAACTTTTTCACCAAATGCGTAATTTATCCTTTCACGCGCTGAATTGTGTAATAAGCAGAAAAAGTAAGGTTGGAGTTACTTTTCTGGCTGTATTGGCTGAAGTTACTGTAGATGACTATTTTAGCTATTTTTACATATAATTTTTTCTTTATTTTATTAATAAAGTATATTCTAAAAATATTTTTTTCTTAAATCAGCAGATTCAACCAATGCAGTCAATTCAGCCAGAACTTCATAAATTCTAACAGAATCAGCCAAAACAACAGATTTTCGTGCTACCAAACGGGTTCTTAAATGTTACTCCCTCCGTTTCTAAAAGAAAGTCACGGTTTGACTTCACAGTTATTAAGGAAATAAATTGACTTTACTGTAGAAAACACTGTTTAGACACTGTTTGGCACTGTTTGGACACTGTTTGGCACTGTTTGGCACTGTTAGGATGTAGATTTCTTTGTCAAATAAGGAAATAAGGGAAGTGTGACTTTTATTTTGGCACATCCAAAAAAGGAAAGTGTGAGGTTCTTTTAGAAACGGAGGGAGTACATTTCAAAACAATGCTTTTTCCTTAAAAAAAAAACAATGCTTTTAATATTTGAAAAATGATAAACAAATGCAATTATGAGACTGGGGTGAGGATGCATAATATGTCTCATAAACCCTTACGAAGCATGATTGAAAAAGCTGGGGATGCTAAATTTGCGTTTACTTTTAGTCTGGCGCGGTAGTATATTGATAGAAAATAGAAAGAAAGAGAAGGTGGGAATCCATGTCGGCCAAGCACTCCGAGACAAAGGGCTCAGATGAGAAAAGCAACCCATCCCAGAAAAAGAAGATCAGAGACCGAATTGGCTTTCTTTTTCAAACCCCATCATTCATCTCTCCCAGCCCCACTCATACCCTAGCTAACCCCTACCTGGCCTGGCTTAGCTTCCTCCATCCCTTTATATTGTGTCGTCTTTCGTCCTTCCAACACAGAACTACGCAACCCCTTCAACCCTACAAACATAACCTCATCATCTCCTTTCTCTCCTCACTCAAACACCTGGTTAGCTTGGAAGGATCCATTTGCATTGATTGCCATTTACCAGCTAGCTAGCTTATTGTTATTAGGACCCCAAATATGTACAACATATATCCCCTCTCCATTTCGCTTCAGCCCTCTTTCTTTCTCCTCACTTTTGATCCCAAGCAACATATTTTTATGCATCAGTTGGATGTGTAAAGAGATATATGCATATGGCTACATGTATGCCTGGCTCCCTGTATGCCATTTGAGGAGCTCATTCAGAGTTTGATGTGCCTCCATGAATGGCGTATGAGGAGCCAAGCATATCTCCAACCACTTTGCAGTGTGTATATATGCATACTTGATCGACTTATTTGCTTAATCAGTGCATGTTGTGGCTTTATGTGTTAATCTTTTGGGGTCATTTTATGCTGCAAAGCATATGCTTTCATCCACTAACAGTGGCGCACGGATGGTCTTTGTTTAAGGTGTTTATGTGCATACCCAAAATTTTGAAAATGAAATGCAAAAATACTTGTATAAAATTGATATAATAATTTATACTATCCTCGTCTCTTTTTAATTGCAACATGTTGACTTTTTGCACTGTTCACATGATCTACTTTGACTACATTTTACACTATTATTTTATGAAAATTATTTTTTTAAAAAAATATTTTTCAATTCATCTCAATACCAATTTTCAAAATCTGATTTTTAATATTTTTTTTGTTAATAGAGATTAAGACATACTTACGGTCAAAAGTGTGCATTGACAAATGTGCAAATGTTGATTGTTGCAACTAAAAAAAACAGAGGAAGTATGTTGTATTTTTTATGTAATTAATATATTTACGTTTAACCATTTTGTTTTTTTTTTTTGCTGAAAAAATTAAATCTCTTCAACTATTGGATCAAATAATATTATTTTACAAGTGTAAAGTAATTTTGAACACCCTGCCAAGATTCACCACTATCACCAAAGAATGCTATTTGCATCTCTGATGATGTACGTACGTGAATGTATATTGCTAATTTGCTATATATGCTTGATGCTTCACCGTTGCATATATCTGCTTCTTTTAATTTTCATGGGGGAAGTGTATACTCGAAAGAGGTTCAATCGGAGGGGAAAGTGTGAAGAGGAGTTGTTTTTTTTACTAATCCGTACAATATATACTATCTATATTTATGATTTAAAATGGTTACACTTATGGAGTGGGATATATTTTTCTCTTTCGATTTGTGAAGTTAAGATTTTTAGTCAGATAGGTTCATTTATTACTTAATTAGGATATGAATTTCTAATTTAATTATATTCTAATTTAATTTAGATTTTGTAACTTTATAAAAAATCTTAATGTATGTATTTTTGGATTAGTAAGTTTAATTAATTATTAAAATGAATTAAATATCAAAAGTGCTGATTTAACTTTACTATTGTTTTCGATATAAAAAAAACTTTACTATTGTTTGAACAATTTACTTGGGTGGAGACTCTTCCGGTGAGTTTTCATCGTACGTTTCTCCCTAGCAGTTTAATGACGCATGACGTCTTTTAGGAGGTGCAATAGGTGCTTCACACCGGGTTTACGTTTATAGGGGGCCTCCAAATTTTTAGTTTGTAGTATTAACTATAGCCTGTAGGTTGATTTTTTCTAGATATTGTGTATTATTTCAAATTCTAAAACATGTATAACTTTTAGTTTTTACAAATTGAAAAAAGGAACATTGTTTTTACATAACCATACATTTTTTTGTACAATTAATTAGTTTAACTAGAGCGGTACTTTCCAAATTCCCAATGGCTAGTACTTATGTACGTAGGGTTGTGTCGGGTAGGACGTGTTTTACTCCCAAAACATTATGTAAAACTTATATTTCATTGACTTTTTTTATTTCATTGTTAAATTTGTTATATTTTATAGTTTTAGGGGGCCTCAATTTGCTATTTCGAACCGGGGCCTCCAAATTCTTTGGACGGCCCTGGGTTTTGTCTCCCTAACTGCTTTATCGTCGCGTATGATTTTTCTTCCGCCGATTTTTTGTGCGGTTCTTCTCTAGTCTTCTAGAGTGCTTTTTAAGGTGGTGTGAGTGCGGTTCCAACGTTTGGAAACCAATCCAAGGTTCAAGCAACGATAATCATGTCTCCTGTGGATGATCTAGAGCAGTGTTGTCTCATTCCTGCAATTCAGTAGAAAGGTTAATTTTTGGGAGAATTTGACTTTGCACCCCATGTTTTGGGTGATATTTGACTTTGCACCCTATTTTCAAAATCATTAATGTATGCACCCTAATTCACTATAAAATCATTTCACTTTGCACCCTACTCCTTCACAATTTTTGGGCTAATGGGGTGCATACATTAATGATTTTAAAAATGGGGTGCAAAGTCAAATATCACCCAAAACATGAGGTGCAAACTCAAATTCTCCCTTAATTTTTTGGCAGACCAACATGGGTAGAGGGCAGTGGTGGTGGTAGAGGCGGAACGGGCCGGGCAACGAGAAGATGGGGAGAGAGGTGAAAGGGTGAGTAAGGAAAGCATGTGTATTAATATTTTCCTTTTCCATTTCTCTAATACGGAGTATGTGTTACATTTTATGAAATAATAAGATGGAATAATGGCTCACCCTAATAGGGTGTCCTGGTGGTCTATATATAATGAATAGAGAATGTCAAAAATTACATCAATATCCCAGTACTATAGCTTATTACACCCCCTCAATCTGTGCAGGGGAAACAACGCGCAGATTGGAACGTAAAAATTCAAAACGCTGACTAGATAAATTTTTAGTAAAAATGTCAGCCAATTGCAGTTGAGTAGGGATATATTTGACCACCAGATCTCCATGAGCAACGCGTTCGCGAACAAAATGGTAATCAATTTTGATGTGTTTGCTACGATCATGCTGAATCGGGTTCACAGCTAGATAGGAAGCTGAGACATTATCACAATGAAGTTGAACAGGCGTGGAGAACCGAATACCCATCTCAGCCAGAAGTGAACGAATGAAAATAGTATCCTGGACAGTATATGCTATCGCACGATACTCAGCTTCTGTGGAAGATTTAGAGACAGTGGGTTGCTTCTTGGATCGCCAGGAGATAAGATTAGGACCCAGAAAAATTGCATACCCAGTTGTGGAACGACAGCTATCTGGACAGCCGGCCCAATCAGCATCAGAATAGGCCACAATAAGAGAGATGTCACGATTAGCCTGAAGCCATAAACCATAATCTGTAGTACCCTGCAAATATCTGTAAATACGCTTCACAGCTACAAGGTGAGTAGTACGAGGTGCATGCATAAACTGAGAGACCAAATGGACAGCATAAGTAATATCAGGTCTGGTCAAAGTCAAATACTGTAAAGCACCAACCATACTACGATACTCAGTAGCATCAGTGAGAAGTTCACCATCTGTAAGAGAAAGTGTGGTACGCGATGGCAGAGGTGTACGAACAGGCTTAACAGTATGTAGATGAAATCGGCGTAATAAGTCAGAAATATATTTTTGCTGAGAGAGAAACAAACCCTTAGACGTACGCCGAGCCTGTAGACCCAAGAAAAAGTGAATATCACCCAAATCCTTCATGGCAAACTGATTAGATAGAGAATGAATGATAGACCGAACAAGAGACGATGAGGAGCCAGTGATTAAAATATCATCCACATACAGCAAAATATATACAACCTGAGACTGCTGACAAAGGACAAACATGGAAGAGTTAGACTTACTTTGAGAGAATCCCCGAGATAGGAGAAAACCACTGAACCGGTGAAACCAAGCTCGAGGAGCCTGTTTTAGACCATATAATGCCTTTTTGAGGCGACACACATGATTAGGAAAAGAAGGATGAATAAAACCTTGAGGCTGACGCATATATACCTCTTCTGTAAGATGACCATGAAGAAACGCGTTTTTAACATCTAACTGACGAATACACCAACCAAGAGAAACAGCAATAGATAACACAAGACGCACAGTGGTTGGTTTGACAACAGGACTAAAAGTTTCAGTAAAATCCACACCAGCCTGTTGTTTAAATCCCTGAGCAACTAAACGCGCTTTGTGGCGCTCAACAGTCCCATCAGAATTATATTTCGTCTTAAAAACCCACTTACAACCGACCACATTTTTCATGCCATCCCAAGGTACCAAATCCCATGTCTGATTAGAAAGTAGTGCATTAAATTCATCAGCCATGGCAGCCCGCCAAATGGGATGTTTTTGAGCTTCAGAAAAACAGGTTGGATCAGACGGGGGCGAAAAAGCACTTAAAGTAAAAATTTGTTTGGGCTTATAAATACCATCTTTAGCTCTAGTTTGCATGGGATGAGAATTGACTAAAGGTAGGAACGTTTCTGTGGAGGTAGATTGGGAACCAGTGTGTGAGCTGGTAACCGAGGTGGGGGAAGAACTGGACATCGGACCTGATAAAGAGCTGGATGTGGGACTGAGCAGTGGACTGGACGTGGGGCTGGGCAGTGGGCTGGATGTGGAACTGGGCAGTTGGCTGGATGTGCTACTGGTGGGCGGGCTGACTGGGGTAGTGGACAATGGTGAAGTGGGGCTGTTCGGTTCATTTTGGATGGGGCTGGCCGTAGGAATTGAGGTGGGGCTGAAGGAATGAAGATTTGGTTCAATGCTGGCAGTGTGGTCTTCCAGCGTAAGCACAGGTGTAGATGCTGGAGGTTGCATGCTGGAAGAGATGGTATTGGGTGTAGGAAAGTGGAAATTGAGAGGCCAATGGGAGGATGTGTCGGAGGACAGGGCTGGAGGGGTTTTATGAGTTTTAACTAGCCTAGAATATGGGAAATCAGTTTCATAAAATTGGACATCCCGACTAACATAAACTCGACCAGAAACAGGATCTAGACATCGGTAACCCTTATAGCCTGGAGCATAGCCTAGAAAAACACATTGAATAGAGCGCGGTGATAGCTTATTAGAAGACTTGGCAATAAAGTTAGGAAAACAAGCACACCCAAAAACACGAAGAAAAGAGAAATCGGGAGATTTATGAAAAAGTTTTTCAAAAGGAGTAAAATTATTAAGGATGGGTGTAGGTAAACGATTAATAATATAAGTAGCTGTGTACAGAGCATCAACCCAAAAAGTAGGAGGAATTGAAGATTCAATTAGCATAGTCCTTGTCAGTTCAAGAAGATGTCTGTGTTTACGTTCAGCTACACCATTTTGAGCAGGAGTGTCCGGACAAGATTTACGAAATAAAATACCGGATTTTAAAAAATGATTGTGAAAAATGGTATTATCAAATTCACCACCCCCATCACTCTGAAAAATTTTGATTTTTCTGTTAAAAAGATTTTCCACAAGAGTCTGAAAATTACAAAAATGAGTAAACACCTCACACTTGCGTCGCATAGGATAAATCCAAGTATAACGAGAAAAATCATCAATGAAACAAACATAGTATTTGAAACCCAAATTTGATAAAACAGGTGACTGCCAAACATCAGAATGAATGAGTTCAAGCGGTGCAGTACAACTATGAACAACATCAGAAAAAGGAAGTCTGTGGGATTTACCCAACTTACAAGCAACACAATTATGAAGAAAACTACTAGAAACTGTAATTAAATTATTTTGCCGAAGTCGGTGTAAAACTCTATCACCACAATGCCCCAAACGTTTGTGCCAAGTGGGTCCAGAAACTAGGGTCGCTTGAAGAGCATGAAAGGGATAGAGATGGTCTTTATTGGAGCCCTGAAGAAGATGCACCCCCGTCTGATTGTCCTTAATAAAAAAAGAATTTTTGTTAAAAATCACCGTACAATCATTATCCGCACACAATTTGTGTATAGAAAGTAAATTATATTTTAAGTGTGGGACATGATAAACGGAGTTTAGAGAAAGCGGGCGGCTAGACGTAAGAAGTTTAAGACTACCAACATGAGATATGGGTAAATTAGTACCATTAGCAACTTGCACAGAATTCGAACCGGTGTAAGAAGTTTTAGAAGAAAGAATACCTTCATGAGGGGTCATATGAGCGGAGGCACCCGAATCAGGATACCACACAGAAGCATTAGTCTCACCCGTAGGAAGTACAGCCAGAGCAGGAGTGGAGGAACCAACAAACCTTGGACACGTGAGGGCAGAATGACCTGGGGAGTAACATATTTGACAAACAACTGGTGGAGAAGCATGAGAATAGTTATTGTCCACAGATGGGAAACCTGTACTGACACTATTAGTACCACGAGTAGATAGATGATTAAAGTATGAATAACCAGACAAAATATTACTTAAAACTGTACCTGGAACCCCCTGTTGCTGCTGCCCACGCGGCTGCATACCACCAAAAACATGCTGTCCAGAATATTGCTGGCCGTGAGCAGGTAAGGGAAGAAGAGGCGGCTGTTGCCCGCCATGCATCTGCTGTCCGCCATATGCCTGCTGCCCGCCACCATAAGCTGCATGCGGTTGACCTCCATAGCCGCGGCCGCGACCTCTATGTCCACGACCTCTCTGGCCACCACGACCACGACCTCCAGGATGACGTCCAGCCTGACCTCGAGCTGCACCTCCTCGTTGTGGGACGGCGGCAAAAGCCTGGTGTGAGGCCACATTTTCTTGAGAGCGTAGATAAATATTCCGCCGCTCTTGGGCCGTCAAGATTGGACCCAACTTTTCAAGAGTAAGATCGCCCGGTAGATAGTCAAGGATGGTAAGCAACGATTCATATTCCGGCCCCAAACCAATGATAGTATATTCAAGCACATCACGATTGCTAACAGGAGATTTGATCATATTTAAAGCATCAACTATCAATTTAATTTCCAAGAGATACTGATCAATGGTTTGGGTCTCCTTCTTTTTGATATGGGAAATTTGCCGCTTAAGTTCTATAGAACGGGCACGACAAGCATTCATAAAATGAGTTTCAAGCGCTTCCCATATACAAGCAGAAAATTGTAGGTGATAGACCGCCATCAAAATATCACGCGAAAGGGTGGCAAAAAGCCAAGAACGGACTGTCTGATCAATTTTGAGCCAATAAGTATATTCGGGATTAGGAATTTCCCGTCGAATAGCATCACATGTAAATTGCGGCGGAGCCGAAATTGAGCCATCTAGGATCCCAAAAAGGCTGTGGGAAACTAGAAAAGACTCAAATTGGGTGCGCCACGGGAGATAATCCTCAACCGCACTCAAACGAGTAGTGACAATATTCGGAACATTGAGTGTGGAAAAACCCAATTGAGCCGCCATAGAAGCTAAAGAAGATGGTTGAGAAGCAGAACCTGATAAAGGCAGAGAGGACTGCTGCGGGAGTATACCAATTTCTGGTTGGCCGGAAAAAGTAGGAGCCGAGAAGACAGGAGGCGGTGAAAGTTGATGATCCAGTATTGTCCGAGTGCCAGAGAATGGAGCAGGCGAAGTCATTGGCACAGGCTGAGTTGAAGTGGATGTCCACAAAAAGGGAGCCGGCATGTTGAACAACCGGTGTGCGGACAGTGAAGTAGGCAGAGATACACTCGAGGATGAAGCATGATGATGCACCGCTGAAGAGGAGAGAGACGAGGAAGGAGACTGCTCGGATAAGCTGGTGAAGACTGCCGGGGCCATGGATAGAACTGGGTTGGAGGAAGTCGTCGTATTGACATGTTGGGGCTGCTCGGATAAAGAAACCGGCGCCTGGGTACTAGCGGAGGTAATTGACGATGTTGCAGACGTAGAGGCCATCGCAAGGAAGAAGGTAGGCGGCTCAAAAAACTAGGGTAACCTAGGCTGCTGATACCATATGAAATAATAAGATGGAATAATGGCTCACCCTAATAGGGTGTCCTGGTGGTCTATATATAATGAATAGAGAATGTCAAAAATTACATCAATATCCCAGTACTATAGCTTATTACATTTTACCTTTTCCATTATTCACCTGCTTTAGTCCCGTGTCCCGACCATATTTCATTTGTTGCGAATAACGATTTCGACACCATTATTATTTTAAAAAATACGGGTACTACGGAATACGTATTGCTAAACTGTCTCGATGTATATTTTAAAGATGTGATTTTATTGGTTTTTACTAAAACTCAAAAAGATACTCGTACTACAATAATAGTAGTACATTGCAAACCTCAAAAGCCTAAGTACGTAAACGTATTGCAGGTTGCAACTAATAAAAGGGAGGTAATGTAATTTTATGGGCCGTTTGAAAAGTTATGATGATACCATACCTTTAAAAAATGCAAATAGTTTTGTACAATAGTACTTATATTAAAAACAAAAATGATCTTTGTACCCACTCTTATACCCACTTTTATACACACCTATGTTTGTGAAGTGTTTTTTTTTGTCTGTGAATCCGGGTTCACAGACACAAAAAAACCTCCACAAACATAGTGGGTATAAGGTGGGTATAAAAGTGGGTACATCAAGCATGGTTGTATTAAAAAAATCGAGTTAAACCACCATATGTCATACTAGTATTCCGGTATTGTATATGAAAATAATTCTTCCCTTTAGAAGGTTTGAATTCCCTCAAAACATTATACTACGTATTTATAATTTTAGACCCGGTTTGATTGTCCATCAATTACGCACTAGCTTTTCATTATACGCATATACCATTAGATATCTATAAATTGTGTAATAATTAAAATTCATAAGATATCTTTAAATTGTGTAATAATTAAAATTCATATGATTGAAGTTATTTCAGGTTGAATTTGTTGTACGTAGTTTTAGTACATCATCATTTTTCTATAGTTCAAGAAATCTAACCGTTCCAATGAAGATATCGTCCATTAATATGAATTGAATGTTACCAAATTGATTGATACTTGGTAATTGTTTGAATTAGTTGGTACTAACCCGCGTGTGTAGTTCATTTGATTGAATGGTGAGAAAGTTGGAAGAATGATTAAGGATCGAAACTTGTAGCGATCTTGTATATCAGAGGTTACGGTCCCCCATGCATGCTGGGTTGGATCTCTCGTGCGCACGATATAAATCTACCATTATTGAGGTGACAGAGTTATCGCGACTTACAATCTCTCAAAAATCTTGTCGGTGAAGACATGAGGGCTATTGGTTTGAGGATTCAACAGAATTGAATTGGTTGGTATTGAAGGTGTATGTATGTGTGTATGTATATAAAGTGAGGCCAATGATTGTAGAACGTGATATACTCTCTGTATATGTTAAAGCATGCATTGTTCTGATGCAGCTACTGGAGGGCCGGTCTGGAGTAGGACGTGCGTGGGATAGAGGATCCTCTTTTTCAACAGAGCTGATCGAGGCATGCTCCACCTTTAACTTTCCTCCATCATCACCCCCACCCCTACCCCCACATCATTTGTTGGTAATTCTTGTACTCCGTATTGCTTTACCGGTGGCGTAACTAACCGGTAGATGAGCGGTGTCACAAAAGGTAAGTTTCGAGTTCGAATCCCAACAACTGCGATGAGAAGTTACTATGATAAAAAATGTATAGGGCCTTGGCAAGTATCAAAGTCAGAGTCTTACTCTTTATCTGTCAACTTGTAATTAAAGTCCAATTTACACCCTCTCATCTAACTGTCCGGTCGGTGTTGGGGGCCCTTAGGGATGAGGTGTCATCCTTATTTTTTGTACGGAGTATTGCTTTACCGACCTTTTTGTACACATCCTAGTATCCTACCTAAGCTACTAGCTACGTCGACACTTCCTAATTAATTTTTTTTTTGATCGTCACTTCCTAATTATAATTAATTATATTGGTTTTGTGTTAATCATTTAATCACATTTTGGTTTCTTAGTTGTGGTGATCATCATATACTCCGTATTACCCTCTCTTGACCACATATCAGTTGTTTTTTCTATTTCTCCCCGAATTGACTGAGGTAATATATACTCTCCGTTTCATTTACTTGTCTTCGTATTTTTTGGATTGTCTTAAAATGAATGTAACATTTCCTTATATGGAAACAAATTTGTAGGATATAGCATTTCATTTTATTTTTACTCAAATTTCAACCATAATTTTTACTTTTAACCATTTTATTAACAATTTGTTAAGTCAAATTAGGATATATAAAATGGGAAGGAGGTAATATGTACGGAGTAGTACTCTTCGCGTCCCTGATTAAACTTCCAAATTTCTTTAATTGGCGTTCCAAATTAAAATTTAACTTTCCTTTTATAGTAAAAAACTTATGATTCACAATAATTATTACACATTTTTTTCTTTTTGCACAACTCTCAGCAACATTTTTTTATAACACTAGTCTTAATCTCCTTCTCAAATATATATACTTTAAAAGTTAATTTAAGGCGGAATGAATTATACTAGACTCACATTTTTTATAGCACTAGTCTGTTGTGCATTTCGTTTAGCCAGTGTAGACCCTCCAAACATAGCTGCTGCCTGCTAGGCGGCTGCTATACATCATGATTACGGATCTCTGCACCATCAAAGTTAACAATTCTACTATATATGGAGTATATAATCCTTCTCCATCGACCCGTCTCCTTCTTGAATTGACCAAATAACAAAGCTAATCATGAACATATATATATATACCCCCGTCTCAGTACAGATTGCTACCCGGAGTATGTTTTTTGGAGTTTCATGCAATAATAATGTTTTTTTTTTTTGAGAAAATGCCTTAATTAGGACTAAATTATAATAAAAGTGCAAATCTAAGACTTCAATGTTTCATAATGTTCCGTAGTACTTAAAAGAAGGGAGTTGACATCACTACCCTTAATGAAAAAGTCAATTTCTGTATTATTAGTCACTATTATTACAGATTAAAACATACGGAGTTCAACAAAGGTGCAGTTCGTGGATTCAAGCATCCAAGCGGCACCAGATCTGGGGAGCGACGACTGCCATCTCCAGCGGTGCCACCTCAACCGCCACCTTCGGCATCGCCGCCACCTCCGGCACCGTCGCCACCACCGTCGGTTGCCGCCGGCACCCATGTCATCGTCGGCGCCACCTCTTCCACAACTTGCCGCCGCTTCTACCACCACCAATGTCACTTAGCCAAATGTTGTCACTGCCATAAGCCGCCGCCACCACCAGGCGCCTCCGCCGTCATTCAACGCCGCCACCTTGTGTAGCACCGCTGGCCGTCGCCGGATCCGCAGCACCACCTTTGGCTAATCTAAAATATGTTAAAAGTGTTGTAGATATAATTGGGTCATTTAAATGCCATATTAATGACATTGGTATTAAAACAAAGATATGAATTTTATTGCCATCTGGGCATTTTTAAGGCATTACAAAATAGTGGATTCGGAAAAAAAAAAAATGCCATCATCATGAGTATGTTCCATCTTGATATTAATGTAAAAAAATTGACATTATAACTTGTATTTAATTTCCATCTTGATGGAATTAATGAAAAAAATGACACTATGTGACAATATAATAATTTCAATTCAAAGGGGAAAACATGTCATTATTTGTAATGTTTTTCAAAGTGAAATTGTCAAATTCAAATGAGTAATATTGTAAAAGTAATCTCATAAAAATGACACAATTCTGAAATAAATTTGCAATAGATGATATATAATGTGGAAAATAAATATAAAGAACTAATAATTCTGGAAATAATAAAAAGAAAAATGAGTGAAGATCAATATTGCCATCTTTAGAAGTAATATTTCCATTTTAATGAATTTAATGCCAAAAAATGACATTATATGTAAAAATACTCTCAAGAACATGGCATTAAAAGATAGTACTACCTTCTTGATAGAATGGTATTTGTCGGGAAAATAAGTGAGTATACAATTTTAAGATTCAAAACTAATGGTATAGAATCATACTATTTCCTGGTACTCTTTAGAGATTCAATCGGAAACCTAATTTGAAATTCTACCAACAGGTCTGATTGAGAATCAAGTAATCAAATTTTAAAAAAAAACTATGGAAAAAAATTTGTGAAAAAAGATTACAATTAGAGAACCATTTGGTATAGAAATTAGTAAGAAAAGGAGAAGAAAGAAATTGAGCAGAAGATCGAGGAGGAGAAAAAGAGGAAGAGAAGGGAGAAGAGGAGAAGATCGATACATACCTAGGACAAATGATCCCGCCGCTGCAAGCCACCGCTCCTGCCCGCCACTCCATCCTGTCATTGCACGCCGCCGCCGCCGCACGCTGCTGCTCCCACCGCTGCTAAAAACTGCCGAGATTTAAGATAGATCGTGAAGCGAGAGAAGATAAGAAGAAGATCTGAAGGAGAGATGGGAGTTTATGGTGAGAAAGAAGAGAGAGAGTGTGTGAGGAGAAAACAAAAAAAATTAAAGCAGATGCGAATGGAAATCATTAAAGAGTCTAATCATTAAAAGGTGTAAAATAGGAATATGGAACGGCTGAGTCACTCAATAGCTCCTATGTAGGGAATAAATTAGCAAATACTCCTATTTGGGAACTTTGTCTTTATTTTAGTCCTAATTAGTTTAATTACTTTTTTTTATGATCATGCAATAATAAAGTTAAAAATGTAAATTTGTGCTGTTTAGAGAAAAGAAAAACAATTAGAATTACAGGTTAATTGGAAAAAGTTTTGTATAAAGAAAGTTGACATAGCTAATGTGCTAGCTAGGGACAATAGCTAATGTGCTAGGGCAATGGGAGTATGTATTTCCAATTGCCGATGTTACTTCCTTCAATCACATTTGAGTCTTTTGAGTTTTTAAAACATGAACAAAATTTAAAAGTAGGAAATTCCATGTTATATCCATGATTCATTTAGTTCCTTCAATGACTTTTACTAGTAATTTTAGTAATTATAATTGTGTTCAATTCAATTGTATAGTGACTACATAATTACTATAGTACTCGTAGTACACTATTTTTATACATGTGTTATATCTCATTAATATTTAAAAACAAACCTCATAAAATAATGCGTTGTCTATTCATAGAAATTACTCAAAGGAAATATGTCTACAATATCATGAAATTCTTAAAGAATGTGAAGAAAACATGAATTACTCCATAATACACGTACCAACAACACTAATTATTTAAAGTTCCCAAAAGTTCTCAATATATATTCCTTTCGTCTCTTAAAATTTTGCGAATTTCGACAGACCTTGCAACGAGAATAATAAAGGTGGTAGAAGTTGTATGGTACTACGTAATGTTTACACAGAGGAGACAAAAGTAACATGAACTACAAATTACTTGATTAAAAAATAACAAAGTTTTTGAACAAACCAAAGATGTAAAGTTTTAAAGTTATCGATACATATTCTCCACAAACTTAGCTTACATGCGTGTTTTCTCCGAAATGGATGTTAAACAACCATATTTTTATCCGAATTCAAAGTGGTAGCGGCCTAGCGCCTAGCTCAAGACATAAAACAGCAAATTTTATAAATTGGTAGAATGTAATTCATTTTGTATCTTACGGGTTTTTAATTCAAAGAGGAAGGACAAAGATTTACTTGAAAGTTTCTAATTTAAAAATATACGGATCGTAGTAACACATTGAGGTTGTTAATGTTGACATGAAGAAATAAATAGCAGCAAGTGTAAGGAGTGTGAGGTAAAACAATAAGAGGAAGTGGAAGCAAGTAGATCCAGATTAAGCAAGGAAGAGCTGTTTACTAATTGCCTAAGACAATGTTACCGTTTGGGAACTTGTTCACATGTGGAGACAGAGCTGCAAATGGTGTGGACCGTTGGGACAGGTCCTTTTGTCTCTGATCCAAGACAGCTGGGGCAGTTTGGACTCTATTGCATTTGTTTAATCATATTCTGGGTTCTTTACTTATTTAATATTTCCCTAGGGTATTTGTTTAGTCTATTTTTATGTATTGGTTCAGCATGATGAAATACTAAGGGATTAAGTTCTTCATTTCTACTCTCTCTCTCTCTCTCTCTCCCATTCTCCATGTTTCTCACTTAATCTCTCTTTTATTCTCACAAAATCTCATGGTATCAGAGAAAAAAATTGCTCCTGAAACCTAATTCTCTGTTCTTTTCTCTTACATTTTCTCTAAAATTCCGCAAGTTACTCTGATTTATTTTTCAAAATTTCTTTCTCACACTGTTCTTGAGATGTTCTTGATGGATCTGGCAGAAAACTCAAAAATGGTGGTGATTCCAGTTACTCTTAAGGGAGCTAACTATCTACTGTGGGCAAGGCTTACTAAAACAGCTCTTGGAGGCAGAGGACTCTGGGAAATTGTTGAAGAAGGCAGGAACCCAACAAAGAAGACCATCCAAGAAGAGGATGGCAAAGAAGTGGTGGTAGCTAATGCTGGTGATAAGAAGAAAGGTCAGGAGGACCTCACGATGTTGACCATTCTCCAGCACAGTCTTGAAGCCTCTATCCAGGAAGCTTACTCCTACTGTGAAACTTCCAAGGAGTTGTGGGATACACTTCAGAAAGTGTATGGAAACAAGTCTAACATCAGTAGAGTGTTTGAAGTCAAGAAAACTATCAACACTCTTAGTCAAGAGGACACATATTTTGATAGACACTTTGGGAAGTTCAGATCTTTGTGGGCTGAGCTAGAGATGCTGAGACCAGCAACTGTTGATCCAAATGTACTCAATGAAAGGAGGGAACAAGACAAGGTCTTTGCTTTGCTGTTTACTCTCAATCCAGGCTATGGTGACCTAATCAAGCACATCCTAAGGAGTAATGAGTTACCATCACTAGATGATGTGTGCTCTCAGATTCAAAAAGAGCAAGGTTCAGTTGGTCTCTTTGGAGGAAAAAGGGCACTTATCATGGCTAACCAAGCAGAAGGAGCAGAAGGCAAAGCTGAGGGTGTAGCAAACAAGGGCTCTTACAAACCAGAAGATAAGAAAGTGTGGGTGTGTGATCACTGCAAGAAAAAGGGCCATGGCAAGGACAAGTGCTGGATCCTTCACCCATATCTCAAGCCTCTGAAGTTTAGGACTCCTTATGCCAATGCAAGAGCTCACTTCTCTGGTGAGGTGGGAGAACCATCAACTCCTATGCGCCTCATGCCTGCTTGTGAAGGAAAGGTCTTAACATTCAGTGGTGGTTCAGCTGTGAGGACTGCACAAGATGAGACAATCAAGAGGTCAGACATTGAGGCTCTCATCAAGGTCCTCAAAGAGAACTCTGGTAACACACTTGGTATCTCCCTTAGTGCATCATATAAATTGCCTGCTGCTCTTGTTAGTGCAATCAATGCTTCTAGTAATGTTAAGCCTCTAGTTATAGACTCAGGAGCTTCTCACCACATGATTAGTGATGTTAGGTTGATTAGTAATATAGAGCCTATGCTAGGAAATGTCATGATTGCAAATGGACATAAAATACCAATTAAAGGTGTAGGAACTCTAAAACTATTTGATAAAGATACTAAAGCCTTTTATATGCCAACCTTTGCTTCAAATTTATTATCTGTTAAAAGAGCTACCGCTGACCTTAATTGTAATGTGATCTTCAGTCCTAATGAAGTTGTGTTTCAGGATATTGAGACTCTTAAATTGATTGGCAAAGGTGTTACAAAGGAGGATTTGTACCTGCTTGAAGACACCAAGGCTGCTTCAATTTTACCTTCTGTTTTTAGTTCAATTCCTGTTTTAAACAATGATGTATTATGGCATGCTAGGCTAGGTCATCCACATTCTAGAGCACTGAACCTTTTGTTGCCTAATGTTTCTTTTCAAAATGATGACTGTGAAGCTTGTATTCTTGGCAAACATTGCAAGTCTGTTTTTCCGAAGTCTTCTACCATTTATGAGCACTGTTTTGATCTTATACATTCTGATGTCTGGACTGCACCTTACATATCTAGGGAGAATCATAGATATTTTGTCACATTTATTGATAAAAAATCTAAGTATACTTGGCTAATGATGTGCTTATATTTTACACATTTTTTAGGCTTAGTTTGTTAATAATCTTGGTCACTTAAGTTGTATATTTGTACATATTTTTATTATTTATCGTTACTTTGTACGTGTGCAGTCCTATGCATGTATTTTTGTATTTTCAGGTACTTTTGATACTATTTGATACATTTGTGTGTGAAGAAAAGAAGAAAATAAAAGTTCAAGTTGGAGATCAATAAAAGTGGAATTTCCTACAAAGCAAAAGAGTAAAATGAAGAAAAGAAGCAAATGATAAAAAGGGTGGAAGCATCTGGGATTCAATCCTTCGACCAAGGGAATGAGGGAGCAAATCTGAACCAGTGAGCTAAATGTCAAAGTTGCAAAGGTTTAGCTGGAGCTTATTTTAATTCCTTTCAACTGCAGCAAGAAAAGACGAAAAAAAACGTCAATAGATGGGGTCGAACACGGGACCTCAGAGTCCTAGGAGCATTCCATTCCCAATGCACTGCTACGCGTTATTGATACTTAGACGCGATTTCTTGTACATATACTATTCGGTTCCGTAAATTCCAGCAATTAATCATTAATCATCTTATCATTATAAGGCTTAATCCATCTCCTTCCACACAATATCTCGAGCCAACTTCTCTCTAAACCTCCCAGAATCATTTCCTCCTCCTCTCTTCATTCTTCATCTCCAAATCATCAACCAATCTTCAACATCAATTAATCACTTTCTCAATCAAGATTAAAGTCAAGATTAGCACCAAGCTCCAAGGATTGTCATCTATCACAAGTTTGATCTTCCTTATCTCTTTAAATCTTGTACTTCAATCATGAATTCATCTATTTCTAAGCTTCCCAACATGTATAGCTAAATAAATTTGGGGCTAGAAATTGGTTAATTAATTGTTCTTATCATGTTTTAATTTGTATTGATTTTAATTGTTAAGTTTGTTCTATTTAGATTGTTGTGTCCAGAAAATTAGTTATGTTATGTTTGTGATATATATTATGAGTACTCAATCATAAACATATTGTTTGTTAAATACACAAATGAACACTTTCTGAACACACCGTTAAACTTCTTTTACCTTGTCCCGGATTGAAGTTTTACGGGAGAATTTAATTATTTAATTATATTATTTACACCACGGGGTTGGGTAAATAATATAGTTAATAATTAAGGTTGTCGTTGCACTTAAACAACTAGTCTCGTTTTGGCCATCACTGGGAAATGTTGACTGGTTACTTATTTTAGATGACTTGTGTTGGGTCCTAAAATATTTATCCACAACTTCTCACAATCTATCTACGAATAAAATTAGCAATTATTTCTTTCAATTAAACATTGAACAATTAGTTACCAATTTCTACCGCTACTTGCTATTGGTTGAAGTTTGTGTTGATAAAAATCTCTCATCTCAATCACTTTTATTTTATTACTTTTCCAAGCAACCAAAAAAAAATCAAAAGAAACGCACTTCCAACTTTAATCCTTAGTTTGTGCTTAATTATTTTATTTCCCGCTTCTCTGTGGTTCGACACCCTACTTCCTTGGGTAAAAAATAGTTGTGTGCCCATTATATGCTACACACCAGCTAACTATGATTCAAACTAAAGATAGAGTGCTAGATGCTTTTATTATTTTCTAGAACTACATAACTAATCACTTTAATGTTAAGATCAAAGTGTTCAGGTCAGATAATGGTGGAGAATATACAAGCAATGCTTTCAAAAATCATCTAGCAAAACATGGGATTATTCACCAAACCAGCTGCCCATATACTCCACAACAGAATGGTGTAACTGAGAGGAAGAACATACATCTAATGGAGGTGGCAAGGTCCATGATGTTCTATACCAATGTGCCCAAACGTTTCTGGAGTGATGCTGTCATGACAGCATGCTATCTCATCAATAGAACCCCAACAAGGGTGCTAGATGATCTCACGCCATATGAGGTATTGAACAAAAGAAAACCCTCTATTGATCACTTGCGTGTGTTTGGGTGCTTGTGTTATGTTTTGTAGCCAGAAGAGAGGAGAAATAAGCTTGAGGCTAGAAGTACTAAAGCTGTGTTCCTTGGTTATTCTCCTAACCAAAAAGGCTACAAGTGTTATGATTTAGATATGAGAAGGATGCTGGTCTCTAGAGATGTAAAGTTTGTGGAATCAAGAGGATATTATGAGGAGAAGAATTGGGACAAGCTCAAGGAGCTCTTTCAGACATCCTCTGATAGGGCAGACAATCTGAGGCGCATCATGGAGAGTCTTGGGATCAGTATGTTTCAATCACACCAAGAAGCAGGATCAACAAATAACCAAGAGACTGGACCTGCTCAGGAAGAAAGACAAGGTCTGGATACTATGATTGTAGAGGTTGATCAAGTCGGAGATGATTCCCATCCTGATCCTGAAGGGGGGAGTCAAGAACAACCACATATTGGTCAGGTTCCTGATCAGGATGAGAGACAACAAGAAGAGGCAGTAGAACAGCAAACTGAAGCAGATTCAGCTGGGAATGAGCAGAGAGTTGAGGAGGTCCAGCCATTTAGGAGAAGTACAAGGCAGAGGAAACCTGAATCCAACTGGATCAACAAAAGATTTTACTTCAACAGTCAGGCAGTAGATCATCCCATCCAAGCAGTCTGCTCTCTTGCTTATTACCCAGTGGAGCATCAGGCGTTTATCACTAGCATAGATCAAGAGTACATCCCAAAGACTTATGAAGAAGCAATGGAACTTGATGAATGGAGAGACTCTGTTGGAGATGAGATCAATGCCATGGTCAAGATTGATACATGGTATGAAACCGAGCTCCCCAAGGGCAAGAAGGCAGTGACAAGCATGTTGCTCTTCACCATCAAATACCTAGCAAATGGGAAACCAGATAGGAGGAAGACAAGGCTCGTGGCAAGAGGATACACTCAGGTCTATGGGGAAGATTACCTTAATACTTTTGCACTAGTAGCCAAGCTCCATACCATCAGAATTGTTCTATCTTTGGCAGTGAACTTGGAGTGGGATCTATGGCAAATGGATGTCAAGAATGCTTTCCTTCAAGGTGAATTAGAAGATGAAGTCTGCATGAGACCACCTCTTGGTATGGAAAACCTTGTGCAACCAGGAAATGTGCTGAGATTAAAGAAGGCAATCTATGGGTTGAAGCAATCACCAAGAGCCTGGTATCACAAGCTAAGTACAACTCTCAATGGAAGAGGCTTCAACAAATCTGAAGCTGATCACACCCTCTTCACTCTTACCACTCAACAAGGCATTGTGGTCATACTGATTTATGTGGATGATATCATCATCACAGGAAGCGACAAGGAAGGTATCATCTTAACCGAAGTTTTTCTTGAAGCCTCCTTTGATATTAAAGACTTAGGTGAACTAAAGTACTTTCCAGGGATTGAGATATGTCGATCTAAAGAGGGGCTGTTCTTAAACCAAAGAAAGTACACACTTGATCTATTGAGTGAGACAGGTGATCTAGGAGAAAAGAAAGCAAAGACTCCACTGGAAGATGGATACAAAGTGTTGCGCAAAGGGGAGTTGAAGACAAACCATTTGAGGATGTGAAGCTGTATAGGAGGATGGTTGGAAAACTCATCTATCTAACCATCACAAGACCAGACATTTGCTTTGCTGTGAACCAAGTCAATCAATAGATGCAGGCGCCAAGGATTCACCATTGGAACATGGTTGAAAGGATACTGAGGTACCTAAGAGAGGCACCAGGCTAATGAGTTTGGATGGGATGCAATAGAAGCATATAAATTGTGGGATATTGTGATGCTGATTGGGCAGGAGATAGAGTTGATAGGAGATCAACTACTGGGTATTGCACCTTCATTGGAGGCAATTTGGTGTCTTGGAAGAGCAAGAAATAGAAAGTAGTGTCATGTTCAAGTGCTGAAGCAGAGTATAGAGCCATGAGGAAGCTTACAAGTGAGTTGACTTGGATCAAGGGGCTGCTTAAAGACTTGGGGATTGAGACTACAACACCAATCACTATGCGTTGTGATAATCAAGCTGCCATACACATTGCCAGCAACTCAGTCTTCCATGAGAGAACAAAACACATTGAAGTAGATTGCCACAAGGTGAGACAAGCTGTAGAACAGAAGATTATTATACCTTGCTACACAAGAAGTGAAGATTAGTTGGCTGACATCTTTACCAAGGCTGCAAGCACTAAGGTCTGCGAGTTCATTCATTCAAAGCTTGGACTTGTAGATCTCTCATCACACTGATCCTCTTTGCCATGAGGTGTTCTGCTCTTTTTCCTTGGCTTAGCTTTTATTCTAAGTGGGTTTTCCAAGTTAAGGTTTTAATGAGGGAATGCTTCATGGTTTCCAAGCGTGACCAGTCCATATTATTATTATTATTATTATTATTATTATTATTATTATTATTATTATTATTATTATTATTATTATTATTATTATTATTATTATTATTATTATTATTATTATTATTATTATTATTATTATTATTATTATTATTATTATCGTTATCGTTATCGTTATCGTTATCGTTATCGTTATCGTAATCGTTATCGTTATCGTTATCGTTATCGTTATCATTATCGTTATCGTTATCGTTATCGTTATCGTTATCGTTCTCGTTCTCGTTGTTGTTATTGTTGTTGTTATTGTTATTGTTATTGTTATTGCTATTGTTATTGCTATTGTTATTGCTATTGTTATTGCTATTGTTATTGCTATTGTTATTGCTATTGTTATTGTTACTGTTATTGTTACTGTTATTGTTATTGTTATTATTACTATTATTATTACTATTATTATTATTATTATTATTATTATTATTATTATTATTATTAATTTATTATTACTATTATTATTATTATTATTATTACTATTATCATTATTATTATTATTATTATTATCATTATTATCATTATTATTATCATTATTATTATCATTATTATTATCATTATTATTATCATTATTATTATCATTATCATCATCATCATCATCATCATCATCATCATCATCATCATCATCATCATCATTATTATTATTATTATTAGAATTATTATTATTGTTGTTATTCTTATTGTTATTGTTATTATTATTATTATTATTATTATTATTATTAATTATTATTATTATTATCATTATTACTATGATTACTATGATTATTAATATTATTATTATTATTATTACTATGATATTTATTATTATCATGATTATTATTATTCTTATTACTGTTATGGTTGATGTTATTGTTAATAGTATTTTTTGTTATTATTATATTACACGGAGTAATTACAATTAAAATTATAGAAATAAATATTATAATTATAATTGATATTATAATTATAGAAATAATTATAACTAAAAATATAATTTTAATTATAATTATAGATTTTTTTTTGTTTACTCCAGGAGGCGTCTTGGGGGAGGGGGTCTGGGGGGCCCTGAAGTAAACTAGGTTGAAACTCACCCCATTGAGTTTCGAACTCGAGACCTCCCATAAGGGAGAGTGAGTCGGCGACCAGCTGAGCTGGACCGCTTCTTCTAATTATAGCTATATTTATAACTTGTGTAATACGTATAATAATAATTATACCTATTATAATTATGATTATAATTATAATTATAATGTTTTAATAATTATGATTATAATTATAATTATATTTAAATTATATATGTGTAATTACATTTTTAATTATAATATTTAAA
The DNA here is from genome assembly GCA_945859915.1 of Cuscuta epithymum. NCBI lineage: Eukaryota > Viridiplantae > Streptophyta > Magnoliopsida > Solanales > Convolvulaceae > Cuscuta > Cuscuta epithymum. The sequence continues at coordinate 1,619,550 of CAMAPF010000137.1, forward strand.
ATTATAATTATAATTATAATTTTAGAAATAGTTAAATCATATCAGATCAGAAGGATTCAGATCAGATCAGAAACATTCAGATCAGATCAGGAACATTCAGATCAGATCAGGAACATTCAGATCAGATCAGACCAGATCAGAAAGATTCAGATCAGATCAGATCAGAACTTAAAAAATTCAGATCAGAAACATTCAGATCAGGTGAAGAGAACAACTTCTTAATCTCTCTTTTATTCTCACTAAATCTCAGTTAAATGTGAAATAGTAAAGTCGTATACCATGACATTCGTAGATACTCCATATTTTGTACTCCGTAATATAGTCCGTATAATGTAATACATGTTCTTTTTTAATTGTATAAGTTTGACTTTAACATTCGTCCTTGTATAACTTTGACGATAAATATATTTAATTACATATTAATAAACATAATAAATAATTAATATACTGTATATGCAAAAAATATTTAGTATTTTGAAATTTCACATTATAGAAATTTAATACTAGTAATATTTTATACATAAGATATTACTAAGGTGTATAATGTTACGAAAATCACAATATTACAACTACGAAGTACGAAGTATTAAAGAACAGAATATACCACTCCCTCCGCCGAACAAATTACACAGACAATTGCAGTTTTTTAAATAATCTCTGTGCAGGGGCGGATCTAGAGATCATAGTTATTGGGGGCACTGTTCTTACTAAGGATATTTTTAGTGAGACTGTTCTAATCTCAAAGTAGATCAGATCAGATTTTGACAATTGTAAAATACGCATAGAACATACATCCACTCGATCAAACTAGTTTAGATCAGATCAGATCAAATTAGACCAAACCAGATTTTGAAAATTGTAAAATGCACATAGAACAAACATCCATGCCAGTTCAGATCATGTCAAACTCAAAGAAATCATACTATATAAGATAGAAAACTACACTCTTATTAAGAGCATCCTCACTACAAGTCATATATAAGATTGAACCAACAATATATACATTTATTTTAAAAGATGCAATTTATGTACTTCGTATATAACATTATTCAAATACGAAACCTTATGTAGTACATTTATCACAATTTCTCTCTACGAAAATTCATTTTTTTAAGGGTCCATCATCCCAATTTCGACCAATGTGATTTTTGAAGAAAAAAAATAGTTAACTATAAAGAGAAAATATACAAATAAGTTAATAAACTATCATTACAATATGAAAATTAATTATAGACTAAGAAAGATGTATATATATACAAACTAAATATTCGACATTCTATTTACTTTGAAATCCAACGTGACAACTTTTTTTAAATCATACTCTCCAAACTAGGTTTACGAATATCACTAAACAAATCAATCAAAAAACTCTCAAAAATCATGCAGTATAGATGATATACATGCTTGCTTTTCCGATCCGCCGCTTTTGCATTTCAAATATATTTTGAAGTATTCATTGGGGGCATTGTTATATTTTTATTGGGGGCATTGATCAATAACTGATTAAAAGTACAGAAAATTAATGTAAAAACACAAATGTTATTGGGGGCATGTGCCCCCATTGCCTATGCCTTGCATCCGCCCCTGTCTCTGTGTACACAGACAACTAAGAGATATGTACACATATGTTTTATACATTTTGTGTAATAATAGAATTTCTCTATATAATTTCATCAGATAGGTAAATCCAAAAGTAAATGAAAAGTTTAAAATGGAATACATACATGGAGTGCCTTACCTCTTATATTGACGTATAGTAGCTATCAATGTCGCGCATGCTACACTTAGCTTGTGAGTTTTATGTCGTACATTGAATTGACCATTGGTTTGCTAGCCCTAGCCAATTAATCTACGAACCCTATGTAACGTTTATTTAGCTAATCGAATTATGTTTGGAATTGGAAGTTGATTTTTCAGCTTTACTGTACTTTGTATGTGTTCAATTCAACGTATCTTAATTTTGTGGGTACATGTGGAATATAGTACTGAGCAGAAATGATCTCACCTGCGGTGATTATGGAATATTACGGAGCATATTGTCCTGCTTTTTCGCGTTACGTTGGATAACAAGGTTTTTTTAGCTCCATTGTTGGATAAGGCATGATGATGAAGGAGCATATGGGTTCTCGAGAAAGTTATTCCCAATTCCGAAAATGTTTATGAGATAACGACGTATTTGATATGAATAGGTTCGTGGTTTTACTTTGAGGATGGTGATGACGGAGTGTTTTTGGATCTGATTCTTAAAACTGATTCTGCTTCTTCAAAGAGCAGAAGGAGAATTTGGAGTGTTTGGGTGAAAGCGAAGAAGTGATTCTGGTGCTATAATTTACTCCTAGAATCAGTTTTTTTAGAAACTGGGGGAAATCACCTTCTGAAAACTGATTCTGCTTCTGCTTTAAAAAAGAAGCAGAAGCAGAATCAATTCCAAACACCTCTGATTAGAATGTTTTTAATATGACTACTTTAAACAAGATCAAATTAGATTAGTACAAATTCTAGAATAACAAAGACATAAACAAATCACATAATTTAGGCAATTACTTTGTATAAAATATACAAAGATCAACACTTATTACCATACTAGTTTTATACACGCGCGTTGCGCGAAAAGGTGAGTGCCCAATAAATTGTGTTGCAAATTATGTACTTAGTATGATGTATATGTATTTGATATGATTTCTTTAGCATTTAGCATGTTAACATGTAGAAAAGTCAAAATAGTTGAATTCTAATAGGAAGTGTGAAAAAACCATAAGTGGCCTCAAATCATAATAAATCCTTTTATATATAAACTTATTACAAACTAATTGTAGAATACAAAAGAAGAAATAACTTGTGATGAAAGAAATCTATCGTAATCAAATCATTCTATAAAAAATTAAGCATGTAGTAACATGGTAATGGATTGCTAATAGTCTAAGATTGCTTGCCAATTTTAAGGGAAAAGATAAAAATGTTTAGATAAATTTAAAGTTTTTTTACAAAAATCGTAGATAAGCTCTCACTATATTAATCACCGTACAAACCATGTTAATGATATTCCATCTTAGACACGTCACCACATAAGAATTAGGATTTTTTAACGGTGAAATAAGTTTGTACATACATGTTTAATAGTTCCATATTGAGATATTATTCGAAATAGGACTAAAAAGTTTGAAAATTCCAAAATATGACTGCCATGTTTTTATTCCCAAAATAGAACACATTACTGTCATGTTTTGGCAGTACCAGACTTCAAACATGACAATATTTTTGAAACTTGACAATAATTACTCCTATTTTGGGAATAAAAATATAACAGTCCTATTTTGGAATTTTCAAACTCTGTATCCTATTTCGGGAACTTTCCCTTCTATATTTGATAATAAATAAATAGGAAAAAATGAAAAAAAAATGTTACTCAGCAAGAAATTACTATGTTAAGAAAGTTGCGAAGGACTACAGTGATTGTACACTTTAGCTCTTTCCTATTCAAAATATATTTAAATTTTTACTTGTCAAGGATAACACTAATTCCAGACCTTAGCCCTTTTCTTCTTTCTAAGATAAACATATTTTCTTCTTTCTAGGATAAGATAAGAGCGGAAAAGGAATTGATTGGCTTTCCTTCGATTCAGAAAGCCGTGAAGAATATACTGAATTGATTTTAGGCTGCCCACCTGTTTGAACATCACATGAGTGAGGGTAGAGTTACATGGAATAGAGGAAAAACTCATGAGTGAGGGTAGAGTTACATGGAATAGAGTTACATGGAAGTGAGGGAGAACTTGGGAAAAGCTTGAGAGAATTCCAGTCAATGATAAATGGGTGAAAGAAATTCTGGAATTTTAGTGTTGATATTCTTAGTAGCAAATACTCCGTAACATGTTTTTGTTCTCTATTTTTTTTAACCCGGAAGGCAAACCACCAAAATCAGTGGGGCAAATGCCGGGAAACACTTGTCGAGTTTTATTGATGAGAAAAAGAACGAATACAAATGGAGAGGGGGATTAGACACCTCTCCGGAAGGCATATCTTCCACAATACATGAGACGAAAGTAAAAGAAATACGGAAAGTAGAAAAAACCATGGGGGATCAAACCTTGCCCATAGTTACAACAAAATAACTATGGGCCGAAACAAAGAATTAGTAACACCTAATATAAGAAAGTTGTAATTCATCCGCCAAGATGGACCTACGAACCAAAACAGGAAGCTCAATGGGCCGAAAGTAGGAAATAACGTCATCCCCATCAGGAAAGTAGCTTGCCATAAAGTGGGCAGCCCAATTAGCCTCACGATAAATATGTCTGAAAGATACCGGGCAGTCAACCGACCACCGCCTTAGATCTGCCAACAACGACCCCCACCTCCCGTTCCAGGTAGTATCATCGAGCAACTCCAAAATCACCTGAGAATCGGTTTCAGTCTCAAAGCCGCAGAAACCAAGCTGAAGCGATAAAATGACAAATTATGGTATTGTTTCAATTTAGATATACATCTAAGTCTTGTTTCAATTAAAGCTCATCAAGCAATAAAATGACAAATTATAGTATTTCATTATTTTTCATTGTCTCAAAACCATCTTTATAAATGTTCCACATCTTGTGGTCGCTTGAGCAGTTACTAAACTTTCATTAAGTCGTGTATGAAATGAGGGTTTTATAGAGTTAGATACGTGTATCGGTTCACATATACGGGTATTGGAAGTATCGGTTTTTTTTAAAATTAAGTCTGATACTTTTATTAAATTACGGATACGGACTCAATACGTACATGACGCGTATTGGTGAGTATCGGTATCCGATACGCCATTAGGGTGAAGTATTGGTGCACCATATAACAATGGAAACCAACAAATAGTTGGTAGCTCTAAAGTCTAAACCAACTCTTTTACAGTTTTACATTTGTATATATGTAAAAAAAATGTAAAATTTGATCAGTCTCTTTCCCATCGAAATTATTTTTATATTTTTCTTATCTGTAAGTCTATATATATTCAATTTTAATAAAGCAAACTATGGTTTGGCATCGAAGAATGGTTGGGCAAGAGCAAATATAGTAACCCAACCTGATTAATTAGTGTCCATAGTCAATCACTTTTATCCCTAAAGGCTACAGTAGCAATATGGCCTGAGTTAGGAGTACCCACCATAGCTGTTTTTACAATGCCGCGCCAATTAGATTATTGTTCGGCATATATATACTCCATATACAACTTCTAAAGTCATTAACTACTTGTGGAAGTAATCGACTACTTGACAACGTTGGGTATTTCTTCCTCTTCTTAACGGAAGTTTCAATTAACGGAAGCTACGGAGATAGGTGGGAGTAAACATTAACGTACAATACCTTGAGCAGAACTTACAATATAATAATGCTATAGAGTTACACCAACACATTTTTAATACCTAAAAGACTCTGACCCTCATTGGTCTTTATAAGATTTTAGAGATTAGGAAATACTCTTCTCATTTGTAGCATGAATTATGAGTGAAGGTCTCAATTGGAAACGGATCGGAAAAGAATAAAAAGATAAATGTCTTGTTTGGTACTCATCAACTGTTTGTATCCAAGGATTATGTTAATTATTTTGGACCTATATTTGATGTTTGGGTGTGCTTGATACAGTTGGTAGTTTGATAGGAAAAGTAAAAAATACGTGACTAAAAAACAGCTATTGAGTTTTTAATCCTTCGTAAGATAATTCAACATAAAATCTACAAACAAAAGAGTGATGGGGAGTATAAACAAATGATGTTTACTGACCAGATCTGACTATATATACCAGACCAGTTCAAATTTAAGCATTTCACTCAAACTAAAAACAAATTTAAACATTTCACACAAACTAAAAAGTCATTAATCTTATAATCATATGTGTATGTACATTATTTATATCCATACTCGATTCATTTCATAAATTCAGTTTGTGTGGTTTGTCAAAAGAATTGATAGAGAAATATGAGGAGATCGAGATCATGTAATAGTAAAAGTAATGATGATTATATACTTCGTATAATTTTATTAAAATTCATCCAAGGGAAAATATAACTATCTCAATAGCCCTTACATTTTAACAGCTTATTGGCTGAATATAAAGTTATGGCTAATGATGTTTTCTTTTGGCCTATAATTTGTTGTTCTGGTCTGATTTAGTATGGTAAATGTCTGGTCTCTGTGTATTTTATGTCTGTCCATGTCTGTTCTGATCTGGTCTGGTCTATTTAAGGCTGACCTGATCTGATTTGGTCTGACTTAAGATTGAAAACAGACGAAAAAAAAACAGTTGAATGGAATAAATATAAAAACTAAATGCAACTGAAATTTTGGGTCGAAAAGCTTAATAAAGAAACTATGTTTGCCAAACTTGCATTTGAACTTATCTATCTACCCTCGCCAGGGAAGAAACGAGCGGCTAGGGTTTGAATGCTTCTTTTAGTTATTTTTGCTTGTTTCATTTGCTACTTTTTCGTTAAGCACATCCCGTTTAATTTCCGTTGAATCTCTAGCATATTCAGCGATTAGTCTTGTTCATCGTTGGGCAGCCTATTCTATGTCTGATTAGAGAGTGAGGGAGCATATTGGCTCTAAGGAGTCTAAAGGGAAGGTCTGGGTGGTTGGAAGGCTGGATGTTTGGATGTTTGTTTCTATGAGTTTCATATAAGCAGTTGCTTTTCGAGTTGCTTGTATCCACCTTTATATTCACCCTTATACACACCCTTGTGAAGGTTTTTTTGTATGTGAATCTCGTTCACAAACAAAACATGTCTTATTTTACCTGTGCTAATAAGCATAGACAAAATTAACGTATTTTGTCTGTGAACGAGATTCTCAGATTAAAAATAAGTCTTTCACAGACATGATCGGTATAAAAATGGAATAAGGGTGAAAATATCATTTTTCTTTAGAAAGGAAAAGGGTAAAAATTGGCCAAATGTGCATCCCATGACTATAATCTGTCGTTAATAAGAGGTCAAGGCTTCACTCTGTTACTCTTCTCGTAATAAGAGATGTCTTTTTGCAATAAGAGATATCTATATGGAATTATGCCTTTGACCGTTCCGACACCCCACACATTGCTTTGAGCTAGGGGTGTCTTTACGCCCATGCATCCTTTTTAATGGGACCTAATCTTGCTATATTAGCTTTAGTTTAGCTTTTGTGTGTGTTTTGGTATAGAGGTTTGGTGTAAGGGAATCTGATGATACAGAGAAAGATCAAAACCAAAGCATGGACCACTCATATCTTTATTTAATACGGAGTATGTCAATGCTTTGCTGGTTTAATTATTTATTGATTTAAGTGAAAATGCTATAAAACTGCCTAATACAATTTCTGATTAGTTTTAAATCAAAGAAAAAGAAGTGTTAATGTAAAAATAAGAATGATTGTCTTGTTTCAGATTAGATTTGATGTCTCTAAAAGTGCCAACAATGCATCATATTGGATCAAATGTGCGGTGACATTTGTCGAAAATAAATGAACTATTTTGGAATCGTGTAAAACATGAAAAAGTGCAGTATTTAAAATTATATAAAAGTGCAGTTTAGCAAATTAAAGTTCAAAATTTGCACTTTTCACACTAAATACTCTTTTTATTGGAACCACACACATTATTTCTGTTAATGTATATTGTCTCAATAACGCTTCCTCTATCAACCACAAAAGTTTTGTGAAACCATATCTGACTCTTATGGAGTCACATAGGGTTTGTTGACATCATCTCCATCACACATCATTTTATTGGAGGTTTTCACTAAAATGATGTGTTGGAAAAATGTGTTGAACCAATATAATACTCCTTATCTATTTTTGTACAAACATAAAGATAATACTTTGTGCTTGAATTTTAAATTTTAGATACAGTTTCTCATTATAAGCGTATTAGAAATTTTTTAAATGTTGTAATATTATTTATAAAGTATTAAATAAATTATACGGAGTATAATTTTGAAAAATTTAAAGTTTTCCCGGGCCAGGCGGCCCAATGGACTACCCGGCCCGCTCTTATGGGCGGGTATGGACATAGGGTTAGGCTCGTTTTTGCGGGCCAGGCTGGGCCCGCTCACACATGATGGGCAGAAAACTTATGAAAAGCCCGGCCCGAGCCCAGCCCGAGCCCGCTTTTGTGCAGGTCTATAAAAGATTGAATGATGTTGATAGTGAGTTAGTGACACATATCTCATATTCTCATATGATTTTATAAGGGAGTCACTTGTGGTTCCTTGTTGCCACTTTGAGTCCTTGACTCGATAACACGTTAATCACCCTAATAGTAATAAACCTTCTACTCATGCATAACTGCATACGAGAGATTTAGTCCATCACATGTGATCTGTAACCTTCACACGATCGTTGCGAGTTTTGATCCTTTGTCAATGTTTCAACTTTCCTATTACTCAGCTAACTGAGAGTCTGAGTCTAATTGAGCTACTAGTGCGGGTGAGTCATCTGTGTTTCTTTAAAAGTTAAAACTACTCGATTGATGTGTGAAGAATTTGTACATTAGTTCTGTGGGGTGTGTGACTTGATTTGTAGCCATACGCTTTCACACGGTATTAATTTGATCCTATAATAAATAATTCGAAAAGATAGTGTTACTACGGATCATAATTGATCAAATAATGTAACATGAGATCAACTTTTCGGATTTTTGTTCAGCCGCAAAAGAAGCTAAGACGGCATAACCTTCTTGGCTTTATTTAATTTTTATTGAAATTTTAGATGCCTTTTCATACTTCAATATGAACTACTCTTGCAATCTCAATGTTATCTCCTATTTTGAATTTGTATAAAATTAAAAGCCCGTTTGATAACATTGAAATTGGTTAAATTGGCTGATTCTGCTAAAGTTTATGAAGTTTTGACTAAGATAACTGGATTAGCTGATTCCGTTGAATTATAAAAAATTGTATTTAAAAAATATTTTATTATTAAAATAAAGAAAAAAATTATATAAGAATAGTTAAAATGAGTCTTTATAGTCACTTAAGTCAACTCAATCAGAAAAGTAACTACAAACTTACTTATTTTTATCATTAGACAATTCGATGTGAAATAAAATGTAAATGCTGGATGATAAGCCAAATACAGAGGACACCAAAATATAGTTGAAGTTACTTTTCTATTGAATTTGTTGAAGCTATTGTAGAGGGTCATCAAATTTTCATTTTTTCATACTCCGTATAATTCTTTCTTTATTTCATTAATAAATAACATTTTAAATCTAATTTTTATATAATTCAGAACATTCAACCACTTTATCCATATATAACTTCATCAATTTTGGAAAATTCAGGCGCTTTAAATGTTTTTAAACGGAGTCCAAGAAAGTGAAAATGGTATGGTTGAAAATTTTGCAAAGGAAAAGAATTTATATGAACAATAAATTTTTATCATAAAAGGAAATTGGAACTTATTTTGGATGCATGAAAAAGAAATAAAAACTAATAAAAGTATTATTACTAAATGAATAAAATGAAATAAATAAATATATACTACGTATATTACTAAACGAATAAAATGGGCTCTTGTAGATAAAATATTATCTGTTAGTACTCTGTATTTAAGATAATTTGGAAATGCTAAAATTAGTTAAATCCAGGAAAAAGTTCTGAAATAGGAATAGAAAACTTTGAAGTTTTCAAAACGGGAGTACTATGTTTTCTCCCTAAATAAAAGTAATTGTTGTTATGCCTTGATATTAGGAAATATTTTTCAAAAGTGACAGTAATTAAGTCATTTAAACTTGTTGGGATATATTATCCCGGTCCGGAGCCCAAGACTTGACATAGTACGGAGCCCGTCCGGTAAGGTCCGTTTCGGCCCATTTTGGCTATCCGGCCCACCTTGGCCCAGTAGGCCCGTATTTGGCCCATTAGGGTGGAGAGCACCCTTCCCCATTCCCCTATAAATATGAGGCTTCCCTCCATGTTTTAGGGATCCTCTTTTAGCTTCCTTCTTCCTTTTTCCTCTAGAATAGCTTGCAAAGACTCCATTAATGGGAGCTCAAAATGTACTATGTAATGGTGAGAAGAGTCCTAATGAGAAAGAGAGGGCTTGGACATTGGCCTAAAAAGTCCCGTGGTTTTCTCCCTTTCCGGGTTTCCACGTAAAAATAGCTTGTTCATACACATTTATACATATATTTATTATATCGTGTTGGATTAAACTCAACATTGGCGCCGTCTGTGGGAATTCTAACATATTTTTACTCATATTAAGGGAGATTTCTTTTAAATCTACTATTTTTATTAGGGAAAATGGAAACTAATAATCCAACCTTTTATTAACAGTCTTCTTACAATAGTCTCACCTTTTCGTTATTCATAAATAATACAACCTTTGCACCTCATCTTCATTCACTGGTCACTGGCCGGTTGATGACCTGCTATTCCATGAAGGTTGGATTGTAAAAAGACTGCTAAAAGGTTGGATTATTTAATTAGTTTCCATTTTCCCTTTTTATTAAAATTGTTGTTAAAACGACCAAACATCAGGGGCGTCTTTAGCATTTCGGAGGCCCTAGACAAAAAAAAAAAAATACGTTGCAAAAGACGGGCTTAGGCAGGGCTTAGGCGTGAAAACACGTTTTGATTTGTTTTTTTATCATTTATTTTTATTTTCCTTGATCTATTTTTAATGTCTAAGTTTAATATTAAACAAAGTTATTCAAGAACATCATATTATCGGGTCCCGAATCTGGCAAATATATTTACCAGTTACACAAAAACTAGATCCGGAAAAAGTAACTGAATGATAATATTAATATTACTAGAAAGAAATAATAGGTAATGTATTACCAAAATAAGAATATTGAAAAACAATGGGTCAATGGGATTTAGTAACTTTTAGTGAGTATAATTTGGTTTAAACTTTACATTATATTATATACTCCGTACTATTGTGATATACCAAGTATAAAAGTAATAAAATTAGTAGGAGTAATAATTTGTAAGGAGTAGTGACATACGGAGTAGCTTATAATTATTCAATGTAATGTAATAGTACTACATAATACGGAGTGTTAGTGCTTCGGTATATGCCAGCTTCGAAGTCGAAGGCCCTCTTTCAAAAAAAAAAGTCGAAGGCCAGGATAAACTTTTCGCCTTTTAAGTAACGCAGTCTAGCATCTTTCCCACACCGGTGAAAAAAGCAAAGTATGTCTTCATCCACCCTTATAAATAACCCCACATACCCTATTGTCTTTAAGAATCAGCTTCTAGCTTTAAGAACGCCATGGAGGGAGTCAAAGTCACATGGCTGATAATACAATCAAAGAAAAGAACTAAACAAAACGATAAAAGGACTTATGTATGTCGTCCGCCCTCAAACCAAACTTAGAATATATCACCTCTGTAGAAGCAATAATATTCGCCGATCCTGTAATGGGCTTAACTGAGCCAATGACTAGCAAACCACACTCCTCATTACATTACTTAAAATCTGGAATCTCTCTGTTAGGAAATAAGAAAACGTCCACAACAACATGGAATCTGAAAGAAAAACACAAACAGAATAAAACGGAATTAAAACAGAGTTCACCCATCTTCTTCCAAACCCTAACCTTGCTTGCACTCCATGGCTGCGGCTCGGGGGGGGGGGGGGGGGGGGGGGGGACGCGCCCGCCGCTTATCCGCCTCAATAGTCATGCTTTTGTAGGGGGGGGAGGGACGCGCCTGCCGCTTATCCGCCTCAATAGTCATGCTTTTGTATTGAATGACGATATCCTCTTTTGACATCCCTTGTTGATGAATCGAAACCATACTCCGGCTTGAAACCATACTTACACAAATTGCAATTTCGGCTTCTTCAACAACCATGATAGGACTGCAAACGAGCTCGAAACACTGCTGCTTCCAAGCCGGGGAAAACAGAAAGAAATGAACACCGGTGCCGTGATCAAATTGATCACCACCGGACAATCCAAGCTAGGCGTTGCCTTGCGGCAACCCTAGAGAGAGCAAAGAAAACGTCCGAAGACGGCTGCAAAAGAAACGTCCGAAGACGGAAACCCTAGAGAGAAGTTTCAATTTTTTTGACTAAACATGCAGAGTTGTGAAAAATAATATTAAAGTATTTATCAACCAGTTTCACAAAGTTTTGTCAACTTTTTTGATTTTATCGTCCAAACAAATTTTCTTATATATTCCATTTAAAATAAGAGATGCAAAGTATGCACTTAAACAACAAAATTACTTCTCAGTCTTCTACACAAATATCTATCACCGGGGGTGAAGTCATATGGAGACAAAATTTAGTCACAGGGGAGACAAGAAGGAACATAAACAATAAAGAGAAAATTTTCCAAATGGGATTAAAATAAAATTCATAAAAAGAAGCATCATTTTTGTATTTTCAAAATAGGACTTATTCACTCCTATTTTGTCAAAATTTAATCCAATTATTTTTTAATAGAACTACATAAGGTCTGTTTGAGGAATAAAACAATTTTTGTCCTATTTTTTTTAATCATGTGTATGTCATTATTTCACGAGGAATGGTCATGGCAGACCAATTATACGGGATCCGCCGTCTAACCCCCTGTGTTTGAGGTTCTTTCGGATGGAATTTTTTGATGAAGTTTTGTGAGCATGTTCTTCATGATGTGGATATTAGTTTACACCAAATTTCAGTTTAAAATTCAATCAGGTGCCAATTATTAAATGACTCTCCAGTTGATTTTTAAATCGAAATTTGATGTACATAATCTACACTTAATGAAAAACATTTTCACAAAATTTCATCACAAAAATCCATTCGTAAGCATTTCAAATGGAGGCTTCTGCCCGGTAGTTCTGACCTAATTCAATCTTCTCTGATTAATTATTTCATAAATAATAGTAGTAATGTCAAAAAAAAGTGGGGGGGGCGCTTGGTAGTTGGTACTACGCCTGTCTCTGTCTATTACACAACAAAAATGCTTGGTGGACACACCATGTACACAAGTTGTACATGATATAAAAGCCAAAAAAATCTCATTTCCCCCTCCCTCTCTTCTCTCGGTTCTCTCTCCCTTCTCTCTTCCCCTCTCTCTTCATCCCCCTCTTTCCTTCTTCATCCTCTTTTCTCTACCTTTTTTTATCAATTTTTTTCATTATTTGCACAAATTAAGCTTATTCATCTTATTTCATCTATTTTTATTATTTTTCTAATTTTTTTCAAATTACATGTAAATTGATTACACATACAACTATATTATTCATTTGGATGTATATAGATAATTAATTTTTTTGTTCACTCATACAATTGAAGTTGATCACACAGACAACTATTGTCTATGAGCCGCATAACTATTGTTTATGTGGTGAGTATTGTTTGTGCATACAGACAAATAATTGTTTGTGCAACTTGAAAATATTGTCTATGCACACAGGCACTGCACATATATTGATTGATTTGCAAGTTGATGTCAGTGTCAGACGGCTCTCAGTGTATTTTTTACACAAAAGTAAATGTCTGTGGACACAGGCAACTCCGTACCAAATGTCTGTGACCTACATTTTGTGTACAAGTTGTGCACAACTTGTGTACCCCTAGCATTTCTGATTACACAATCCTTACTTTCTTGTCCACTTGCAAATCAACTTTAATGATAAACAAACAAAATGTTCATTTAATAAAGTAAAAAAATTATGTGAAGAAACTAGAGCAGACTTCTTATTTCAGCAATTTCATACAGATAAGTATTTCAAACTCACTTGTTTGATTTGAATAATTGAATAAATTAGCATGAGAAACCAACCAAAAAGTGGTTGATTAAAAAGTGATTAATAAACAAAAAGGGTCACAACTTACAACTCCATAAATAAAAAAAAAAAAAAAAAGTGGAAGAGCCTAGGGTTAGCTAGGCAGCGGGTTTTGAACAATTTTCACAAAGGGAAGTCGGCGCGGCTAAATCGGCGAGTCATGATGGCGAGAGGCTAGTTGGCTAAGGTGTCGTTTGGGTTAGGGCTTCAATCTTATAGCGTCGATTGAAGAAGGAGTGGCTTGCTGGCTTCGGTTGGTGTTAGGGACGCGTGAACAGAAGCTCTGGACGACTGAGAAAGATAGATTTTATTCACAATAAGGTTGGTGCGCGGTCGGTGATTAAGCAATGGAGTTTTTTCCAGAACACAAGATGGAGAAACTGGTCAAGGCGTACGACAATATGGAAATGAACAATGAAGAGGAGAACATGTTGGTAGACGTCACGACTTCGAGCGCGGAGGATGGAAATTTAGCACTTGTCGGAACCATCACGTCTAGGGCTGAGCATAATCATCGGACAGAACCAAACCGGCCGGTCCAGACCGGACCCGGACCGGATAGATACCGGTCCGGTCTTTGGTCCAAGGGTTTTACTAATTCTGGCTTCGGGCCGGTCCAAAACCCGGAATATTCCGGTCCAGACCGATTAGACCGGAATTTAATTACTCCGTATTATATATTTATTTATTTATTTATTTATGTATTTATTTATGTATTAAATTTGTATACACACAAACACATACTCCCTACATAGTACATTTATTAACTTTCTTAAAAAAGTACACCAATTAAGTGATACAATACCTTATTCATTAACTCAAGTTACATACTCATTATTTACATATTTACACTCGTAAAATTTTGTAGTATAAAGACATTAGGAGTTAAAATATAAATGTGCATTATATTTACTTATGTTTCCTTGTTTTAATCATAATACTGAATACATAGTGTGATTAATTGAATTATTCTTTCTTAAATCGTTGAGTCGAATCATTTACTAAATTAATGGAGCAAGAACATTAGTTTCCCGTACTAATATGGTCGTTCGTAATATTTTATAGAGTCAAAATTGAATCACATAGTTTTCATATTTCTATTGGGCATAGTTCACGTGTTTATTTCTACTTAATTGATGTATTAAAATGTATATAATATTGATTAAAAAAGACATAAAAATTGAAAATCATATTATAAAGGAATAAATTAGAGATAAGCACATATAAAACATCATAAAAAATACTCCGTAATAGAAACAACGAGCTAATAAGTAAATTTTTGGACAATCAATTTTTTAAAAATAAAAAATAAAAAATCTGGTCCAATACCAGTCCGGACCAGAAACCCGGAATAATCCAGTTTGGTTTGGTCCTGGACCGGAATTATATAGGCCCGGTCTTCGGTTCACTTTTTTTTAGAATTCCGGTTCCAGTCCGGTCCGGTCTTGGACCTGTGCTCAGCCCTAAATTCACGTCAGAGAAGTCAGTGTGATTCACTGCTTTTCGAGATACAATGGCATCTGTTTGGAGGCCAATTATAGTGCATTGTTTGACCGATGGTGAAGAAGCAATCACAACGGTCCTGATGGTTTGACCGGCCTCCTCCTGAACCACCATCATGGATTGAACGAATTGGAGTTTTGGATGCTCGTGAAAGACCTTATTTCAAGAATAAATGAGCTTGGCAAGCACTGACAGTCTCATTTAGTTTGCCCGCAGTTTAATATTGTTTTTTTCCAGTTTGTTTTTATTTTATTTTGGACCCTTAGGATGTTTTCTTTTGGACTGAAATTTGCTGGTCTGGTCTGGTTTGGTCTGTTTAAGTCTGGTCTGGTCTGGTCTGGTCTGTTTAAGTCTGGTCTGGTCTGGTCTGAACTGGTCTGGTCTGGTCTGGTAAACGTCTGGTCTCTGTGTATTTTATAACTATGGAAGTCTGGTCTGGTCTGGTCTGGTCTGTTTAAGTCTGGTCTGGTCTGGTCTGTTTAAGTCTGGTCTGGTCTGGTCTGGTCTGTTTAAGTCTGGTCTGGGACTGAAAACAGTCCAAAAGAAAACATCCTTAGTTGTTTGGGTGTGTTATGCTTAAGAGGTGAGTAAGTACTTGTTGCTAAGAAGTAAGATGGCTTCAAAAGCCGAGATAGTCTTCAAATCTCTCAAATGGTTAGTGACTCGATCCGCTCTACTTAGGGTGGTCGTTTCAATATTTAATCAGAGAGTAGGGGGGACCTTCGGGTTATGGTAAGTTTGGTAGCAGGAGGCTGTTGAGTATTGAAAAATTTGTAATGTCGTTGTTTCTTGAATTCAAATATAATCAGTTAGTTTCATTTCAAAAAACCAAAAGAGGTTATCAAATGCCTTCTTAGTTTTCATATTGTGTCATAGAAAACTACATTCCACTAAAACCGGGACAGAAAGAAATGAGACGACTATTAAAAAAATGAGTTTAAGCGATCAATATTGAATTGAAAAAGTAAAAATCAAGTAAAAATGATTTAGAAACAAACACAAATTTTATCAATTTAGTATCTGACAATCTTAATGAGACAGATCGAAAAAGAAGTATGAGACAATTGTAGCGGGGAAAGAGTAAAAAAATTGTAATTTGGAGTGAAATACGAGTAAAGTTCTGAAATAAGACTCATTAGAATATTGTAAATTTGTAAGTCAGTAGAAGAATAATTTGCTGAATTAATAATATTGATCAATTTTCTTTCAAAAATGACTCGTTAGAGTATATTTTATTCAAAATATGATTAGCTTATTCCTTTAGATCGTATTCCCTCCGTCCACCTGTTTTATTTTTCGTTTTGGATTATTTCAAAATAAGTGTTACATTTTCCTTTTTGGAAAAAAATATGTGATTCAAAATATTACATTCAAATCTCAATCACAAATTTTACATTTTCAACCATTTTATTAAAATTTGTGTCAAAATCAAATGAGACACATAAATAGGGACACGATAGAATTAAGAGCTTTTTACAACAATATTGCTAAAATAAAACATATTTGCATATATATGACTATTCATTACTACAATGTGATGTTGTGGTAACTTAAGCTCAAAACATGAACATAAATTAATATGATATCATGACTACTCTAGTCATTAATCATATTTTTATAAATCATATTTATTTTGGTTATATTCGTATAATTATTTCTAGAATTAAATATTCCGTATATCGACTTGAATGAGTCATGTTGTGGGATGGGATTGGGGGAGATGTGTGGTTGGTGGTAGCATAAGGAAGGGAATAAAGTAGGTCAGTCAATGGTGCTGGTCAAAAAAGGGACAATTCGCTTTATAGGGAAAACCAAAAGGAACCCACCCTTCTGCGCCTAATCAATCTGAAATCCAATCACATCTCCCCCACCCAATTCTCCTTCTTTCCTTTCTCTCGTGTATTAGTGTACTGTAATTATTATGGTCTCCTGCAAACATTATTTTCCCCACAACATTCTCCTGCAACTCCAGGCCTAGTCCTGTCCGTAAAATGAAAATGTAAAACGGCGAATAGGAAAATAATGCACCAAACCTCATGTGATTTGGAAATTCGGCGCATTAACCCTCTGTGATTTAAAAAATGCGTCAAACCCCTCTGTGTTTTAATTAATCATGCACAGAACCTCCTTTATGAATAAATTTAACGATTTGAAAATCACTTTTCCTAATATTTTGATTGAATATGCAAATAAGTATGTCAAAATCTCTGAATCATACAAAAATGTTAATTATTTTTCTTTTATTTGACAATTGAATTTGTTCACATAAGGGATTTGGCGCATGATTAATTAAAACATAGGGGGTTTGACGCATTTTTAAATCACAGAGGGCTAATGCGCCAAATTTCCAAATCACAGGGGGGTTTGGTGCATTAACCCCAGGAAAACATAACACGAGCAAGGTTCTAAAAGGCGTAAGGCGTGCCGAGACGGCACATCCGTCCAAGTCTTAAGCCTTTGGAGCCTAGGTGGGTTTAGGCGCAGTTGAAGCGTGAAAAGGCTTTTTGATTTTTTATCCTTTATTTTAGTTTTTCTAGAGCTATTTTAAATAGTTAGAATTAATATTCCTAAATCTAACTGATGGACAGTCTACCCGGGGGGTATCTTATCCGAGGGGTTATTGCGGGAATAACTAGAGAGAAGTCAGAGTAAATAGGAGGAGAGAGAGTCGATTTTATTAAATGAACTCAGCGCGTATAGTTGAGATGTAGATCCTTTTACAAGGAGAAATGGGCTGCTATTTATAGCAGCAATAAATGCGATGAGAGGACACGTGTCAGTAATCCAACGGCCGAGGGGTCACATCAACCGGTTGGCACCGGCAGTGGTACGTTTACCGCATTGAATGCGGTTGGCGGATGTGACGTGGCATTAAATGCGGTGGTTGGCTGTCTCTAAAAGGAATCTTCGATGATTGAGCTAGTTCAGCCGAAGGTTCCTGGTGTAGCCGAGGGCTCCTTGTGTAGCCGAGGGCTCCACGCGGTGAGGACCCCTGTGTGGCCGAAGGCCCTGTGTGGCCGAAGGCTTGGTTCAGCCGAAGGCTTCTCTGATGCCGAGGGCTTGAAATGCCGAAGGTTCACGTTTTTCACCGTTTTCTCCCAGTAGCTTCCTATGTCAGAGAAGGCCATCCTGTGAGTTCTGGAGCCTTCGGCCAAGGAGGCCGAAGGCACCTCAGTATGTATTTCGGGCTATTTTGGGGCTTGGGCTGTTGCTTTTGGGCCTGAGTTGTTCTCTGGGCTCATTGGATATGTGTGGCAGAAGTAGGAGTCTATGGGCCGGGGGTTCTTGGGCCATATACTCCATCAGGAGTCCCTCACTCCTTTTGCCGAAAGGTACTTGAGGGAAAAGGAGTAGTTGTGTTGATTCTCCCGGAGGCTGCATCATTTCGCTGGGTGCCTTTGCTGGAGAACTTGTCTTCTGCTGATTGCCGAAGGCTTCCCTCAGTCCCTCACATGTCGAGGGTTTTCTGAGGGAAGGTATTCATAACCTTCGCATGTTCGCCTGGGGCTCCCCTCAGTCCCTCACATGTCGGGGGTTTTCTGAGGGAGGCGTAAATAATATCTGTATGTGTTGTGATGAAGGCTGTTTCACTATCGTCAGTGACTTTGTGGAACATTTTTGACTTTAGGCCTCTATTGAAGGGTGCGATGATGCACGTACCCGGGGGCTACATGCGTTATTCGTGGGAATTCTTGTTTTTAGTCACGTGTGATTACCGAGGGGTGTATCCCAGTCCCCCACTTCTTTAGGCCGAAGGCGAGTTCGGGCTGAAGGAGTTATAATGTGTTGTTGGGTTCCCCGAGGGGTTAGCCGAAAGCATATACCAGTATCTGCTCGAAGCCTCTCGCAGGTGGTGGCCGGGGGCTACCATCCAATATATGCGTCGAGGAGTGGCAACATTGACAAGCGAAGGCTGTCATTGCTGCTAGCTCGAAGGCGCTATGTTGGAATTCCTTGGCTGAAGGCTGTGGTGAGTGATAGCCGGAGGCCATCATTCGAGGGCGCTCCGGTGTCTGTGAAATACAGCCGTTACAATATAGCCGTTGGAAGAGGGGTTGACGTGGCGTGTCCTCACTGCTGGAGGGAGCGGCCCGTCATCCATTGGTCGAACCGGCGGCCTGTAATGATGGGCTTTCGAGTTGAGGCCCAGTTCTCGAGGCCCATCTGCCTATAAATACCCCAAGGCAGAGCTCAGTCCTCCTTATGCGTTCATAAACTCTAGCGAAGCTCTGCCGAATTTTCTAGAGAGAGAAACCTTTGCCTTCGATCAAACACAACTCTTGAGGTCAGTTCTTCTTCCGTTCTTGAGTTCCTTAGTAGGTTTTGTTCTTCCTTCCTTGATTAAGTGTTGAAACCAATTTAGAGCCCTCGGTTAGGATCTCTTCCCTGCCTATCTTCATGTCTTCCGCGAGTGATTCCCAAGATATCTCGAGGGACCCCTCGGTTCAAGCCGAAAGCATTTCCGATGTGGTGTCTTCGAGCGAACAGCCCTCGACAACTAACGATCTGGCCGTAGCTGAGGAAGTGCAGAGCCGCCTCCTGGTGGAGATGGAAGCTGAAGATTTCGAGCAAGTAATCGAAGACGAGGAGATGGCCATTGCGGTCCAAGTTGCCCAGGAGGCGGAGGAGAGTGAAAGGCAGAGGGTTACCGTGGCTATGCTTCCCCCTCGCAGAACTGGTGAGGCGAGTAGCTCCCGGCCCTTGGATCCGGAGCCTCTTAGCGTTGCCCCTGCCAAGAAGAAGAAGAAACTGAGGGCCGCTCCGAAGAAGAAGCAAGCGGCCGTGGACGCCGGGCAGCCGGTCGGGATCCCTGAGGGGCATTCATATTTGGATACTACGGCCCTTGAGGTGAAGACCACAGCGTCGGGTGCCGAATGCTTAGCCCTCCAAGTCCTCGTGGGGCCGTCGGCACAAGTAGTAGAACCGGGGCCTGACGATCTGCTATCCCATCCCCCCGAAGGGTGCTTTTCGGCGCATATGCTGTCGGTGGAGTTGGGCCTTAGATTCCCACTCCACCCCTTCGTCGTTGAATATCTGAGGTTTGTTAAATTGGCTCCCTGCCAACTTACACCGAACAGCCATTACTACCTGGCGGGATTCCTGGCCCTCTGCCGAAGCCGTGGGGTGGCTGCCACGCTAGACCAGTTCTTCGTTTCCTTCAATCTTTGTCGGGGAGGGCACTCGCACGCTGGGGGGTATGCCAACTTGCAGCAGGTTCCGGCATGGAAACTCTTCTCTGAGACCCCCTCCTCCCATAAAGAATGGAAGGAGAAATTCTGTTATATTCGGATGGCCGAAAATCCCTTCCCGGGGGCCTTGCGTAACCACTTCAAGAGGCATCCGAAGGTGGGTAATGCAGCTCTCGATAAGGCGGAGAGGAAGCTCACTAAGAAGCCCGAAGGATCCAACCAAGTGATTACGATTAAGGAGGCGGCATCACCTGAGGAGCTGTACCTGCTGGGTTTCCGGCGATATCGCCTTCCGGGGGACGAAGACGAAAAATATCCTTTGATCGACCGGGGATATCAAAACGCCGGAGGTTGTAGCCGGGGGCTATCTGTTACTGGTACTTAGGATTATTTTTCGTACTTTACTTGTATTGATCCTAACCCCTTTTGAATCGCTGCAGGTGACATTATGGATGTTCAGGCCTTCGCCCGTCTGTCAAAAAAGCTGGCCAAGGTGCCAAAGAAGAAGAAGGAGGAGGGGTCCTCGGCGAGCCAACCCCTCGTCGATGAAGTTTTCAAGAAGGCCGGGGCCTCCCAGGTTCCGGAAGCTAAGGAGCCTCCCAAGGAGATTGCTCCCGCTGATACCGGTGCTGGTGCCGGGGGCTCCCAAGCCGGGGAGCTTAAGAGGAAGAATGCCGGGAAGGGCTCCAAGCCTCCGGTGACCAAGAAGTTGAGGGGGGCTGATGAAGGTAAGGGTGCCCCCCTGGTGATCCTTGAAGAGCCCTCCCCCTCTCACCTGGTGGATCTTGAGGAGGGGGCTTGGCCGCAGGAGACGGTGCAGTTCTCTTTTAAGAAGGGGACTGCCATCGTCCATGGCACCCTCGATCCGAGGGAATACTTGGAGGGTGCTACTCCTCCATTAGATCGCTCGACCCTCGGCAAATTTGAGGACGAAGCCCTCGAGCGGAGAGCACTTGAGGCCTCGGTCACGGTAAGTTCCTTCCCCTCGCTAAACACATGCTTTGCTTTCACATATTTCTTGCTTGCAGGCTCTGATTTTCAGTATCCCTCCTTTGCTTGCAGGCTAGCCTGGCCTTCGGAGAATATGTCCGGAGGATGGAACAGCTTCGCCTCCGGAAGGCGGAAGATGATGAGGCCCTCAAGAGGCTTGTCGCCAAGAACACTGAGGCCATCAGGAAGATGGCTGAGCTAGAGGAGGCCCTGAGGCTGGCGGGCGACAAGCTGGAGGCCGCGAGGGTGGAGGCTCGCTCCGAGGGGAAGGCTGAGGCAGAGAAGGCAGCTGAGGAGGCCTCAAAGAAAGCTGCTGATGAAGCCGAGAAGGCTAAGACCGAGGCCGTGGCCAAAGCGAAGGAGGATGCTGTTGCTGCTTTCCTTGCCGAGGGATGGAAATCCGATGAGCACCAGGGATGGGTGGCCTCGGTCATTGAGCAAGGCGTCGGCGCTTGGGTGAAGGGCCCCGGGTCCGAGTGGATGGCCCTGAGAGGCAAAGACTATTTCGAAGGAGGTGAGTTCTTCACCCAGCGCCTGATATATCGGAAGTTGGCCGAGCATTTCAAGATTTCCAAGGATGACTTCGACCCTTCGGCCTATGGTCTTCCTCCCCGGCAGCCTGATGTAAGGGTCCCCCTCCCGGAGGGCGAGGAAAGGGTTCAGCTTGCAGACTCCGAGTTGATGAGGGAGTACGGCCTCCAGGACGAAGAAGATACGGAGGATGACGCAGCCTCGAAGCCGAGGAACGAGGCAGCCGCAGAACCACAACCTTGAATTTTTCTAAGTACATTTGAATGTAATAGTGGTAGACTCTGGCTTCGGCCTTGTATGTGAACAAACACTTATTTTGTACCCTGAATGAATGATCGCCTTCGGGCTCCTTGTATAAATGACTGCCTCATTTCTCTTCAAATGTTGTTTGCCTTCGTCCTTTTCCTTTATGAATGTTTCCTTCACTTGGATAAATATATTTTTTTTTTGTCTGGTTTCCCGGAGGCCACAAGTTTGTGGACTTAGAAATTTTTTTTAAGTGCGACTCCTTGCCAGCCCCCGGTCGTAGTGGAGTATCGCCGAGGGGTCGCTGTTGTGGACTTAGAAATATTTCTAAGTGCAAGCCCAATCATGAGCCCTCAGTTGTGTGCTGGGATTCGTCGGGGACCTGCGGATGTGGACTTAGAAATTTTTCTAAGAAAAACCTCTGTTGAGATCCTCGAATGTAGTGCAAAACTTCAGAAAATAATCTAAGTAAAATCTCCTTGGGGGCCTTCGGCAAAGCATCCTTATAATACCTCCGAGCTGAAGCGATGAGACCGAGGGCCAAGATGAATTAGATGTAGGAAATTTTCCAAGTAAAATTGTATCATGTGCCCCCGGAAATGCTGGGCCCTCGATTAGCATCGTAGTCCACGGCCGCGAGCCGAGGGGTCCGCAGTTGTGGACTTTGTCAAATTTCCACACAATTCCCATGGTTGTTGTACTGAACCCTTCGGAATGAGGCTCTTCTAAGCCCCCAGTGTGTGAGTCCACCGAGGGGGTCCAAGTTTATGGACTTGGTGAAATTTCGAGATAATCCTCATAGATCTCGTGCGTATCCCTCCGGCTCATGGTTTGTGTAGTTTTGATTTGCTTTAGGACTTCTAGTGAGCCTTCATCTTGGGTCCCCGGGGGAATCCTTGCACTTCAAGGCCTTATGTAGTGGATCCTTCGGTTATGTAGCCAGATGACTTGTTGTTGAGAGATTTTCTTGTGCCTTTGTAGGAGCCTTCAGGAACATATATCCGAAGTGTTGAGCCTCCGGGGAGAATAGTATCCGGGGAGTTCCTTCCCCCCTACACATCTTTTTTTTTTTTTCTCTTTTTTTTTTTTGAGATGGTGTAGGAGAGGCATCTAGAAACTTGGTTTCTAGGAAAGGCTTGGCCTATATGGGAGGCAACGGAACAAACCGTTGGCTCTCCCTTCGGGAATGACCTTCCGATATCCCGAAGGGTTTGAGGGTCGTTTCCTCGGCCCGAGACATCGTCTGTTGCCTGCTTCCCCTTGGGAGATAGCACGGAAAGCGCCTCGGTTTTGAAAGTCGTCCCCTCAGCCCGAGACATGGTCTGTTGCCTGCTTCCCCTTGGGGGATAGCGCGGGGTGCGTTTCGTTTGTGGAAGTCGAATCCTGGGCCCGGGACATGGTCCGTTGCCTGCCTCCCCTTGGGGGATGGCGCGGAAAGCGTTCCTGGGAAGGGTTTTATTTGTGTGTGGGACACAAATAGCCGGGGGCACTTGGTACCATCCGGAGCCGAGGGGTGTTGCACCCCCCGGTCTTTTTTTTTTTTTAGGAGGATAGAATATGTATAGGTATGCATAATGTATGCATGATTGCGTCCTCGTGGGGTACGGCTTAGTGAGAAAACACTTGGTGTTTTCAAAAAGTGATGGGGGTGACCCATACGTTTGGTACTTGGTACCTAAATTGTTGTTCCCCCTCATCAGAGGGAGAGGCCTTGGGCCTATTTTGGTGGAGAGATGAGGGCTTGGCCACTCATGTGTAGGAGAGAAGGGGGCCTTGGGCCGTTTGTACAATATGCAGGTGATGAAGGCTTGGCCTCGTGATTATTCTTCAAAAACAGATGGGGCCTTGGGCCATTGATATTTACACTTGCTGAGGATGAGGGCTTGGCCGCCCATGCCTTATTGATAGAATTTGACAAGGTGGTGCACATTCCAATGTCTAGGGACCTCCGTCCCATTGGGACGTTTAAGCTTGTATGTCCCTGGTTTGATGATGGCTGAGATGATGTAGGGGCCTTCAAACTTGGGCGCCATCTTTCCTCCTTCGGTGGGTAAACTGGCCTCCCTTCGTCGGAGGACGTAGTCTCCCACCTGGAATTCCCGGGAGCGGACCTTGGCGTCGACGTATCCTTTGATTTGTCTCCTATAGTTTTCGGCCCTGAGGAAAGCTTGCTCTCGGCGTTCCGAGATGAGATGAAGGTCGAGGGCCATGTTGGCGTCGTTGACTTCGGGCTCATATTGTTCCACCCTGCGGGTGGGAAGGGTCACTTCTGTTGGAGCCTTTGCCTTAAAGCCATAGCATAGGGAGAAGGGTGTCTCACCTGTTGCACGCCGAGGGGTGGTGCGGTAGGCCCATAGGATGTTATGAAGCTCTTCTACCCAGCCTCCTCCTTCGGCTTCCAGCTTTTTCTTCAACCCCTCGAGGAGGGTGCGGTTGGCATTTTCTACTTGCCCGTTGCCCTGAGGGTAGGCAACGGATGAAAAAGTGTGCTTGATGCCCCATGCCTCCAGGAGGGCACAGAAGGGGGCTGCCTCGAATTGAGTCCCGTTGTCGGAGATGATTTGTTGGGGGACGCCAAACCTTGTGAGGATATTTTTGAGAACAAAGTGGCGGCACCGGGCCTCAGTGATGCTGGCGAGGGGTTCGGCCTCCACCCATTTGGTGAAGTAGTCAATGGCAACGATGATGTACCTATTGTTGGAGGTACCCCTCGGCAGAGGGCCTACTAGATCAATTCCCCATCTAGAGAAGGGTATAGCGGTGCTGATGGGGGCGTAGTTGACAGCTGGTCTGCCGGGGGCCTTCTGAAAGTGTTGGCAAGCGGTGCACCTTCGGCTAGATCAGCACAATCTCTAGCCATTGTGGGCCAGAAGTAGCCCTGAACTATGAGCCTTCGGGACATGGAGAAGGGTCCCTGGTGAGCTGAGCAAGTGCCACTGTGCACCTCCTCCATGGCGACTTCGGCCTCATCTTGATGAAGGCACCGGAGAAGGGTGCCGTTGTAAGATCTCTTGTAAAGCCTCCCGTTTTCGATGGCGTAGCTGGGAGCCCTCAGCTTTGCTAACTTGGCGCGGGCTTCGTCTTGGGGTAATTGCCCTGTGGTGATGAAGGCGATGATGTCAGAGATCCAGTCCTCCGGCCTCAGGTTAACGTTCATAACGGGGCTCGCGTGGATGCTTGAGAGGCTGAATTCCTCAATTCTTGCAATTTTTGAGAGGTGCTCGGGGGATTCATCCGAGAGCTTGGACAGAATATCGGCCTCGGAGTTTTGAGCCCTCGGTATTTGGGTAAGAGAATGTGCCTCAAATACCTTGAGCAATTCCTTAGCCGCTTCTTTGTATTGTTTCATCCTCCCTTCCTTGGCTTCGTACTCCCCGGAAATTTGACCCACGACGAGTTTGGAGTCACACTTGACGTGGATCATCTTGGCCTTCAGATTTGCTGCCAGCCGAAGGCCACAGAGGAGGGCTTCGTATTCGGCCTCGTTGTTGGAGACTTTGAAGGAGAAGCGGATGGCATAATAGGCGCGGAAGCCCTCGGGTGTGATGAGAACTACTCCCCCTCCGCATGCTTTGGTAGCCGAGGAGCCGTCGGTATAGAGGGTCCACCACTCATCAAGGGGTGCCGAAGGCTCCTCACCCACTGCTGATCTCGCGGTGCATTCCGTTACGAAGTCTGCCAGGGCTTGGCCCTTGATGGCAGGCCTCGGGCGGATATCTATGTTGTATTGGCTGAGGAAGATGGCCCATTTCACCATCCGAGAGGAGCTAGTGGGACTCCTCATGAGGGCGCCGAGGGGTTGATGAGTGAGCACCTGGACTGGATGAGCTTGAAAGTAGTGGCCAAGCTTCTTGACGGTCCAAACGATGGCTAGCACCGTCTTCTCGACGGGAGAAAACCTGAGTTCGGCCTCCCGGAGGGTTTTGCTGACGTAGAAGATGGCATGTTGGATGCCGTCTTCCTCTCGGATCAGCACTGAGCTGATAGCCGCGGGGCTAACACCGAGATATAAGTATAAAGTCTCCCCCACCTTTGGTTTGGAGAGCACTGGGGGAGAAGAGAGGTACTTCTTGAGTTCGTCGAATGCCTCTTGACACTCAGATGTCCATTGAAAGCCCGCCGTCTTCCTCATGATTTGGAAGAAGGGGAGGGCCCTCTCGGCTGACTTAGAGAGGAATCGGTTGAGGGCCGCCAGGCGACCCGTCAGCCGTTGAACTTCTTTGACGTTGCGTGGAGGCTCCATGTTGATGATGGCCTGAATCTTCTCGGGGTTGGCCTCAATACCCCTTCGGCTGACCATGTAGCCCAAGAACTTTCCTCCCTGCACGCCGAAGGTGCACTTCTTTGGATTCAGTCGGAGGTTGAATTTTTGCATGATGGCGAAGATTTCCTGGAGGTCCTCGGCGTGAGTGCCGGCCTTCTTGCTTTTGACAATCATATCGTCAACATAGGCCTCCATAGTGCGCCCCAAGACGGCTTGAAAGACTCTGGCCACCATTCGGGTGTAGGTGGCGCCTGAATTCTTGAGGCCGAAGGCCATCACAAGATAACAGAAGATGCCTTCGGGTGTCATGAAGGCAGTTTTTTCAGCGTCTTCCTCATGCATGTAGATTTGATGATACCCGCGGAATGCGTCGAGGAATGACATAATCTCGCATCCCGCGGTCTCATCCACAAGTTGATCAATGTTCGGCAGAGGGAAGGGGTCCATAGGGCACGCCTTATTCAGATCTGTGTAGTCCACGCACATGCGGAAGGTAGGAGGTTTTTGTGCGAGGACTACATTAGCCAACCAAGAAGGGTACTTCACCTCCTTAATGTGTTTGATGGAGAGGAGCATAGACACCTCTTTCTTTACGAACTCCCTTCTCTCGGCTGAGAGGGGTCTTCTCCGTTGCTGTACCGGTTTGGCCGAAGGGTCCACCGCCAGGCGGTGGGTGATAACCCTTCGGTCAATTCCTGGCATATCCTCCGGCCCCCATGCAAAAACGATGGAGTAGGCGCGGAGGGTCTTGGTGATGTCAGCCTTCAGGTCTTCGGGGAGCTTGGCTCCAATCTTCAGGACTCTCTCCGGCTTGGCCGGATCGAGTATCAAGTCTTCGGTGTCCTCGGCAAGCTCAGCCCTCGGCCTACTTTCTTCTTCCTCCAAGGCCTTGGTGGTGATGGTGTCCACACGTAACTCTGTTTTACTAACCTTCTTGGTAAGTTGAAGGTAGCAGGCCCTGGAGAGTTTCTGATTCCCCCTCGAATATCCGATGCCGGTGGGTGTGGAGAATTTGAGGCAGAGGTGTCTCATGGAGATGACGGCTTCTAAGTCCTCGAGGGCAGGCCGGCCGAGGATGATGTTGTGTGCGCAGTCGAGGTTGACGACGACGAATTCCACTTCGAGCTTGGCTCTATGGGATCCGTCGCCGAATTCGACCATGAGTGTGATGACGCCCTCGGCGTCTATGCTATCCCCTGTGAATCCGGAGAGGGGGGTGTTGATGTGCCGAAGGGACCCCCTATCGAGTCCCAACTCTTGGAAAGTGCTGAGATACATGACGTTGACAGAACTCCCCGTGTCGACGTAAGTCCGGTGGATGATGGCGTCATTGATCTCAGTGCGGATGACGAGGGCATCCCTATGCGGCAGGGAGCCCGAGGGGAGGTCCGCATCTGTGAAGAAGATGGGATCCGCCCTCGGCCTTTTAGTAGGGGGCATGTGATTGACCTCCCCAATGTAAAGGGACTGTGCCCACTTCTTCCTTTGGCTTGCTGAATCGCCTCCGGTGTTGCCGCCGTTGATCATATGAATATGGCGTTTGTATTGTTGATGGGAGCCCTCTCCCTCGTCATCAAGGCCCCCAATTTCGCGCTTCTTCCCCTGTGGGTTTCCCAAGGGGATGGTGTTGGGGTTCACCCATTTGTTTGCCTTCGGCGGAGGCCCTTGATGATGAGGGGGGCCCTGGGGAGGAGGGCCCCTGATAAACTGAGATAAGTGGCCTGCCTGTATCAGCCTCTCAATTGCGTTTTTCAGTTGGTGGCAGTCGTCGGTTTTGTGCCCATGGTGGCGGTGAAAGCGGCAATATGGCTCATCAGGGCCGATGGCATAGATCTCGAGGGGTGTACGGGAGTCTCGCTCAACGAGCCCCCGTTCTTCTGCATGATCAAGAATGACGCTGACCGGATGCGTCAAGGGAGTGCGTGGGTGCTCAAGGAGGACGGGTTGCGCCCATGCCTTCGGGTTGTTTTTGTAACCGCCCCCGGTTCTGGCTTGGCCACCTCGGGGGCGATCATTATATTGAGCCTCGCGGTTGGCCGGAGGAGGAGGTCCTCCGGGCCGATTCCTGCCCTCATTCTTCTGAGAAGGATCCGTGTTGCGGCGGTCCTTCTCGATTTCCTCCGCCTCAGCGTATCGGTCCCCCCGCTGAAGGGCCTTTGTATAGTCGCGGGGGGGATCAGTGATAAGGCTCCGGGAGAAATTACCGTTGCGGAGGACGGTGTGGAAGAGGGCCATTAGTGTCCTGTCATCAGCGCCTTCGACCTCGAGGGAGGCCTGCCTCCAGCGTTCTAGGAAACTCCGAAGGGTTTCCTCCTTTTGTTGTCTCACGTTCAGGAGGTGGGAGAAGTGCTTCTTTGAGCGATGCCTCCCAGCAAATTGCGTAAGGAAGCGGTGGGCAAGTTCTTGCCAAGAGTCAATGCTGCCTTCGGGCAACCGGTTGAACCACTCATACGCGGGTCCCTCCAAGGTGGAAAGGAACCAACGACATAAATATTCATCCGAGGCCCCCATCATCATCATGCTATTTTGATAGCGGCTATAGTGTTCTTGGGGATCCGTCTTCCCCTCATACGGCTTGATGGGTTGCCCCCGATATTTGTGGGGGATTTTGGCCGCCAACACCCTTGGGGTGAAGGGTGTTCTAGTGCGGAGTTGAATGAGGGGCTCGCCTGAGCCTTCGGCGAGCTTACGCTTCATTTCCTCCACTTGCGCCCGGAGGTCAGCGTACTCTGGATCTGGCCTCGCTGTGGAAGCCGTCGGGGGTGCCTGACGATTCTCCTCGAGTTGACGGAGGAGGGATTCAATGATTTCGTCCTTGGGATCCTTCGGGGCAACCCCTTGGGAGTTGGCCCGGAAGGATTGCGCCTGTGTGATTTGGTGCCTGGCATCATTGGCATGGAGGAGGGCTTTGCCTTTGCTTCGGGGGGGAGGCACGCCCTCGGCCCCCGAAGCGGAGGCACCACTCTCCTGTGGCCTGCTGAATTCTTGCTTGCCGAGGCGGTCTTGGACCCCTCGGCGTCCGGGAGCTCCCCCAAGCCTCTCAAGTGCAGAGGTCCGGGGTTTCTCCCTCATCATGGGGCGCTTGTCCCTGGATTGAGCCTCCTGGGAGGCGGTACCCTGCGCTATGACCCCCTCGCGGTTGCCAACCCCCGGAGGAGGGTTATTGAACAAAGGAGGGAGTGGTGGTAGGTTGATAACATTCCCTCCCGCATAGGGCTGAAGGGGTGCCTGAGAGGCGAGGGCTCCGGAATTGAGAGCCATGTTTTGAACAAAGGCCGCAAAGGCAGCCTGAAGATCGATGGCCGAGGCCGGAGGAGGAACTTGGTTCTCACTCCGATCCCTCCTTCGATTATCAAGGCCAATGCGGGCATCAGGGGTGTTCTTCTGCAGCTGCTGACGTAGGTCGGCGGTGGCTTGCTCTAATTCGAGGATGATACCGCCCTCGGGTACTAAGAGCCTGTTGGAGGCCTCAGCCCCGTTAGTTTCGCCGGGGGCTACGTGGTTCTCCTCAAGGGTTTTGGATTGGGCACGGGTGGTTCTTCCCATTTTTGGTGAGTGTTTTGTGTTTGGTAGAGGGGGAGGGTTTCTTACTTGATAGTTCGACTCTCAACGAGAGCACCAAATGATGGACAGTCTACCCGGGGGGTATCTTATCCGAGGGGTTATTGCGGGAATAACTAGAGAGAAGTCAGAGTAAATAGGAGGAGAGAGAGTCGATTTTATTAAATGAACTCAGCGCGTATAGTTGAGATGTAGATCCTTTTACAAGGAGAAATGGGCTGCTATTTATAGCAGCAATAAATGCGATGAGAGGACACGTGTCAGTAATCCAACGGCCGAGGGGTCACATCAACCGGTTGGCACCGGCAGTGGTACGTTTACCGCATTGAATGCGGTTGGCGGATGTGACGTGGCATTAAATGCGGTGGTTGGCTGTCTCTAAAAGGAATCTTCGATGATTGAGCTAGTTCAGCCGAAGGTTCCTGGTGTAGCCGAGGGCTCCTTGTGTAGCCGAGGGCTCCACGCGGTGAGGACCCCTGTGTGGCCGAAGGCCCTGTGTGGCCGAAGGCTTGGTTCAGCCGAAGGCTTCTCTGATGCCGAGGGCTTGAAATGCCGAAGGTTCACGTTTTTCACCGTTTTCTCCCAGTAGCTTCCTATGTCAGAGAAGGCCATCCTGTGAGTTCTGGAGCCTTCGGCCAAGGAGGCCGAAGGCACCTCAGTATGTATTTCGGGCTATTTTGGGGCTTGGGCCGTTGCTTTTGGGCCTGAGTTGTTCTCTGGGCTCATTGGATATGTGTGGCAGAAGTAGGAGTCTATGGGCCGGGGGTTCTTGGGCCATATACTCCATCACTAACAAATAAGGAGTGTAAATATACCAATTACACAAAAACAAGAAGTTAAAAAGCAGTTTAATGGAAAAAATATTATTTCAACACTAATAAAAATAATAAGCACACTATACTAATATAAGAGTAAAATAGTACTCCCTAATATACTGATAATATACTGTTAATATATACGAAGTATAATACAGATAATACAATAATAATCATTGATTAAATTAAAATTTTATCATGTGAGTGTGTGAGCAAAAGAATACGGAGTAGATGTAAATATAAAGCTAGAGGTGGGTGCAACCGAGATTTAAGTAGTTCGTGTCTCACTTTCATTCTCACACACCGGATGTCAAGGTGGAAAATACACATCCATACTCTATAAATTGAAGCACGCATACATTCTAACAATAGGCAAACAAAGCTCAGCCATACGTGGTGCCTTGTACCTATGGCAATTAGCCCCATTTATAAGTTGGGCTACATGTCTTATGTGGCCCTACAAGACCAATATCATCCATTTAGGAGTTTTCATGGCTTAGGGTCTGTTTTCAATCCATTAAAAAAGTGTTTTTAACTTTTTTTTAAGGAAAAAGCACTTATTTTACCAAACACTAGCTACCAACTTTTATTTTCTCGGCTTCCGTGTAGAATCTACATTTTACTTTTTCTATTATACAAAAAGCACTTATTTTATCAAACACTACCAACTTTTACTATTAATCACTTTTTCTACAAAAGTACTTTTATTTAAGCACAAGTGGTTGCAAACAAAGTCTTAAAGCCGCCTTTGACGCCGCCTTTGGCACATGTTGGGCGTTTGGTCTACGCCTGCCGCATAGGCGCGCCTCTGCGCCACTTTATCAAGTGTTTTAGAACACTGAATACGAGTATATCTCCCTTCGCAAAATTCTGCCAACTTTAACGCAATGTAAACAAGAAAATAAAGAGATACTCCTTAAGTAATACTTCGAGTATTAATTACTTTTTCTCTTTTTCAAATTTTGTCAAGTTTGATGTGTACAAAAAATAATAAAGTGAAAATTGTATCATCTAAATTTGTTTAGAAAAGACAAAAATGATAAAAATTACAAATCTATTGTTTTATATAATAAAACTCAGTTATAAACTACTTATGTGTCTTGCTCTTATTGGTTAATAGGATTTAATTAAAACATTTAAATACAACATTTATTTAGAAAACGTAGGATAGAAAAAACAGGAGAAGACGTTGGAGAAAACATATGAGAAAAGATCCTAAAAAAACGTTTAAACTAGATAGCGTACAAATGGAAACATGCAATTAAGATGAGTCCTTAATCACTTTTCATTTTTATTACGTAGTATTAATTTTGATGTTCACAAATGTATATCTTTGACTATAAAATCAAAGCATACGTCTCTCTACGCTAGATAAAGTACACAAACGTATTTGTCACTTTCATCAAATATAAGTTCTTTAAATAATGGGCTATGATACAACGAATAGAGCTTTACAAGATCAACAATCCAAATTTCATCCAAAAAAAGAACAACAATCCAAATCTTAATCACAAAAAATATTGAAGTCCACTAACATGAATCAATTCGTGATATTTGGATAAGAAAAATAGAAAAAACTAAGATAAATGGGCAAGATTTTGGCCGCATGTAATGGCGGAGAGATTTTGATTCATGGGGAAAATCCGCATTGGGCCGCACCGGGGCAATACTAATTTATCATTTTTTTTCTGTTTGAACGTGAAAATAATTCACACCGCATCGGCTGTAATACGTATAATATCGTAACGGCCCTAATAGCATCAACCGCAGTGACCGCAACACCAAATGCAATATAAAACCCTGATGTGGACTAAAGTGTAAATATGAGATATATCATGATGAATAATTTAATAATCATTTAAAAGTACAAAATTTTAATTGGTTATGATTAGTTCACAATATCTATTTGTATTTTACATTTTAACTCATATCAAATTGATGTGCTACCGGGGCATGCCCCGGGCTTTACACTAGTTGAGTCATTAAAGTAGAGAGTGACAAAGATTTTTGGACAATCAAAAAAGAAAAAATAACAAAATTTAAAGTAATACTAGGAGACTCATTAGTCAATTTTTTTAATCAAGAAATGACTTTTGAAATAACACCTGGAGTATATAGGTTTGGGCCCCACGACTCACATACTCACGGAAGACAAATACTACACACACTAGCGTACTCCTCGGCTAGTTCCATCGGCTAGACGAACCTCCTCCTATAGAAGAGGCCCAAAAGTTGATGCTCAGAGAAATAGAGATCATTTTGACCTGGTCCCCTTAGCCAGGCACCCTCATCCCGGCCACCTCAGCCAGTACCTGTGGCAGACTATTTTTGCTTTTGACTTAGCATAATAAATTCGTGTAATCAGCCCAATAGCAGCCCATTATTGTAATCAGGTCTTCCAAGTCCAATACCTGCGAGCTCAATCCTCATTTCCTCTATAAATACTCCTTTTAGGGGTAGTTGTAGGGGGTTGAACAACATTGAATGCGATGACTTTGTCTCTTTGCCTCTCACTTTTCTCTAGATCTATACTTCATCACCTATATTGTGTAAAATCAAATTGAAATTACTTTTCGGATTGAATTGACCGAAGTTGCTCAATCCTCAAGAGGATCACGTAAATTATTTTGAGTCAATTATCTAAATAGGACTAAAAGTGGTAAAATTGCACAAATAAGACTACATTTTTTAAATTCCCGTAATAGGACTATTTATGTGTGGTTGGACAAATATACCCTTTTATCTTTTGAAATATTTTAATTAATAATAAAATCATAAAAAAATAAAAATCGTAAAAATATAATAAAATACTTTTAAAATAAAAAAACAAAAAAAAAGACAAAAAAAGGCCACCTCTGCCACCCCCAGCACCACCAGCTCCCATCACCGGAGAAAATCTGCCAATATTTTTAGTAATGCCATATTGATGGCAGATTCAGTGATAATGTTGACATAATGAATAGTAATAATGTCATTTTCTTGGCATTTTCAGGAAAAAATGGCATTTTTTACAAAAGTGGCAAAATTTTCACCGATCGGAGGTGATGGAGATGCCGAGAGGCGGTGAAAAAGGTATCCATTTTTTTTTATAGATTTTTACTATTTTTTATTATTTGTTAAAAAAATAAAACAAAAATGATTTTTAAAATTTTAATTTTATAAATATTGTAGAAATTATTTTTTTGATATTTTTTATTATTTTTTATGATTTTTTATTATTTTTTATGATTTTATTATGAATTAAAACATTTCATTATGAATTATACCCTTAGGGATATTTAGGGTAGAAAATCAATGTTTATTCCTATTTTGGGATTTAAAAAGTAGTAGTCCCACTTGTGTTTTTTGGGACTCATTAGTCTTATTTAGGACAATAATAAATTATTTTCTCATATTTTTTTTCATTATTTAATAACTAAATGTACCTCAAATATAGTTTTCTCATAATTTAGCAAGTTCAACCAATTCAAACACCTAAATCAGCTGAATTTTCTCAATTTCAATAGATTCAACCAATTATGTTATTAAGTCGATCTCAGCTTTACCAAATGGACTTTTAAGCTATGTTTGACAGAACTAGTAGAAAGATGCGTTTGTGAGCTTTTAATAATTGTTAACTTTTAATGATTGAAAATATTTTAAAGGGAAAATTATCAATTAAGCTCATATACTTTTACCAAAAAGTCAATTGAGTCTACATCCTTTTAAACGAATCGATAAAGTCTGCGAACTATAAAACAATTAACCAAATCAGCCATTTAATGGGTAATCAACCCGTTCTCCGGTTGACTGTCAATGTGGATTGTCCAGCAGGCTTATTTTTTTATATTTTCTATTTTCTTCATTTTCTTTTCTTTTTCTCTCTTTCATCGTCTTACACTGTTCCAATTTACCAACACCTCCTCCCCCATTTGTTTTCTTATTGCGCCCCCGTTCTCCGGTTGACTGTCAATGTGGATTGTCCAGCATGCTTATTTTTTACTTGTTATATGAGTGCGCGATGCGCGAGGGGATAATGCCCAATTTTAATTTCTGTAGACATTAATTTTTGTAATGAATTAGAAGAATACTCAATGTGTTACAACACCAAATGTAAGAGAGAATTTAGTGAAATGTACTATATTTAGTTAATACATTTACTTCTAGTCTAGATTTATAAAGGGAGGTTAGAAAAGTTTCACCATAGTTTTTAAAATGGTGAGAAAAGTGATTTTAAAAATTATAAATACTGAACTTTACAATAGATAAGATGCGGCGCATGAGTTACTTTCACTAAACTCATGCAGCACATGAGTTACTTCTATATGAAATCGTACCCAACTGGTAGTTAGTTAATACATTTACCTCTAGTCTAGGTTTATAAAAGCGGGTTGAATGTTGATCGCGTTGAGGTGTGATCATCTAACTTGAGTATTTAAGTTTATTTATTAAATATTGACTCGATAATTAAATGGCGGAATGGCTAAAATCACACCAAGTGGATCCTTTGAAGTAAGGCAGTATTTGGTCCTCTCATACTCAGGGAAACTATCTGATACCAGAAACTTTCCCTCGCCCAAAATCTGAACACCTTCTCCAGCAGTTTAAGAGATCAAATCTCCAGACCTTACAACCTCATTTACGGAATCATTGGCTGGTTTTGCAATTTCCTTCACAAGACACTCTACAATAGGAGCTTCTTTATGAATGGCAGCTGCCTTATGAAAATCCTCTACTCTGATCCAGAGGGGGTTTTGCTCACAACTTTTGTACAATTTTTGCATCTCCCATCACCTTGTTCACCTCTTCTTGTGTACAGGCTTGAACTTTGTACTGAGCCATTCTTGAAGTTGGGTTGATGATAGGCTGATAGCAACTCACTTTCCAGAAGAGGATTTCTTCCACTCTCCATTTGAGTAGAACTTGAAGACCTCTCCTTCAATAATCTATGCAAAAACTCCATTTTCGGTCATTGCTAATTTCTTGTTGAAAGAAAGAGCACTCGAATGGGTCAATGGGGAATGTCAAAAAAAGAACCTAGTACTGTGTCAAAATTTCGGTTTGGCAAAATTATTATAATCTTAACCATAAAAAATGAACCTAGTACTCTCTTAAGAGAACCAAAATAAACATAGTTCACTTCATGAATTTACAAACGCACTACTGCCAGTGTCATTGTCTTTTCAAAAAAGTAGAGGTGAAGCATCAATGCTTGAAAGAAATTATGTAAATTATAAGAATGGAAGACAATAAGACTAACTGAAATTTGAAATCATTTGAATGGGAAAAGGACAACAAAATCCCAAACTTAACTGATCATTTCCATAGAGTATAGAAATCAACCAGAATAATATGTCAAATGTACACATAAAAAAGGCATTCTGAATACAGCCTCAGATTTGCTATGCATTGTCACTGTTCTTTTATAACATATGATCATAGACCTGTGTAATTAAACCATCTAAACCTATAGATCCTCACTGAACATATTTCAGTCCTTTGTAGTTTTCTTTTAGACTTTCATGAAGAGTCAGAAAATGTGGTTTTAGTATGAACTAAAAGTTTATCATCGAATGGTGGGAGAGGAGTTTGTTTAGTTGTTTTCATCATCATACCCAAAGAATCAGTAGTCTATTGTTACAACTTAATTAAGCAAAGTAAGATTTTAAGCAAAGTACAACTTAATTATTATAAGATCAAGTGTTCCAAGACCTTTATACATAATTTAACAAACAAACACCTCATCAACTTGGATAAGACTTGCTTGGACAAACGGGAAGTAAAATATTAGCATACAACTAAGGAAAATGATACTTTATATGCTTCGAGTTATAAATGGTTGATAAGTAGAATGCAATATTTTGGCTTTTAAAATTCTATGTTTTTCAGGGACGATCTGTGTGAACTTATTTTCCAAAACTAAGCAAGATACAAAAGGGGTTAATTAGTAATGATATAATGTATGGAGGGCGGAAATGAACAAAGCGACTACGCTTTAGAGAATAAAAATGGAAACACATTTGAATAAAAGTAGGTAGAGGAAGTATTCAACAAAGTTTGCCTCATAGACATTATTACAAACACATAGATGGCAAACTAAACTACATGACTCAATGGGCAAGAAATATTAAACACTATGTTTATATTTTGTTTACTTCTTCACATCTTCCCCTAAATCCAATCAGCTAAACTGCACATCCTGTTTCAAATTAAAGATAAAACACTATGTTTTCAGATCTTATTGCTAAATTCGACCTACTATCGATTGAAAGATACAAAAATATCTTTAAATTTTGTGTAGTTATTCACATTCTTTAAATCCCTCTACAAATGTCAGATTTTATATCATGCTTCAAATGCTCTTGATTTCATATTCATTCTCTAAACTTTTCATATTTCAATTTTAATGTTGGCCTACTACTGAGTGCCTCTCCACAACACTAAACCAGAACACAAAAGACAAATTGAAAAGCAGAACTAAGGGGAAAGCAAAGCAAAGAAAGAAGATCCTTACAGTGGTTAGGCCTTGAAGAAAGCACATAAGTTTTCCCTAAATTGCAGAGAAACACATATATGGTTGCTGAAGCCACAAGGCCTAGAGTATGAGCCTCTTCACTATCCATAACCGATGAAATCAATGACAATGTATTCAATGACTTAATAACATAGGGTATTAATGCGGGAGGAGATGAGTAGAGTTCAGAAAGAAACAGAACGAAAGCATACCTGGACGGTTGGCCCGACAGCACGAAAACGATGGCTTGGGAGCAGCTAGGTTAGGGCGCGGGTGAGGTTAGGGCGCGAATGGAACCAGTTAGGTTAGAGCAAAGGTGGCAGCCGCTTAGAGACGAAGGTAACGGGATGCCTATTTGTAAGGAATAAATGTAATTAGATTTTGATGATGCTATAGGATTAGAAAGGTAGAGTACCCCCAATTAGATTTTATGTATTAGAATTTTCAAATTGTAATTATTAGTGTAGTCGACGATCAGGGTTGCTCTGCTTTGAATCAGATCAGAAGTGCATCAGAATTGCTCGACCAGACTTGCTCTATGAGAACTGCCCCATCAGAGTTCTCTTATCAGAATTCCATCAGAGTTGCACCATGAGAGTTGCTGATAAATTTGGACATCTGATAACCGATGAGAGTTACAGATCAGAGGTACTCATCAGCGGACCTATCAGAGTCAGAGTTAGAGTTCAGTCAGAAATCAGAAAGCCATCAGAATCCAACGCATCAGAAGAGCCTGATCAGAGCCCGACTAACACTTAGAAGATTTCAAGCAACATCCAACAGCTATGAATCCAACGGGTAAAAACATCCAACGGCTAGAAGACTGTGCATGAAAGGAAAGCATTTAATGCACATTAAATGAGCCTGATACGCTGAAGGATTGATTGCAAATGATTGACCAAGGAATCCGGGAAGATATATTATAAAAATAGAAACCTTCCAAAACGGCGGTCAAGTCAACAGTACGCGCATTTAATGCAGTTGTCTCCTCCTCCAACGGGCAGACAACCTCAGTATATAAGCTACACACCGAAGAACAGAAAAACAACTTTTGCAAAAACTTTTGCTCTGAACTTCATTCTACAAGCATTCTTGAGATTCAAACTCCACAACACAAATACAAGAAAAAGCTTACGTTGGGAAGATTCAACCTCACAATCTTTCACCCCCAACAACGAGCAAAGTTCATCCTGTTCTTCAACACTTCAAGATCTTCATAACACATCATTTGTGACGAAGCAAGTTGGAGGAAAAACTTTGTTTTTCAAAGGATCTTCTGAAAAGAAGGGCGTCCAAGTAACTGCAGTAGTGAAGTGGTGATACTTCCGGGAAGCTGAGTGAAAGGACCAGCCATCAGGACGTGGTATTGCATCCTGGGTGGCATCTAGACTTGAAGAAGACGAGGAGTGCTTCTTAAGTGCTAGGAATTAGCTTTGTAACCGATCTACTTCAAAGCTAGTGGAACAGTGGACTAGAGGAACGCGTTGTTCCTTGAACCACTATAAAAATATCCGGTGTCATTTACTTTACTGCAATTTATAATTCTGCACTTAGGACATTAACTGATTAACTCTAAGACTTGGAATCTGTGTTCAGCAGATCTTGTTTTCAGAGTTATCAGAAAGGCATTTGCCTTAGTGTTTCTGAGGCTACCCGGACAGATCAGAATCCGCTGCCAAGGCCAGTTCTGATATCAGAACCAGCCTTTCTTTGTCACCAGAATCAGACCTTCTCTGATAAGTCACTTTGGACTTAGAGAAAAGTTGAAAAACCAATCAGTCTATTCACCCCCCCCCTCTAGACTGATTACCATATTAAACGGGACCAACACTATTTAACCGTGAAACATCTGCAAGCAGTACAGATGGGAGGGATGAGACGGAATCAAAACGGAATTTAAGTTTCTTAAATAAAGTACATCTAGTGAAACACACGGTACCACCTCATTAAGCTAGTTGATTACACCAACATTTTTTTAATCCCTTAAATGCCCTAACCTTCATTGGCAATTACAAGATTTTAAGATTGAGATATTTTCTATTTTCTTCATTTTCTTTTCTTTTTCTCTCTTTCACCGTCTTACACCGTTCCAATTTACCACCACCTCCTTCTCCCCCATT
The DNA here is from genome assembly GCA_945859915.1 of Cuscuta epithymum. Taxonomy (NCBI): domain Eukaryota; kingdom Viridiplantae; phylum Streptophyta; class Magnoliopsida; order Solanales; family Convolvulaceae; genus Cuscuta; species Cuscuta epithymum. The sequence goes on from CAMAPF010000137.1 coordinate 1,658,998, forward strand.
CGCTTTCTTATTGCGCCCCCGTTTCCAATAAGATTCTCATATCTGATCTCATTTTTTTCTTCTTTCTTCTTCTACTCATCCGCTCACCACAAAATCACCCTTTTTTTTTTAATTTTTTTTAATTCTTCTAGGAAATTTGAAATTGGGGCTTTTAATGTCGAGCTAGCGCAGGTTAATTGCACTGGCTTGAATTCTCTGGGCAAAGCCGAAACCGGGCGCGAGAGTTAGGCGGCGAGATTGGGTATGTTGGTGGAAAATTGGTTGGATAAACCTGCAAAAAGCGTTACAAAATTGGCCGGATAAACCGTCAGGAACTCTTGACCTGAACATTTGTGTGTGTGTGTGTATATATATATATTAGCTAGTAGGCTGGTACTCGATCAAAAATCATCTATCATTTTAGCCGCATGCTAAGTGTATATATACACGGTGTATTAAGGTACGCTGCTAGCAGTGTACCTTAAGTACGCTAGTAGGCTGGTACTCGATCAAAAATCATCTATCATTTTAAGGGTGGTTGGTCATGTTTATAAATATGCCTTAATAAAAAATTAAAGCTAGCAACGTAACGGTTTTGGAGGAAGCTCAAAAGAAAATTATTAATGCAATTTAATTATTAATCACAACATGATTACCTTTGTGATGTTCAAGCATAACGTTTAAACATTTAAGTTTCAATATAGACATAATTTTATTATAATATAATGAGGTAAAGATAGAGAGTATACATATAAGATGTAAAAGTGTTTATTGTTAAATTAGTATCTCAAAATTAATAATTAAATGAAGTAACATTTTATTCATTTGAAATAATCCTATTTTTCCAACAGGGTATCTGTTGTAGCAGCTTGGACGTTATCGGGCAAAGAGGAAGATGGGCACGGTTGGTTAACCGTATTTTTGGTTAACCGTATTTTCGGTTAATGTATTTATAATATCACTAACCATACCTTAGCATCGGTTAACCGAAGAACATTTAACCGTAATATAGGTTAACCATTAATTGGTTAACCAAAAAACCAATTAAAGAACAACTTTTAATGCATTCCTCCTAATGTTAAAATGGCGCAGTAACAGCCTAACATGATTTCTCCAGAAAATGGCTACCAAGAAGAGAAGTATACACATAATACAATTCTAAAAACGCTCTGCCTCGTACAATTAAACTGATATTGCCTAATGCTCCATTCGATTTTGAACAATAAATAAACAAATAATCCGTAATAAATACGTAATACTACCTCCGTCCCTTTTTATTTAGCCATCTTTGACTTTTCCAGTCAAAGGTGATTAAGTTTGATCCATTATTTTAATTAACATATTTATGTGAAACATAATATATTTATACTTTTATGATAGTATTTTCATCAAAGAACATTTTCATATAATTTTCATATTATCAATATTATCGTGTATAAATATATAATCGGTCAAAGTTGAACAACTTTGACTTGAAAAAAGGTGTTTGGCTAAATAAAAAGGGACGGAGGGAGTAAAACTTATTTTATTCCGTATTTGAAACTTTGATACATAGTACATCAATAATGGGGCATGTGCACATATACGAATACTCCGTATAAAATTTTAAAACGTAATAGGTTATTTTACAATTGTACTCCGTATTATTCTATTTAGAATATAGCGTACTCCATGAGCGCGCTGGTCTGATACAGTGTATGTACCATCATTTCATTTTTCATTCTAGCTTATCCTTTTCACAATTAATAATTCTTAACTTTGAAAGTACTCCGTAATATTTTAATGTTCGGTTATCGGTTAACCAGTGAATCAATGATAGTAATATTATAAAACCATAACCGTACCATGCCCCGTTTTTTCCTTTCGGTTGGTTAATCATACCACAAGTTTTTAAAATACGGTACGGTTAACAGGAAAAAACACCGGTTTTTTGGTTTTCGGTACGGTTAGTCGGTTACGGTTTTTTATGTCCACCCCTAATTCTCAGTGTGGAGTTAAGTTGAGATCTAGGTAGCACGGAAACTCTCGGGAAAGAGTACGTTTCCCGTTTCGGAAACTCTCGGAAACTCTTTGGAAACTCTCCAAATAAGCCTTTTTTGAGCAAAAGTTGACGTTTCCCGTTTCCCGTTTCCTCATGATTTTCGCGTTTCCGTGCAACTTAGGTTGAGATTCAAAACCCATACCCAAGTTCCGGCTGGCGAACAAGACCCAGGCTTTAATAAATTGTTCGAAGACGGTATTCAACACATTAGCAGTAGAAACTCATCCTAATAATTTTCCTGAACTTTTTCCGAGTCCTTTTGGACCTGCTATTATTTATATTTTTAAAGAAAAATGAAGTTATGCGGAGTTCAAAATTATGATATGGATTTCAAGAGAAAGAAGAAAGAAAGAGAACTCGTGGAAAGGGGGGAGCTAGGTGATGCAAGTCGGGTCTGGAACGGGAAAGAAGCACAAAGAAAGAAGGAAAGACGGGAAAAAAGAGAAAGTAAAAAGGAAAAAGTATAAAATATTGTAAACTGTAAGAAGCATCCAGTTGGACGATCCACGTGAGCCTTTGAACAGGCAACCAGTTGATTGATGCATTCAAAAGTACATGTACTCAATTGACTTTTTAGTAAAAGTATATGAACTTATTTGACAGCTTTCATAGTTCACGGTTTGATTGATCCATTCAAAAGTACATGTACTCAATTGACTTATGAAATAACCGATTTGGTTGCTTTTTCATACATAGTTCACAGACTTGATTGATCCATTCAAAAGTACACGTACTCAATTGAATTTTTAGTGAAAGTATATTGACTTATTTGACAGTTTTCTCTATTTTAAAAGAAAAAGGTCGTGAACGGTAGTTGTTTGGTAAAAAGTTGTCTGTTTGATATTATAAAAAAGTTTCCTGTTTGATTTAATTATGTTTGATATACAAGCTATTGTGAGTCTTGACAATTAATATTAGAAACTACAAATATTCTTCAGATGCTACTCAGTATATATTTTCAAAAAAAGATCTTTATTTTGGAAAAAGTTCTATTATATTCTCATGTCAAACGTACAACTAGATATTTTAGAGACTCTATGAATAGTAAAAATACTAGAATGCAAAGACTTATACTAATCAAACATGCACTTAATCATTTTAATGGGAAATGACAAATTTGTGGGTGATATAATCAAAACCAACTTAATTAATGAGTTATGTATGCCTGCGCTAGAAATATAAGGGGGTCGAGGCTTGAAACTTTATATTGCAAGAGTAAAAACTTACAACACAAACATTTTTTATAGATTAAAAATATGTATACATATTATATAATACCTCCGTTCCGAAATGAAATTCTCATTCACTATTCTATTGTTCGACTTAAATGATTCTTAATCGAGCTTGAAAACGAACAAATCAATGAAGGGGAAAACTATAACAAAGCTCCATCTGAGCTACCCAAGGTTATCAGAAGAACACGAATTCTGCCATCCAAATATGAGAAACCTTTGGAGAACATCAAAATCATAGCCCCCTTTCAAGAAGACATAAGAAAGCTAATGTGAATTTTCTCGCACATAAAATGGTTGTAGAAAAGTGAGTAAAAGTACAAGTATCGTCTCCACAGGGACGGAAAAAGGGAATTAAAGATTAACTAAATTCAGCGATTTAAAAAGAAATAAATAAAATTAAATGCAATTATGCGAGATTGGTTGGTTTGGAAAATTAAAATGCAGATATGATGAACGAATAAAATAAACTTGGTTTTCTTCTCAATTAACGGCGAAGGGAACAAGGATTGATTCCGGGGTAACCAGATTTCTGGATCGAAAGATCGGGCCTAATTACATGAAAACCTAGCTAATCATTACTAAGTTCTTACCGCTCTCGCGGCGTAGAGTACAATATTTTAGGGGACCAGGCTGATCGCTCATGCGACATGATCCTAAATTATTGCCAAGACGAGCGAGCATACGGCCCCTTAATTGCTACTAATCTCTTAGTGAACGATTAAGTGTGTATGAAGGTGTCCTAGAATAAATTAGATCTCTCTTAACTTATTCTACAAGCAATTGTAATTCTAGCGCGCACTCTAGGTTACAAAAGATATCAGTTAAATTATTCAAACACAAATCAAACGGCATTCATGCAATTAAACCGACAAGAATCTAGCCATACATCATGATCAACCCCTTCATCAACCCCAAATCCCTAATTAAACCACTCACAACTCATAATTGAAGAATCAATAGAATTGGGATGAATAGAATAAATTGTCATTAATTAAAAAGATGAACTTACAAAGAATCCCCAGTTCTTGGAGCAAACAATGGTGAAAACGCAGTTAAAATTGTCCCTAGACCTCTCCGTAAAGTTCGTAACCCCTAAATGGGAAAAGGGAGGCCTTATTTATAGAAACAGGATGAATTCAAGCTGAAATAGGACAAATCGGGGTCAGGCACGGCGCCAGGCACGATCGTGCCTGCGGAGTATATGCGCGTCTCGGGTGCAGGCACGATCGTACCTCCCCTGCCGAACACGATCGTGCCTGGCTGGCAGTGAGGTCTCGCGTGTTTCTTCTCCAGGCACGGTCGTGCCTGGCCTTTTCTTCACCGTTTCTCGCCGTTTCTTGCTCCAAATGCTCCCGTATGCATACGAAGTCGATCCAAATGCTCTTTCTTCATCAAAATTTCATCGTGAATCTCCCGGTGGCCTCCAAATCTCTCAAATCTCTCTCGAATGCTTTCTAACTCTTTGTGATTGCTTCTCAAGCGCCGATGCCGGACTCTAACTTCATCAATTTGACTCCAAACACAACAAAACTCGACCCAACGCCTTGTAAACACAACTTGAGCTAAAATTGAGACTTGCAATGCCTTAAAGCTAGGAAAACCATCAAAATCCGACCCCAACACGCATCAAATGTGTGTTGTAATACGAACTTATCAAAAGCACATCTGGAGAAGACCTGACAAAATAAAAAAGCTCGAAGAACTCAAAATCAGAGGTGTTACACATCTCAAAGGACGAGAAAGAGGCGAACATTTGTACATGCTCTGCAAAAGGTCAATGTCAACAACTTGAAATCCTCAAACATAACCTGAGAACAAGCACAACTCCCGCCTGGGATATTCTAAGAGTTTCTTAAGGAGATATCGGAGAAATCAAGTTACCTATCTACAGACTCCAACGCACAGACTCCAACGCACAGACGAAACCGAATTCACTTGTCAACAGACTCCTTAAGAGTTTCTTAAGGAGATATCGGAGAAATCAAGTTACCTACCCAAGATGGATGATGTCTACCCGATGTCGATGATTTATAGGAAATACACTGAAGAAAAATAAGATTCTCATAAAAGGATATGAAGCAATCAGAAGTTTCATGTTGAGGCAAGTGAGAGTCTATGTTGTGTTTGATCTCCAAATGGCCCTAGAGAATAATGTTACCAAAGCAAACCTCACTAAACCAGCGCTATCCGGATCAGGACTCAAAAAGTGCCATCCTCTTCACATTTATGATGATCCTGAGATCGGGCTAGTCAATCCGAATCACAAAGGAAAGAAGCGCATGATGATGCTAAGTGAGGTTGTCAAATTCTGGGATGAGATGACATTGAAGATCATTCGAGATCAGATGGATGCAAATGAGAAACAGCTCCGACCTAAGCTTGCCAATGCTAGTAAATTAAAGAAGAGCATAGAACATTTAGAGCATATTTTCCTTTTTCTCGTTGGAATAGAAATTCGACTGTTCTAATCATTTCTCGATCATTCTCAATGGAATTCCCCCCCGCTTGAATTTGTTTGTGGGCTTCCATTACAGCTATTGTAATTTCAATAGGACCTAACATGGAGTACTACGCATAAATGGAGTACTACGTATATGTTTAGTATAACCGTATAACATTCTCTCTAATGAGCCTGTTACATGTTTTTTTTTCTTTTTACTGCAGGGGGTCTGGGGGGAGGGGGGCTGGGGGGAGACTGGAGTAATCAGGGCTGAAACTCACTCCATTGAGTTTCAAACTCTTATGTGCCTAGCGGGTTTCGAACTCGAGACCTCTCGCTAGGCACGGTAACCTCACAACCAGCTGGGCTGAAATGCTTGGTTAATGAGTCTGTTACATGTATTTTAAAATTTCTAAGTTTGTGAGAGGCAGATAAACATTTTATTATCCAACACAAGTCATCCAAAAGTAGTAACAAGTTTACATTTCCTATGGATGGCTAAAATGAGACTAGTTGTTTAAGTGCAATGACAACCTTAATTATTAATCATATAGTTACCCAACCCAGTGGTGTAAATATTATAATTAAGTTATTAATTAAATTCTCTCGAAAAATTTCAATCGGGGATAAGGTAAAAGAAGTTTAACGGTGTGTTCAATGTACATAAATATAAAAATATGTTTATGATTGAATACTTATAATATATATATCATAAACAAAACATAATTTGTGTTTCAGAACACAACAATTAATCTAAATAGAACAGGCTTGACAATTAAAAATAATAATTCAAACAATTTCTAGCCACAAATTTTATTTAGCTATGCATATTGGGAAGCTTAAAAAATATGAATTCACGATTAAAATACAAGATTTAAAGAGACAAGGGAGAGCAATGAAAAGAGAATGAAAAGGAAATATTCCTCCTTTAAAATTTAAGGATGACAACCCTTAAATCTTTGTCGCTATTTTTGAACTTAACCTTGAATAAGAAAGTGATTAGTTGTGGTTGAGGATTGCTTGATAATTTGGGGGTGAGAAATGAAAATAGAACGAAAAGGAAATATTTCTGGGTTGAGTAGAGAGATAATTGTTCGGAATTTTATGTGGAGGAAGAAGGGCTAATGTCATATCATGACAAGCTAATTAATTATCAAGTGTGGGAAATTATTTACAGATCCGAAACAGAAAATTAAAGCCCAGATGCAATATGTATAACACAATAGCAGTGGACAGTGAAAACCGAGACAATAAACAACTCTCATGTCACGGGTTTGATTCGGGGACCCATACTTGTTTTCCTTCTTTTCTTTCTGTAGTAATTTAAAACTATTCCTTCTGTGAGTTGAGACGTTCGTTCGTTGTTAGTCGATTGGCGCTTGTTTCCCTTTGTGGGTGACCACGGTGCGAATCTAAAGTGACATTTTTTTGCTTTACATCTCTTTTATTCAATATTCTTCTCATTTGTTGTGAAAGAGACTCTTCTTTTATTAATTTCTAATTAACTTCAAGTATTGTGTTTTCTCCTTTTCCTCATGATCGAATGCGTCCATATGACATCAAACGTTCTTGAAATTACAAAATATACGCACAAGACCGTAGTACCGTACTAATATATACAAAGTAACAACAAATAATAAAATATGTCCAAATGTACAACTTTAGTAACTAAAATTATCAACACACTATTCTTGAAAAATGTGTAAATTATAAGTACATCAGTGACAACTTCCTATATGCACCAAACAAAAATGTCTTGAACTTCTCGAGACGTGATGTTGGCCTGGTCCATTACTACTTTGCAATAATATTGCTCAGTACCAATCGTTTCTAATGAAGAAGAGCTCACCTTCTAATCATGAGTGGTAACCATGAGTGACGGAGAAGACCCTATTTTCTTTACTCTAGAAGTAAAGAATCAAATAAATAAATCCAAACAAATAAAAAATTACTCTTCATACATGACCAACGACTTGCCAAAGAAGATGAAACATGTAGCACTAATTGATATAGAAATGACACATGTGATATGAGTTAAGAGGACAATAATATATGATGGGTTAAACGAATGGTGTATTTGTGATGAGCAATGACAATGATACGTCATTTAAAAGAAATGCATGAAAGACACGATTCTAACAATGTGTGCGTGTGTGGGTGAGTGAGTGATGGGGGTACAAAGTGGGAAACATAATGTACAACCATATACCTCTTTAAATAATTATCACTACACCAACACATCTTATGTACCAAAATAGCAATGGTTGGCATGGTTCTTTATAAGATTGTAATACTATAAATGTATATTTGCATTTTTATGATCTTAATAACATGACATGTACCAGGAAGAAAACTTTATTCTTCTAATTGATGAAGGAATCAAACAAAGTCTTCTAAATCCTCGTGAGTCGAATCTCCAGATTAGTGATACAATAAGAAAATCATGAATAATATCTGCAAACCCTTGTTTTGAAGTCTCCAAACTAACAAGCGAAATTAAGCATAAAATTTAGATAGAAACTATTAATTCTTTTAAAGATGAGATATGAGAATACAAACATTACAAAAGCCTATTAAAATTTGATGAAATAAATGAAAAAGGCATCTTGATAGGCCTTTATGTCACAGTTAAGTTTTCCATCTTTTGTTCCAGTTATTTGGCAATTGAATAAAACTGGTTGAAAGTTAGTTTTTTATTTGAGATATGTGTATGTACATGGTCAGTTGTTTAGTTAATGACCATTTTTTTATTTTGGAAAGTTGAAGTATATTGTCATATACTACATAAGTCGACGTATGAAGCTCAGTTCCAAAAAGTACTCGTGAAAAATTCGAATGACACCATTTTTTAATCATATTCAGTTTAGTAATGCATTCAACTATTCAAGCATTGTTTTCACTGCAAATTTGATAATATATGGTAGACTAATGCATTCATAAAGTGCACTTTTTGCTATGAAATTTTTTGGGGGTTTGTTTGTTAACATGTCAGCTCATTCTTGATGTATTTAACGCAATTAAATCACATACAAAATTATAGTTATTATATTTTTATATATATTATACTATACTATACTACATATAATATAATATATACTCCCTCCGCCCCAAATCTATTTGCAAAGTCAACATTTTTTGGTCAATCAAGATCAAAGTTAAATTCTCTCTATTGATAATTAATTCAAAATTTAATAATTAAAATTTACATATTCAGAAACTACATCAATATCTCTTCAAAGTTGGAAACCCCAAATTAGAATATAATTAAAAATTGACATCCTAATGGAGTGAATAAAATGAAAAAAAAATCAATTTTGCAAAATAATTTAGGACAAAGGTAATACAATATGTATATACATATAAAATTGGAAGTTTGTATTACATATATACAAACTTCTATTATGATAATAATAAATCTATTAGGGCTAATTCCATTCAGAGCTTCTAAATTACTATTCATAGCCACTAAATTAAACATAAATAATTAAAACTAAACGAAATATTTAAGTTACCCTTATGACAATATACTCAGTAACTGTGAATTGGTAAATATTCGACGATAGAAATCTCTTTTAATTGTGACTCAATCTTGAGGGAAATATTGCAATAGTGATCAATGATGAGTAAATGAATTGCCAAACTTTGAGATAAAGAAAGTTTTTCACTCTAGTTCCTTGTAGGTTCAATGACTCATGACTCATGTTTCACACATTAGAAGGTTCAATGATCACTCTATATCAAAGACATGAATTTGCAGGTTAATTCACACCAAATTTTATTGTAACTATTTTTCACTACCAATCATATATATACATAGTTCGCATTGAGTCAACTATGTGGAAAATTAAAATAAAACAACCTTACACCAGAAAAAGAACTACAATAAAATTTAATAAATTTGTACTGTTTCTTCAAGGAAGAAATTTGTATACTCATTAATTATCAATTATAACTTTTAAGTACAACACACACACAACGATAGTTTTCTAGACCGCCACAAATTATAAGCTTCAATTATGATCAATATATGACACTTTCATTTGATTTTTGAAACACGAGTATTTCTACAAATTATAAGTTCCAATAAGGAAGGCAACATGACTAATTCCAGCACGCCCTAATATATATCCACGCCATTATCATGTGTCCTTGGTTGGTATATTTCGAGCGGACCTTCTAGTAAATAAGATAGTTCGGGCAAGATAATGAGGTGTAACAATTTTGATACACGGTGAGGGCTTTACTTAACAAAAGGGTAAATCTGATATTTTAAAAAAGATTATTTATTAAAATTTAATAAGGGGATTGGAATTAGAAATGTAGTGGATGTGAATAGAAATACACATCTATTAATCTATTTGTTTCAATTAATAACACCATCCCAATTTCTTTAAAAAAATACTATGCCCAATTACTGCAGCAAAACCCATTGCATGCATTGAAGAGCAGGCCCAAAAGGGATTAGATGCGGACTAGGATTCGTGGATGGAGCAAAATCATCAAACAATGCCCCTTCAAAAAGCCTGTGAAGCTGAATCAGGAAACCAGTGAAGCAGGCAGACAGTGCCGGTCCTACCTGAACTCAGGCCTGAGTCGACTTTGATAAAATGGGCCCCATACATAGTGTTTGTTTATCATATAAATTCACTAAAATTGAATGATTAAATATCACAAAAATGCAATCTTTCAACAAAAGTCTTCCATTATCACAAAACAACATTGAATGTATTAAAAAAATTACTTAAGTAAACCCCGTCGAACAATTTTAGATACATAATTTAGTGGAATCCTCAACAATATATATTATTAATTTTCTCTACAAATCAGCCCTCGACCTAACTAAAAAAGTGCAAAACATCCCTTATACAAGAGGTTCTGTTCGACCGTCACCATTCGGGGTGGTTCCTAGTGTAATTTTTTGATGAAATTTTTTGATCATCTTCTTTATCAAGTCCAATTTATCTATACCGAAGTTTAGCTAAAAATTCAACCAATAAGGCAGTCAAATGATTTTCTGAAATATACTGCGCTGTTTAACCGCGCAATTATGTTCAAAAACTCATTTGACTGCCTCCTCGATTCCGTTTTTTACTGAAATTTGATATGAGTAAGTTAGACTTAATGAAAAAAATGCTCAAAAATTTTCATCAAAAAACTCCACTGGAAACCACCCCAAATGGCGACGGACTAGGAAAATACATATGTATAATAATAGTAATGCTAAAAAAATTGTGGGCCCCTAATTTTTTCATATTTTTGGGACCCTGAGGCTTGGAGTTCTATTTTGTTCATCCATTCATGGAGGGTGAACATCATCCTCTCCCTCCAACACATGACACTTGCATTACAATTGCAAAATATAAAAGTTTTGCCAAGTGTGTTGGAGGGAAGGGGTGATGTTCACCCTGCATGAAGGGGTGAACAAAATAGAACTCGAGGCTTTGGCTTTTCAGTCTAACATAAGGCACGGGCAGAAACTATGAATAGTACTCCATAACCGCAAACATAAGTTTCAAAGTCCCCAAACCCACGAACAAAAACCGTTATGGAATCTTGATAAGACGGGGTAGGAGAACACAAATCCTATGAATACAGCGAAATTGAACGAACAAGGTATCAACGATATGTACATCTCCTTATGTTTGTATTTCAGAACTTCCATGCTGTATTTCCGTTATTCCGTTGCCGAAAAATCCAACTGAAACTGAAAGTCAACTACTTGTTCGGCATGTTTTCTTACTTGTCCGTTATTCCGTAGGTCGTTTTTGGTTGGCCCTGTCAGTTAGAAATTAGTTATCGATTCTTATGTTTTCAGTCCGTATGTAACCGACTGACCAAATTCAGAGCCCGTTTGGAGAACTCTGTTTTCGGCTTATCAGGCTTATCAGCCAGCTTTTTCACCAAACACATAACTTTTACTTTCGCGCGCTGAATTGTGTAATAAGCCGAAAAAGTAAGGTTGAAGTTACTTTTCTGGCTGTATTGGCTGAAGTTACTGTAGAGGACCATTTTAGCTATTTTTACATATAATTTTTTCTTTAATTTATTAATAAAATATATTTTTAAAATATTTTTTTCTTAAATCAGCAGAATCAGCCAAAACAGCCACTCCAGCTAGAATATCATAAATTTCAGCAGAATCAGCCAAAACAGCCGATTTTGGTGCTACCAAACGGGCTCTCAATCATCATGCCCGATATTGGACTCCCCAGACCACTCCAAGTGACTTGATCTTCTATGGAAGAGAATAATACCCAAATAGGACTAAAGTCTAAAAAAGTTTGAAAATTCCAAAATGGGACTGCCCATGTTTTTATTCTCAAAATAGGACTAAGTATTGTCATGTTTTGGCAGTACCTGACTTCAAACATGGCAGTATTTTCCCAAAGTTGGTAGTAATTACTCTTATTTTGGAAATAAAAATATGACAATCCTATTTTGGAAATTTCAAACTGTTTTAGTCCTATTTCGGGAACTCCTCTAAAAAAAGAGCGCCTGAGACCCCTGAAAAGGCGACTTAGGGCGATAGGTTCATCGCATCTGAATTCCCCAGGCGGCGTAGATTCCCGGAGGCGGCGCTTAATCGACGCCTTTTTACGCCTTTTGCGCGTCTGAGAGGCGCGCGCTTTTAGCGCCTCATGGTTAGTGCCCGATGGAGGTTTTTTTTTACCATTCCCATTCCAAGTTTTTTTTGCCGATTCAGATGCTCTCTCCTAGAATTTTCGCAGTCCTCACTCCTCACTCCATGAAACTCCTCTATAGTCTTCTCCTTCCTTCCTGCCTTCTGCCTTCTGCGTTAGGTCAGTCCTTTTGTTCCCCTGTATTTCGGGTAGAAGTTCAGAGTCTTCCAACCGGTTCCTTTCTCTGCTATCTTGAGTCGTAGAAGTAAGTACTCCGACCGGTTCCTTTCTCTGCTATCTTGAATCTTGCAAATAGGCTTTATACTCTTCGCTTTCCTTATAACTTCGCCAAGTTTGTGGTTGGTACGCAAAATAAAAACTGTATTGTTTAGGTTTGTAAAGAAGAGAGATACTTAATAAGAAATCAAATTTATTACCTAAAAATGTAAGTGATGAAACTTCTGGATCAACTAAAAAGGAAAGTTGGCCAAGTTATAAGGGACAAAAGGAGTATTATTTTAGTTTTAACTGCACTAATTGATTATTTGTTTTGAGTCGATTTTTGATTGCACTGAAGTTATGAAAGTGTATATGCTGTTGTGTTTTGATTGTTATTTCAAATTTAGACTTCAATTGTGTATTTTTTGTGGTTAGCAAATAGTAATTAGCACGTAGTATAAGCTTAGCTCGTTAATTTTGTATCTCATTGTTATTTGAAATCATTCGATTTTAGTATGAAACTTGAATTTTAGTATACTACTCCCTCCGTCCCATTAGGATTATCTCACCTTTCCGTTTCAGTCCGTCTGTCCATCTCACTACTCATACTAAATTTGGTACAATTTATGTGTTTCTAAGTCATTCTTACTTTATCAATTCAATAAACCACATAAATCTACTTTTCTTAATAACCTCACCACCTGCTCATGTCCCGATGTTAGTAAGACGGAGATAGCATATAATTATGAGTTTAAATTTTATTCGCCTTCTATGATTGGGACCCTTACTTATCTTTGCCTTATCATGGGTGTAAAAATGGTTTGAAACAGCGTTCTTTTTATGCATTTGCATGTGCTTATGCCGCTTTAATATGAATCAATATAGTTGTATGAGGCTTATCATAATTTTAATGTTTCTATCTGCCTCCTTTTTTGGCTAGTATTTGACTTTATGTTTTATCACTTAGACGTACTTAATTGCTTTTTTTTCGTTTTTAAGTTTTGTAGAGGGAAGTGAGATAGTGGAGGCTTTTTGCAAATCTGTGTTTGGGGTTGTCAAACCACAAACATGAGTTGTACTTTGTCATCTTCAATATCATATGTTGGCTCATTTTGCGGAAGCATTCGATTCAAAAACCTAAACTATTTAGTCACTGAACCTTTTGCTAGAATTGGCAATTCCAACACTAAAGCTAAACTCCGAAGGTCTCATCATGATGTGATTTCTAGCCACCTTGTTCCCAGATCCTTGGGTGGATTGCCTACATTACAGAAAGAATTGAAGGTATCAGTTCAGAATTCAGAACGAATACGAACACTGCTGATTGATAACTATGACAGTTACACATACAATATATTTCAAGAATTGACTGTTGTCAATGGGTGTAAGAGCTCTCTCACTCTCCCTCCGCTTCTGTCATTAGCTTTTCATCATCACTCTTAAGTCTTAACTGCTTCTCGTAACTCAGAAGTAGGTTATAGATCATAATAGCTTTTTGAATATTTGGCCACTAAACTTGTGATTAGTGACTAAAATCACTGCATTTGAGATGTGATGATTTAAAAAAATGAATACTAACATCTCCATACTCACTTTTTTGTTTTGACAATTTCATTTGGGGCTTTTTTGCTTCTGATTTAATGAGTGGACTTAATAGGGACAATGACTTAAGTCAGTTAATTGTTCTGCCATTAAGTTGTGTTTACTTACAACTTAATTGGAAATAGGACTTAGTCATTCACTCAAAAAGTTACTACATCATTATATCATGATATATTACTCCTTTCCACTAAGAATCTAAGATGCATGCTAAGACGTCTATTCAGGCATTTCTCTTAAACCCACAAACATTATGGAATAGATGTATCATGTGTGTCAACAAGTGACATTTTTCATGGATTAGAGTATCACAAACAACCTTAAATTGGTCACTTTTCTCAATTAGCCAATTCAGACAGTTTATTGAGCACAAAAAAACCTTCTTTATACAAAGACCATTTGATCCGGACAAACATCTTGATACGACATACATATTAATCTAGATAGAACTTAATGGAGAAAGGCAAACCGCCCCTTGATTTAATTACGCATCGAAACATTTTTCTGTGCTTACCTATTCCTTGTTACTGTATTAGTGCCTCCCCTGGTGGTTAAAAATGATGAATGGACGTGGAGAGAGTTTTATTGCTACTTGTATGAAGAAAATGCCTTTGACAACATAGTTATATCACCTGGACCTGGATCTCCAACATGCCCCTCAGATATAGGTTTGATACAAACACCAAAGCTTATATCTCTTTCTCTTATAATCTCCAAAGTCCAAACAGTTCATTTATTCAGTGCAATTAAAGACAAATATATTTAGGTCTCAACCATGAATTTTATTAATTGTAATTGTATGTGTGAGATCTATAAAGGCAATAGATTATTAGATTATAGAATTCATACTATTTTTTTTAAAAGCATATGGTTCATTCATGTAATGTTGCTGCATAGAGTCAAGACTTTATTAAATATATGAATTTTATTTTGATTGAATATTTCAATATTTCATCGAATTTTATTTTCTTATTTATTTTTTATTTCATCAAATAGCAGAATCTTGGGTAGCAAACTATACTAGTGACCTACCCCATTTTATTGTATCAATTTTCAATTTTGCAATCAACGATTCAACCATGCAAACTCAAAATCATTTTCTTTGGATAAATAAACAGATTACTCGATTGATAATGATTTTGTTTTAGTCGACACAACAATTTTTTTGTTTGCTGTCAATCCCTTGTTCCCACTATTAGTAATGTGGTTGGTTGTTTCTATAGTTCTTACTTTGGTTTTGCATAAGCGGTATATAATAAATGTTCTTAATAAAAAATATATACTATCATGACCTAAGTATTTATTTTAGGACTTTGCCTGAGGCTGTTGCTTGAGTGTAGTGATATCCCTATTTTAGGTATCTGCCTTGGCCACCAGGTAACAGTTGTTACTTTATGTTTATTTGAAAGTACATTGAGGTTATTATATCATCTCTGTGTTGGACAACTTTCCTGATTTGGATTCTTATTCATTTGTTAAATACTAAATAGGCTCTAGGATTTGTGCATGGCGCTCGGGTTGTCCATGCACCTGAACCTGTCCATGGACGTTTGAGGTACATGAGCTGTAGCTGCTAAGATATGCAGTTTTGTAGGTATGATTTCCATGAAACCTTTGAACTGCGTTTAACTTTTCTTTTTCTTGTTGCAGTGATGTTGCACATAATGGTTCCAAGCTATTCCATGAGATCCCCTGTGGAATAAATTCTGGATTTAAGGTTGAGTGGATTTTTCTTTGATTAGAAATGATATTCAAGTAATCAAGTCAGATTTTCATTATTTTGTTTTTATTTTCGTGTTTATGCTATTTCCAGTTTCATATTTCTGAGTATGTATTTCAGATTATAGGTTCCTATTGTTTTTCCGAGAAATGCTCAATAGAAATCTTTAATGCAGGATCTTATCAATGTTGAGTTGTAGTTAGTGCACAAGTAGATGTTTGAAGTCAATCTAAGTTTTCTTCTTCTTATTTTGATACAAATAGGTGGTTCGATACCATTCTTTAGTTATAGAGCCTGAATCACTCCCAAGGGAACTGATTCCTATTGCTTGGACACCAACCTCTGAGACCACTCCTTTCCTAAGAAGCTTTCAATCTGATCCATATACTCATGCATGTGACGGAGTGAATGGGAATAAAGTTTATGTTGGACCTCTATCCAAAGATTTAAGAAATGAAAGTTCATTTTTCTCTTGTGATGCTGAAAAGATTCCAGCTGGACAAATCCTTATGGGCATCAAGCATTCCAGCAGGCCTCATTATGGACTGCAGGTTTGTTTTGTTAAATGGGTTTGTGCATGGTTCTCTTTCGCCATGTTTTAGTTTTAAATTTTTAATACTATTTTCTTTTGCCTATAGTTCCATCCAGAGAGTGTTGCAACCTGCTATGGAAAGCAGATTTTCAAGAATTTTGCCGAGATAACTAAGGGTTACTGGTTGAGGTTGAATTCCCCCATTAGTGAGAAAAATGTCACTTATGCTGGTAATTTCTATCTATTTTTCTTATATTCTGATCAGCTGATCTCAATTAATTCATACAATTAACACAGAATTATGTACAGTTCTAGCTACAGTTGGGAGTTTTAATGAAAATGTCCTGATATAGTTGACTACTTGACTTTCATTGCATTTTTTCTTGTGCCTAGAAATTCTCTCATCCCCAATGTCTGATTTTCTTTTAATTTCATCTGACAAGAAACCGCAACTTTTGAACATCTCTATATTCTATTCATTAAATTGATGACAAGTATTTTAAATTTCTAGGGGTTAGCACTCAAATTGTTTCTCATTGGAATGACCTATTTTTAATCCTGATCAGTAAACCTCACGTAGAATGCATGCAGGCGGCTAAAGTGGACCAGATACTTAAAGATGCTTCAAGAGGAGGCAACATAGTGACTACTTTGGGTGAGAAGAAAAACATCTGTACGCAGAGCATCATAAATTCTTCAGATCCCGGCTATAATGTAAAATATTTGAAGATGAGATGGAGAAAGCTTGATTACCTGGCCAGCCAAATTGGGGGATCTAAGAATATATTTTGTGAGCTATTTGGTGGTCAGAATACTGCAAACTCCTTTTGGCTGGATAGTTCCTCAACAGAAAAGGTCTTTCTTCTCTTCCATTCAGCTTTTGAACTACTTCAATAGCTTTTGAAGCCTCTAATTCTATGTGTATATCTATATCAATCTATGATGTCGTTGCATTACTACTTAGCCCAGCTGGTCGCCGACTCACTCTCCCTTACGGGAGGTCCTGGGTTCGAAACTCAATGGAGTGAGTTTCAGCCTTGATTACTCCAGGCCCCCAGCCCCCCTCCCCAGACGCCCTCTGGAGTAAAAAAAATGAATGCTTTCAATGGTGGGTCATTAACTCATATATTTGCATAAAAAGGTGGAGGGCAAACTCCAATTCGTAACTTACTAAATCGTTTCACAAATTTATGTAGTTTCATGTTAATAACTGCTTGGTGATTTCTAGGAAAGAGCAAGGTTTTCATTCATGGGCATAAAGGGTGGGTCCCTGTGGAAGCATGTTTCATTTAGGTTATCAGATGAACGGTAAGCTTTTGTCAAACCTTGTTGCCTATGTGCTATGACATTAAGTTCCTCTTTATATGTTGGATTATTGTAGGCATGTATGTTAAGTAGTGATTCTTTGTGAGGCGTCTCATTTTCAGAGGCGAAGCTTATAAAGGAGGTGGCCACTTAACAGTTGAGGATGCTAGTGGCTATCTTCAAACTTCATATCTTGAAGATGGATTTTTGGATTATTTGAATAAGGTATCCTGCGTCAATAAGATATAACTTTTTCTTATCTATATGGAAGTTTCAAATAAATATTATAAATGCTCACTAACATATTCATCTCCTTTTTCTTTCTTGCTGCCCGTGTTCTCACATTTGCACCACGATAATCTATTACTGGTTTTGAGCATTTGCTGACATATATATCAGGAGCTTGAGTCATTTTTCTATGATGAAAAAGATTACGAAGGATTGCCATTTGACTTTTATGGTGGCTATGTCGGTTATATAGGGTAAGTATTGAGGGTTGCTCATGCATTAGAGAATCCACATTATCTCCATTGTCTTCCTTTTAATATCTTTGTATGCTTTGCATTTGCTTTGCCTGGTCTTGTTTTGGGACCTACTATCCTTATCTTGGAAAATTTCCTGTAAACTGAAAGACTCCTCACTTCTTGGAAGAGTGAGAAGTGAGAACTGAGAAGTAGGCCATGTTATCATAGTTATAGCCTGCAAATGGTGTTTTTTTAGAACAAGGATTCTCATTGTTCAAGGCTTAGGATGTATGCAAATGCAGCTTTCCAGTTTCAAATAAGAAATAAATCATAGTATTGGCCACAATATGTGTAACTATTAGCCTTTCTTTGGTTCAAAAGAAGGGAGGGAGGGAGAAATGGTGAATGAGGGAGGGGAAGAAAATAGAAGAGTTTACAAAGATCTCATGTTTTGTTCAATAGAAGAGGTGAATTATTTTAGAAATAAATATATATATAGACATTATGTTTGATATATTCTTGTTGTAAATAGAATATAGTACAAAGTACCCATATGTATAACCATTCTAACGGAAAATAACTTTGATTAAAAAGGTAAAAACAGAAATCAAGAAGTTTTTGACACCAAAATACCCCATATTAAGGAATGAGATATGGTCTATCCCCCCACGGCCGCACCCCACTTTCTTCCCGTTGCCTTCAAAGGCCCCAGGCAAGGGCTTAGGCTTCATAACTTATTCATTTAGTCAGCTGGCATTGAATAACACTTGCTGCAGGTATGATCTTAAAGCTGAAGCTGGCAGAGAAACTAATCGTCACAAATCAAGGGCCCCAGATGCTTGTTTTTTCTTTGCAGATAATGTTGTAGTTATTGATCACCACCATGACAATATCTATATCATATCGCTTTATGATAGAAATACAAATACTTCCCCTTGGTTGGATGATATTGAGAAAAAGCTTCTCCATTTAAAATCTTCTGGCTCCAAGGCACATACTCCAAACACATCTCAAAGTTTAGAGGTCTATCCGGCAAAAAAATGTTTTTCTGCCGAGAAGTCTAGAGAGCAGTACATAAAAGATATTGAGAAGTGTCAAGATTATATCAGGGATGGAGAAAGTTATGAGTTGTGTCTTACAACTCAGATGAGATTGAGAATAGGGGAAATTGATTCCCTAGGACTTTATGTTAGTCTTAGAGTTAAAAATCCAGCACCATATGCTGCATGGCTTAATTTTTCAAGGGAAAATTTATCAATATGTTGTTCTTCTCCTGAGAGGTTCATGCGATTGGATAGAGATGGGATTCTGGAAGCAAAACCCATAAAAGGGACAATAGCTCGCGGTTCAACCCCAGAGGAAGATGAATTGCTTAAACTAAGACTACGACACAGGTAAATGATTTTTCTTTTATTAAAGAGAAGAAAAATAAAAAAAATAATACCTTAAATATGACCAAAATGAGGATAAAGGACAATAATGTGACCTAGTTTCTTTTAGTTATTATGTTATGTTCAATTCTTACGCCCTAATGACCATAAAAGTACTCATAATAACTTTAGTCACATTTCCCCCCTAAGTTTTAGTTTAGTATGTAGTAATATTTTAGGAAAAACCTAAAAAATTAAAATTGTTAATATAGTATTAGTTGCTATACGGCTATACCATATCAAATTCTTTATCCCCTTTTGAATACCATATTCTCAATAATTTCAATCATACTTTAAGATGATTCTTATTCAATGATTCTTATTCTTCTTACTAAATTACTACCTCCATTCTTAAATAAGTGCAACATTGCAAATTTTACACTATTCACATGTTCTACTTTGACTACATTTTATTTATTGATGTATTAATATATTTTTTTGAAAAAAATATTACTAAATTTGTCTCATTGTAAATTTTCAAAATCTGATTTTTTTAATATTTTTACTAATAGAGAGTTATATATATTAACGGTCAAAGTTGTGCCTCGGCAAATGTGAAAAGTTGACTGTTGCACTTGTTTAAGAATAGAGGTAGTATTAAGTTAGTGTTTGGTAGAAGGCCTAGCTAATGAGGCTGATAAGTGAATAACATGTGTTTAAAAATTTGGTACCAAATGGGCACTCCCCCCTGGAAGCGCCCACTAACTTCCGACTTTTAAACTTAAACCTTCTAAGTAAAAATACAGCTGAACTCATTGGCCACAAATTTCTGTCTTTTTGGCAGTGAAAAGGATCAGGCCGAAAATTTGATGATTGTTGACCTCTTGAGGAACGACCTTGGGCGTGTATGTGAGCCTGGCTCGGTCCATGTACCCCACCTCATGGAAATTGAATCATACGCAACAGTCCACACAATGGTTAGCACAATACGGGGAGAGAAGCGGTCAGATGTTAGTGCAATTGATTGTGTGAAAGCCGCATTCCCTGGCGGGTCAATGACCGGAGCACCAAAGCTGAGATCAATGGAAATTCTCGACTACCTTGAGAGTTGTTCCAGGGGCATTTACTCTGGCTGCATCGGCTTCTTTTCATACAACCAAACATTTGATCTCAACATTGTCATTAGAACTGTTGTGGTACACGACGGTGAAGCCTCCATTGGAGCAGGAGGAGCAATCACGGTTATGTCAAGTCCTGAAGATGAGTATGAAGAAATGGTTTTGAAAACTAAAGCTCCTAGAGATGCTGTTATTGAGCACATTAAGGATGGATAACTACATGGTTGGGTCATTTCAACTTTAAGAGGAAGCTGCGTTATTATTAGTATTACTCTCAGAGTTTACTATGAGTATTATTCAGCGTCAACAGTAATGCTCTCAAGATTAAAGGTTGAGTAATGCTCTCAAGATTAAAGGCTGAGTAATGCTCTCAAGATTAAAGGCTGTGGTGTTGTGTGTGACAGATAACTTTAGGTTCTCAGAACATTTTATTCTATTTTCACACAGAAAGAGTGTAAAAGGCGTTGTGTGTTCGGTGGGTGGTGTATCGACACCTACTATCTCGCAGATCCGGGTAGGTGGTGCACAATTAGAGGGAAAGTATACTAGGCAGGTGGTGATTAAACTAGATTGGATATGCTGGTTCTGTTGAAGCTATTGATGCTATGTCTGAAGGGTTGAATATGTTGAATATCCAATTAAAATTAAAAATTTATTTATTAAAATAAAACGGGTAAGCATTAAATATATCAATTTTAGCCATTTTTCACTATAAACAGTTTAAGCAACCAATGGAGTTGCGCTAGCCTGCAGTTAAAAGTGTCTTTGGGCAGAAATGAATGAAGATAGAGATGACCATATTCAAGGTTGTGTTGACAACTTGACATAAGCGAACGTGGATACCGCAATTATTTTTAATTTTGTTAAGAAAGGACCTTAGTATATCTAGAGCTCCAAAGTTTTAAATATGGTTTATGTTGCCCATTACTGGATAGTATCACTGTGGCCCGCTCAAATAATAGATCACATGTTTGAATCTCTTCTTAATAAAAATATTGGCATTCATGTAGAACAAATATATAATAGTGTTTGTTTGTTTCAATTGAATCCAATTGCGTGATTCCTTCAATATAGGATCGAAATCGAATGGTTTTATTTTTTGTTGAAGAAAGCCAAAAAGGTTTAAAACTAGGACCAAAGTTGATGTGCCCAGCTAAAGTTTTGGTTCCTCCCTACCCGTGAACCAAGACCCGCTGGTGTAGACTGTAGATTGGCAGTGAAATGAAATTGGTCAGGGTCAACCCATACTTTACACCACTTTATTCTAAAGCGTTGTCCCTCCCTTTCTTGAAAGACTTTGACATTCCTGTTTCATTCCTGTTTGACAACACACAATTTTGACAATTGATATACTCCATTTGTCTCATAAATTTGACCAAAGTTAATTTGCATGCGCAATAATAAAGTAAAATTTGGTTTTTGAGAATTCTGGTGTGTGATAATGTGCACACTACTGACACTAGTATACCTGATCCTTCTTTTAACTACAGAATAGTTTATCACATGATCCTACATTTACCTAAAAAATATATTATCACAAAGTTATAATCTTTATCACATATGGCGGTTACAAACATGAGTAGTTGTACACAAAATTGACATTTGCACAAAGTATACATGCGATCGCCCAAACCAATGTCTTTAGGGGCACAAACTAATGTCTATTTGTAGACCGTAGTTGTCCAAGTAGGAACGATTCATAGTTTCTTAGATAAATTTTTTCACACGAACACAATTTTTTTAAATATAATTTTCCTAACAATGATTGTGTAATGACTTGACTAAACCCATTGCATATAGGGGTGGAACGGGCCTGGGTCAAGCTTCGGGCGTTTCACTTTTTTTGGGCATTAGGCCCGGTACCGGTCCGGATTGGTTCCGGGACCGGGCCGGGTGTTATATATATATATATATATATATATATATATATATATATATATAGGAAAATGTTCAATTAAGGTAGCCTAAGAATTGTAATTCTTACGCCTCTTTCATTTGATGTTCTTTCGGGTCGAATTTTTTGATGAAATTTTGTAAGCACGTTCTCCGTGCAGTGACTATGACCACCAAATTTCATATTAAAATTCAATCGGAAAGTCGGTTAAATAGTTTTTTCAAAATTGCACAGGTTTTTATATATATAAAATGCAGTTTTTTTCAATAATTTATTTAACTGTCTTTCCAGTTGAATTTTATTGTGAAACTTGGTAGACATGATCTACAAATCATGTAGAACATTCTCACAAACTTTCATAAAAAATTTGACCCGGAAGCACCTAAAATGAAAGAGGCCTAAGAATTACTATTCTTAGCCCTACCTTACTTGAACATTATCATATGTGTGTGTGGTTTTCCTAATTTATTCCTAATCCCCCACCCCCAAACACCCCCAAATCACCCCGCCCAGCCCTTCTACTCCCCCATTCCATTTGAAAAAACAAAAAAAAAATACTTTTTTGGCACGGACCGGTCCTGGACCGGCCGGGCCGGTTCCAAGAGGGCTTAAGTCCGTGACCCGCCCCCCGGTCCGAGCCCCAGGCCTGGTCCCGATCTCGGTCAACCGGGCCGGTCTGGTACCGCACGTCCGCACAATGGCGGTCTGGGCCGGGCACCGGGCCGGTCCGATTGGTCCCGGTCCACCTCTAATTGCGTACATAAATGTAAACCAATGTGTACTATATTGCCATTTTCTATTACAGATAGATTCTACGTACCTCCAATTCATGTATGGAGTTTGTAAAATGAAATAAACTCACTCCGTGTTAGATAGGTATAATAACTACTAAACTGCTTTTGTCAACCATAAGGAGCACCGGCACGTTGGACTACATGCTAACGGGATTTTGTGAAGCGCTACACCAGGGTCAATTCCCCCTCATGACGGAATTTTGTGATACTCTGGAATCCGGTTGCTAACGGGTTTCCGGTTTTCCATTGGGCCGGGTTCCGTCCGGGTCCAAGCAAGAGTTTCAATTTGAAAATAAAATTAATTTTCATTAGCTATACATATTCATTTATATTTTTCAGTCAATATTGACCGGGTTGATGAGTTGATTCACTATTGAATGAGTTGACCCACTAACTAGCAATTACCATACACAACTAAAAATTGTTTTCGACCATTTCTTTTGTCGAAATCACGGGCAATTCGTTAAGAAGGATATCAGTTGTTTGTGACACAAACAAAATGAGCCTTGTACACAAAGAAGTTTCATTTTATAATGTGGTTGTATGTTGATACATGGACATGCCCTGAACATGGTCAATTTCATACAACTAAACATGGTGTCATCACTGCCTATCTAGGCTCTCTTTCACTCTCTTCTCACTAAAAAAGATGAAACGTTAATCACGCAGAAGTATGGTCACTAGATCGAGTTAGGCACAAAGCTGAGTAATACCTTATATGTACTGGATGAAGTAATTTAACCTAAGATACACACACTTCACAACTTTATATTTATTCCAACATAAGTACAAATACATAATTCTCATATATTCAATTGAGGGGCTAAGTATAGGTAGCTGAAAGGTAGATAAGGTGGACTGGACTGCTAGTTAGAGTATATATTAGCCATTAATAGTAGAACTGGTCTAACAGGGCAATAACATATTAACAATTGAACACCTTACACCTATGTTACTATAATTAAGGGCATCTATAGACACTATAGAAGGCTGATAGCTAAAATGGACGGTCACATTGGACAAAGGCAAATTGGTGTCATTTTCCTTGGCTAAGTTAGTGTTAATTATGGCCTTATGGGTGACTAATTTTGTAGGCATAAGGAAAAGCGTAGCAGCAGGCCAGGGACATTTTTGGCTCATTGGCAGATAGATTAGCATTACATTGAATTTTGTGAGAGGGCAATTCAATAGGGAAATCAATGATTAATGAAGATGTACTACTAAAAGATGCTATGCAGTGCCTATGCATGCTTTCTGCTAGAAGCATAATCCATTATTAAGCTCTTGTTTCATCAACCCAAAAGGGTGGAATTGCTCGTTTCAGGCATTCACACACTGTGACTCAATAGAATAGTGTAGAAGTAAATTATGATATGATCTCAAAGTTTTTGAGTGAGGTTGTTTAGAGTCTAGTGTGCAATGCACAATAAATCATCATGCACATTAGATGAAACTTTCACATTATGTTACTATGAGATCTTTATCCATGATCTGTAAATGTGTCTACCAATTCAAATGTAAATTACACTACATGCATATTTTATTTAAGTCCTAAGTTAGTGAAGATTCCATCACTTAATTGTTATAGAATCTGTTAAAAGGACAACAACAATACTCCGTAATGTCAAAATATGACAATACTTATTCTTATTTAGAGAAGAAAAACTTAATAGTCATGTCCTTCAATTCACAAACGTTTTTACTCCTATATATTACTACCCCGTCCCATTTTATGTGTCCTACTTTGACTTGACACAAATATTAATGTAAATATGTAATGGTTGAAAAAGTGAAAGTTGTGATTGAGATTTGAGTATAATAAAGTGAAATGTTGTAGACCACATATTTCTTTCCAAAAAGGAAAATGAGACACTTATTTTGGGACAATCCAAAAAGGAAAGTAGGACAGATAAAATGGAACGGAGGAGTACGTATAACGCAATTTCTTAAAGGTTAATCATATTTTAGTTACTTTTTAAATTAGAAGTAATCCTATTGTCCATTTAAACACTAGAGATATGTGTTGGGCACTCTGCCACAAACTCACATTAACACCCTTAAAACCTATGAAATACTACAGTAACTCGTCAAAATGAAGTTATCTTGGATAAAATTCAAAATTTTATTTGGAGTTTCCTTGGACTTATTAATTTATACTTGAAACGGGGCAAGCCTACAACGTAACAGTAACAGATTGAGCAGAGGCTCTTTAGATTTAGTAGATGACCTAGAGGGGCCTGGGTAGCAACTAGCAAGTGTCTCTCCTACTTGCCTCGAAATCTAGTATTAATACTCATCTGAACAAAAAAACCTCCTTCGTATTAGATACATATATGGATAATTCCATTGAAGAACATATAACAACTAATGCCGCCACTGCATATTCATTGGTTTTGACTACGAGGTGTGATGGAGCAATGTAAATGACTACGAGGTGTGATGGAGCAATGTAAATTACACTAAGACATGTTGATATCAGTGGCGGATCCAGGAAATAGAACTATAGGGGGCGGAAATATAATGAAATATCCGAATAGCGAAAATTTGTAAAACAGTACATAAGAATTTACAGGCTAAATAAAATATATTACAATATAAAAGAAATTTAAAAGGTGGTCACAATCGGTCTCTTCAAGGGCGGAGGTAGAGGGGGCCAATCGAGCCCCAACCTACTCCAAATTTCTTTGAATTTGGCTACATCCTTGGGTGTTTTGAATTTTCAACTTTTGAAAGAGATCTTTTATAATTTCATTTGTAATGGTTCCGAAATCCGAATACATCTCTTTCTATACCATATAAAGTAAGCAAGACAATCAACCAGAATTCTATTTTCATAGTAATAATATTTATAGCTAGTTGCAAATTTTATATTGTTAATTTTAACTTACTAAAGTTAGTAAGTTATTGTACTAACACTTCAATAGATTAGGAATTTTTTAGAACAGACTAGGATATATTATACTTCGTTGTTTATTTATTATGCTAATTAATAAGTACATACAAAGGGCTTGATCATCAAAGCTATACATAAGCAGTTTAACAATTTAACACATACGGAGTACAAAATATACAATAAGCATTAGTCACACTCAAATAGTTAAAACGTACTTAATAGACTTAAAAGAGACGTACAGTGAGAAACATAAACTTTTGCAATGCAGAGGAACGAAGCTTTTGATGGTTAATATAGCTGAAGTATACGGAGTATTATTTCATCATTTGAGCATTGAGTTACTCAGTATTACTTGTATACTTTAGTTGGGGGCATTTCACTTTTTTTAATGGGGCAATTCTATTGATCAATTTTTTTCCCTAGTATAATATAGAGAACTATTCTTAGTTTATTGGGGGCAGCTGCCCCCCCCCCCCCCTACTCTACATGTGCATCCGCCCCTGGTTGATATGATCTTTCTTTGAAATAGACATTGATGAGTTTTTTTCTAAGTATTATAATGTTTGTCGAAATTCTAAAGTTAGAGATCAAAGATATGACAAAACTACTAATATGTGGGATGATGTTGAACTTAATGGATGGAGGACTTTTATCATAAAAAATGCGTCAATTTACAATATGATAAAAGTTAGATGTATAAAATCATATTATTAAATAAAGCTGTATTGAAGGGTGAAATAAAAAAAAATTAAATTATACTTTACTTCATGTTTTAACGCCGTAGTATTATATTTCAAACAAGTTCTATCAAATTTTGTGACACAATGTATATCATTCGACATTATTCTAGTTCAGAACTGAAACACTAACCATTTTATAGTAAGAAAAATAACAAGAATTCTAACACAAAATCAAAGACGACAGTGCAAGGATGATTCATTTCTAATCGAATAATGTCCTTTCACAAATATAAATATTATTGCTTGGAATCGTCTTAATGAAATCAAAACTAGACTTATAATCATAGATGTACATCATTTGAGACCAATTGAATAAATTATTTCCGATTAAAAATAATAATTTGAACAAACTAAACAGGATAGACTAGTACTATGTACTTCGTATTACATTGGACCCGATCCGATCCATTCCCATCCATAGGATAGTGCCCTCAGAAAATTTCTGGATCCTCAGAGTGCAGACTTGTCCTTTCCGTGTTATTGAATGGGTCTATATTATATGAGTGGAATGCCAATTTGGAAATTAGTTTGTTGAGCATAAATTTTTAATTCTAGGTAGACTTTCGTGCCTTGAATTCTCAGACTCCGTCCAACTTGATTAAACCGCCCTACGCATGAGCACATTCAAAAGTAAAAATGAAAGAGGTGGGAAAACAGATTTTAGAGACATAATTCCCCTAATACCTAAGGATTACAATAGGGATCACTATACTTTGACTTTCCAAAGTGGTTTTGTCCACAAAATGGTTCAAATGCCACTCCATTAGGCAGACAAGAAAGCCCAACAAGATAATTTTTACAGTTGGATGTCCTTTTCAAATCTCACTCTAGCAAAAGTTAAAGCTGCAGGTTTACCACTCTTCCTCCTTCAGATTTACCTTTTCTCACCTGCACTGCAATGAAGTCACACAGTGATTAGCTTTACCATTCGCATTAAGTAACATTTGGGGTGGTACAGTACACATTGTAGTGGCCATTATGTGGTGCACTGTAAGTAGAAGGAGGCTAGGCTCTCTCTGTATTTTCAAATTTAGTGGAACAAACAGCACGAGTACTCAGAACTTATTTTCCAGGATCATATGTTTCAGAAAATATGGTTTATACACAAAACGTTTTTCCGGACTCATTTTGTAAAAAATGAGTGACTTTGATTTATTCTACATTTGAATTAACAGAATGAATAGAAAGGTGTGATTTTGATTCATTTAGAAAAGATAGAATCAATATCAACCAAACAATTCTTTAAAAAGAAATGGGGATTTTTTTTAAGACAGCCTAAAGAGAAAACAGATTTCTTTGGCAGGGTTCTAATTTGTAAAGCAGTCGTAGTTGTGCCTACATAGAATCAATACGTTTCAGTATCCTTTTAATTATTGATCTTATAGATATAAAACTTTGTGAAATGGTAAATCACCCATGTCACAAAATGTCAAAACTAATACTCTCTAATTGTTGCAACTTTGTGGGATTCAGGTATATATGTTCAAATAGAGTAAAATCAGTAATTTGTAGACTGATCATGTGTAAATACGGAGTATCAGTTATATATTGACTGTAGTCATTATTTAAGTCAATGTATGATAAGTATAATAATGAAATAAGGAAAGTAATGTGAAACTATATCTTGACAATACACTTACTACAAAGAGCAAAGATGTGAAAAAAGGATTCTTCTTGTTGTACCCACTATTGTACACACTTTTGTACCCACCATGTCTTCATAGACATATTTTTGTCTATGACCGGGATTCACAGACAAAAAAAAACTCTTCACAGACATGGTGGGTACAAAAATGTATACAAAAATGTATACAAACAGATTTTTCCGTGAAAAAATCATACCCTTTTTAGGAGTGATATACTTTTCAAAAGAGAATAACACAGCTCGAAGTGCCTCTTGTCACAGTATCACCCCCATGGCCCCATAAGTACGACAACATCCGTGTTTTTTTTTTTTTAATTTGACTTTTGAACTCTATGCTTATAAAGTAAGGATACTAACAGTTGTTTTCTTTTTAAAGCTTTGACTTTTATGATCATGAGAATTTAATTTAACGACATGCATGAAGGGAAATGAGAATTTACTCTAGTCGATCACAACTATCTCAAGAAAAAGGTACGAAATAAAGCCTAGATACCAGTAATGATCACATCAGAAATAGTCAATCCAAATTTTTTACTACTAGTGGAAGTTGAGATATACCACATCATAATTTCTTGCCATTTTTTCTACCGTCCTAAACTCACCTAGTTATAGACACATTCTTTTCATTTTAAAAAGGTATGCACTCCATCTCTAAAGACGCTTTACTCAAAGAGTTAAATTGAGTTCTAATCACAATCTCATTTTTTTAGAGTTAATCACAATCTCATTGTTAGAGAGTGAAAGATTCATTTCATACTTACATGGACCTCTTATTGAGCAAGGTTGTCCCCTAAGATAAGTTACTAAACTTATATGAATTGAACCCGGTTCTACCCTTAGTGGCACACTACCAATCAATTGAGCTACACCGATCAACATCGTTTTCATTCAAAGAGAACTAGAGATAGCACAATAGGAATTGCAGACTATAGAGATAGCACACTATAGAGAGAAAGAGATTGTTGATGAGAAAGGGGGCACAATAGGAATTGCACACTATAGAGATAGCACACTATAGAGAGAAAAAGATTGTTGATGAGAAAGGGGGCAAATAAGCTCACGTACTAACAAAAAAGGTCAAATAAGCCCTCATATATAGGAGACTTTGTCCGGCCATTGCCATTTAGGACGGTTCCCGGTGGAATTTTTTGATGAAATTTTTTGAGCATCTTAAATTATTCATTAAGTCTAGTTTACTCCTACCAAATTTCAGCTAAAACTCCAATTAGGAAGGCATTCAAATGAATTCTTGAAGATAACTGCGCAGTTAAAAGCGTAGTTATCTTCAAGAATTCATTTGAATGCCTTCTCGATTGAATTGTGAGCTAAAATTTGGTATGAGTAAACTAGACTAAAGGAATAAGATGCTCAAAAAATTTCATCAAAAAATTCCACAGGAAACTGCCCCAGTAAACTAGACTAAAGAAATAAGATGCTTAAAAAATTTCATCAAAAAATTCTACAGGGAACTGCCCCAAATGGCGATGGCCAGACAGAGCCTCCTATATAAGGGCTTATTTGACCTTTTTTGTTAGTACGTGGGCTTATTTGTCCCTTTTCCCATTGTTTTTAAATAATGAAGAGTAAAAGTGAATAAATTTATAGAAATTGCACAATATAGGATCAAATATATATAAAGTTCAAAAATAGAACTAAGTATATTTTATTTTCCAAATAGGACGAATTTAATCCTATTAAAAGAAAATTTGGATGACACTATCTAATACTCCCTCCGTCCCAAAAACAACTTCACAGTTTGACAATCACATAGATTAAGAAAATAAATTTGACTTTACTGTTGGATACACTGTTTTGCATTGTTCAAACACTGTTTGACACTGTTTTGATGTACATGATTTGCCAAATAAGAAAAGTATTGAAGTGTGAAGTTAATTTAGGGACATCCATTTAAGGAAAGTGGAAAGTTGTTTTTGGGACGGAAGGAGTATAGAGTATTGAATATTGTTGTCCAAATTTTCTCCGTGGAAGCTCTTGAATATTGTGTGTATAATTGTAATCAAGTGAAGTAGATAAAAAGGGGAAGATACTATTACTTTAATTTGCCTATTGTAGTCAACCATAAAATACATCAACATGATTCACCAAATCCCCAAAGCCCTTTATCTTTGAGTATTTTTTTTTAAGAGTACGGACAAACTGTCTTTATGATCGGATGAACCCACCCAGGTACTAGAATCTCAAATGACCACTTTGCCCCCCTTCACCTACAAGCTTTCCCTAGGGTCCATCTGCATATCACTAAAATGGTCTAGTGAGTTGTGAACATCAATGTCCGTGAGGGTAACAACTAACAAGTAACAACTTAACCTAAAACGGCCTCTGTAGCATACATCATCACCTATTTGAAGTGGGAGACTTCTTTCTAAATCACCCAAATGCCTAATGTGATCTTTACAAAGACAAAATGACAAAAATGACCCACGAGAACACATAAACAAGTAAACAGTATCAGCATCTGGCCATCTTGTTTGGTTGGACAGATTGTGTTAAAAAGAAAATGGATGGAGAGAAGTGGGACCATTTGATAGGAAAAATATAAACCGTTTGGTTGGGTGAGTATTAAAAAAGTTGACCTGGTCGCCACACCACACGTGATAAGAGAACTTTGAGGGTAAGAAAATTCAACCTCATTAATGCAATCTCATAATAAGAACATAATCCACTTTCCTTTCCCTACTCCACCTCCTTTCATTAATAGAGTACTCCTCTTATTAGGGTTTCCCTCCATCTCGTGACTTAGAAAAGTCCACCTCAACCCTTATTCTTTCCTTTTTTTCACTATATACGGAGTATGACTATATGAGCACTCATGGATGCAGGAATTTCCGACTGGACGACCGGTAGTGTGAAGTTATAAGGAGTACATTATACACATTAACACACGCATCTTAAAACTTTGTACTAAAATGATTGCATTGTATGTAAAATTGAGGGCCGTAAAAGCTTTTTAATGTAAATTGTAGAATGTTGTTCGTTTTCATACGTAAAACTATTTTTTGGGGGAGGATGATAAATACTTGACGTGCTTTTTCTAACGCAGTAAAATGACTTTGATGTAATTTGATTTTTACATGCCTACCAAGACAACATTT
Organism: Cuscuta epithymum; assembly: GCA_945859915.1. Lineage (NCBI taxonomy): Eukaryota > Viridiplantae > Streptophyta > Magnoliopsida > Solanales > Convolvulaceae > Cuscuta > Cuscuta epithymum. The sequence goes on from CAMAPF010000137.1 coordinate 1,690,719, forward strand.
TTTATTTAATGCAAAGTGATTGCTTCCTTAAACGTTGCATAATATCAGGATGTTTTTTTTTTGACTGAAATTTGCTGGTCTGGTCTGGTCTGAACTGGTCTGGTAAACGTCTGGTCTCTTTGTATTTTATAACTATCCAGGTCTGGTCTGGTTTGGTCTGGGCTGTTTAAGTCTAGTATGGTCTGGTCTGATCTGTTTAAGTCTGGTCTGGTTTGATCTGGTCTGGAACTGAAAACAGTCCAAAAGAAAACATCCTCACTTTGCTTAGCTCAATCACATAAACGAGACAACATAATATCGACATGTAAACGAGTCATAAATGACTCAATCACATTTAAATAATACCCACGAGTACAAAATACATAAAACACTAGTCCGTAAATCTTACTCCATACTAGACCAGAGTTATGACCAATTAGTTTGAACAAATTAGGGTAAACAAAATCAAACATAAACATGCAAGCAGCAAGATTAGAACACTTCAAATTAGATCATACTTCGTACCAAACTAATCTAGAATTTAAAAAGTCCCACTACATAATGACCCTCATCTATCACATGTAGGGTTGTATACGAACCGAATCGAGTCGAATAATGAGATTTTGTATTTGTATTTGTTTAATTTTTTCGAATACGAATTCGAATTCAAATATGAAACGAATATTAATTTCGATTTGTATTTGTATTTGTTTAACAATACGAATAATTAACGAATTATATACGAATATCGAATCGATTTGAGCATAGGTTAAATATTAGTCAAATACGGAGTATCACTTTAAAATAAATTTTCTTATACTCCGTATTGTTTATGTTGTAAATGCATGCTATTACTTAATATGTGTTCTTAGAATTTAAATTTAATGGATCAGTGCATTTTTAGATGGTTCACAATATACTAAAGTGAATTAATTTTATGATTAATAAATATAAATCTATTTCAAACCTTTTGAAATAACTACTAACACACACATATTAGAAATTATACTTATAATGTGTGAAATAAGTTGACAATTGTATATATCAAAGTTAAACAACTCTAATTTTATTCTTCAAATCAAATACATAATTATTTGTATTGTATTTGAAAGACATTTGAACCAAAAAATTGATTTATATTCGTATTTATATTCTGATTTATTACAAATATGCTTCAAATCTGTATGCAAAAATATATATATGGGCTACACGTTAAGAATATTGCTATCTTTTAAAAGTTATTATAGTGTTATTACTATTATTAATAATATTATTATTATTAATATTGATATTAATATTACCTCTACTATTAATCGAATATATTTGATTAATATTCGAATCGAATACACTGATATTCTTATTTGTATTTGATAACAACTCGAATCAAATTTAATATTCTTATTTGTATTTGTATTTGAATTTTGCGAATTCGAATCGTCTTATACGAATTCGAATCGCGAATCGAGCACAAATTATTTGATTCGTTTACAACCCTAATCACATGCATGGTCAATTTTATGCCATATGACAAATTTACTTCCATAATTTGCTATGGAGCCAAAAAATTTACTATTTTTTGATTTGAGAATATGATGGAATAAAACAAAATGATTCACTCAATTATCTACGCTTCTTGAAACATTAGTCAGTCTATACAATGTTCAACGTAATTTTTACTATGAATTATCCGAAAACGGTCCACAAGTATAGGAGGTGGCCATCCAAATGTACATCCAGGGGTGGAGACAGGGAGGGGCTGGAGGTGACCATGGTCCCTGTAAGAAAAAAATCTTAAACATATATTATGTATAAATACTTTTAATCGATAGAGAGTATGTTAATATTTTAAACTTTGGCCCCTGCAATATAAAATTCTTAAGGACCGGCCCCTTTGACCATAAGTGTGTAGCTCCGCCACTGCGTATATTTCACCCCTTACACCACCATAAGTGGGAGCCTTTGCGACCATAGGGTAATGTCGTAATGATGAAGAAGAAGATAGACAAATTTATTCTCATATGGCGTACATTTGGTTGGCCACTTTTTCCTTATATATATATGTGTGTATGTATGTATATATATGCTGCTATATATGCATCAACGGGAAGGGGATGATGATAACTCCAAAGGGACCTTGTGATATGATTTTAATTAGGTGATTAAAATAAACTAAATCAAATCGAAAGCAAGATTCTAAAAGACTAAAATAAGAAAGCCGTTGATAACTTGATATACTACTCCGTACTGTTTGATAATGCATGGAGAAGACATGTACAGATAATGGTTAGAGATAATAAATTTACCTGCCATTCCTTTCTTCGTTTCAATATTTGATAATATTCAAGAGCTGTTTCTGTTTGTTGGAGGAGCAGCTTTCTTGATGGAAACAATGGGGGATAATCCGCTAATCCTCCTCCTTTGCTGCTCTTCCACAAGTTCTCCAGCAAGCCAATCAAGTTTCTGGGAATTGCTTTCTTCTCCAATCCTCTTCCCCCCAAACAGAACAGATTCTACATTTTTCTGTAAAAGCATTTCATCTGCCATCCGAACCAGCTTCCTCACGTTGTTCGGACCAGGGTCCGTGTCTAAGCACACCCCGCCATCAACGCTAGATCCATTCGCCTGTTACAGAAAAAATTCAGTCACTTTATGCATTCTCGTTAAGCTAATAATTAGGGATAAAATTATAGGGTTTGTTTAGAAGATATCAAGTTGCATGTTGGAGGATCTAGCAACAAAAACTTGGGTGTTTAAATTGAAAGAATTTAAATACGTAGTAATTAAAATGAAAGTTTACTTTGAAAGAAAGAACTTTGTTTTTTGTATAAGATGAGACTCGAACATATTTAAATCAACCAAACTAATTCATAGGTGCAAGATCAACTAAACTTCGATAAAATAAAACCTCACCCAAGTTTGGACCAAACTCAATTTGGATAGACTTATCCAAAAAAATCAGACATAAACACATTCAAACCAAATTAATCGAGTCATGAAAATTTTAGTTGTGGAAACTAAAAAAGTCAACCCACTACTTAATGTTAGGGATAATTTATCCTGAAATGGTGTATATTTGGTTGGCGATGCGTCACTTTCAAAATGCATACTAGGCATGTCACTTTCAAAAATCAGGACATTATGTAGTATGAAAATTCTCAGGAAAAGTTATGTTCATTTCAGAAATTCAAAAAAACTCTTGAAAATTCTCAAAATAGTTTTTTTAAGCAAGAGTTGACGTTTTCCGTTTCCTTGCAACATAGTCAGGACACACTTGGCATGTAGTAAAGCACACGGGTCATGCCAGGTCACACTATTTGGTTTGGGTGAGTGAACAGGACAACTAGGAAATTAAATCCAAATTCATGAGTGAACACATTAATATTTTCACATGATATTTACTAGGAGTACAAGATTAGGCAAAATCTAAAAATTCTATCTGTTTCTTATCCATGTAGCTTTCGCTTGGCAGAGGCAAAGAGCAGAATAAAGTGAGCCTGGAGCAGAGTAAATGAGACTAAATGGGTGAGGGGAATGAATGCAGAAGTAGGCTAATAAACGTACTGTACTATAGGACAGGGGCCAGAAATGAATGATAAATAAGGGCAGCGGGCTCTTGTACAGGTTTTAGGTGAAAAAGGGCAGACTATAGTCCCTGGTGTTTTTAGGTCCACTATAAATTCTCTATAGCTTTTTGCCCTTCTCATTTATTTACCTGAAAATACTGTTCTCCTGCTCACACCACATTTATGCACCACCTGCCTGTTAACATTCACTCTTGGAAGCGCAGATCGATGGAATATGCATGTAAAGTCGTTGCCTTTTTTTAATTGGAGTCTGAAGGGGATAACAATGTTAAATTGTTTAACAGCTTAATTTCTTATGAGTGGTCATTTTCAATGCAGCACTCGCTCCATCCTCAAATAGAAGTCGGACTACAATGTCAATTACCGTTTGGTAATCCCTATTTCGAATTAATTGCCTTGTCAAAATAAGTAAGTTGATATTTATATTACAATTGAATTGATTGAAATTGTCCAAGATGACTATTTTAACTATATTTTTTCATATAATGTTTTCTATATTGTTATGCTTTTAAGGTAATGGTACTATTAATTTTTCTTAAGAACCTTACTTATTATTCAAAATCCGATTAGAAGAAAAGAAATCTGATGACAAACCTACGGCTACTAAGATCATTACACGTGCTAGTTCAAGGACCTATTTGACCCTTTATCCTTTAATAAAAAGTAATACGGAGTAAGTCACATATTGTGCAATATACTATTTTGATACTCTCTAATACTCCCTCCATTCCAGAAACAAATTCTCACTTTCCTTATTTGGATGTCCCAAAATAAAGTTCTCACTTCCTTATTTGGCAAATTATCTACATCAAAATTGTGCAAAACAGTGTCAAATAGTGTCAAAACAATAAAATTTAGCCCTCAGTAAATTTATTTCCTAAAAATGTGTGAAAGTCAACCCGGGAACTTGTTTTCGGAGGGAGTATATTTGGAATTATTTGTTAAAAGCATTACTATTTGAATTTTTCAGCAAAATTCGAACTGTTAGAAATTATAAGCCCTCTTAATTCTTAACTACGGAGTACGTATTAATCTTAGCTCCACGCCGGCCGGCGACTTGCTATGAACAAGTGTACAGAATACTACTCTACTAATGCGTTTAAAGTAGACACTAGACATGTATGGCATATATAGGAGTACCTGAATGCGGACGTAATTGGAGCTTCGGGACTGTCCGAACGCCATGGCTACGGCGTGGTCAACTAAATCCGCCGAGCAATCGCCGGAGATCCGGGCCCACTCATTTCCCTTCCATTCCTTCACTTGCTCGCATGGTAAACTGCAACCTTCTAGAAGTTGACCCGTCCCCAATGAAAGTACCAGAATGTCCTCCAATCCTCTCACCAGAGGGAACTCTTCTTTGTTGTGTAGCACGTGAGTGATGGCCGCAGCCGTCGGGTTGCTCATGGCAACTCCGCCGTCCACGGCCAAGCACCGGGTCGACCCGTCCACTGACCTCATCGGAACCGGCCCGAACACTCCCGCTTCTGCCGACGTCGCTCTGCATACTTCCCATAGCCGGAAGTCGAAGCTGTCCGACTCAAGCGCGTCGGCCCGAGAGAACAGAAACGGGGCCCGACTTGAAAGGTCGTAGCAGGGAATCAAAACCGGCTTCAGAGTGTCCTTTAATGTCAGGCTCCGACCCGTTTTCTCCTCTGCGAACGCCTCCTTCATTGCCTTCTCTAGACCGGCGACTGACGATCCAGTACTATTATAACGGAAAATTCGCCCGAATATTCCGGTCCTGCCTGAGCTGGAACCTTTCGTGGGGAACAATTTCCCCCCATTTTCAGCCAAAAACCTCCACGTTTCATCCGCTTTAAAAATCGGGCGGTTCTGGTCCTTTGTGCCGAACAACATCGCCGTGAAAATGCCTCCGACGCCGGAACCGGCGGCGACGTCGAAGTAATCAGATATCCGTGCATCCGGATTGCCCGATTTTGCTTTAAGCGCCTGCTCCAAATACGCCATTGCCTTCCCGGAGAGGATGCTCCGCATTCCGCCTCCATCAATGGACAGGACACAAACCTTCCCTCTCGAGTTCTTAATCGCTTGCACCGGAGGCGGAGTTGAGACTACTTCAAGTGCCGGTGGGATGGATTTCGGAATCCAAAGCTTCTGGTTATCGTACCCGAATAGGAACTTGCTCTCGAGGATGGAGAATATCTCGTAGCTCAGCTTATCAGTGTCAATGCTGGGCTCTTCTAGCATAACATCTTCTGCGGTGAGGTAGGGGGCCGACATTGCTGGGAAAAATCTCAAAAACTCAAAGCAATCGCGTATTTTGGTGCAATATATGTCGAAGAAAGCGAACAGAGAAATAAAGAGAGCAGCAAGATGTGCGGGGAGTTGCAGAGCATGTCTGTTGTGGTGAGGTAACCGTTTTATCCTTTTAGAGCATCCCAATGGGATAGTGGATGTGAGTAATGTCTATCTTACGTGGCATAGGAGAGAGATAGAGATAAAATGATTATTTTAATTTAATATGGAGAAAGTGGTGTGTATGAGAAATGAAAAGGAAGAGAGAGATAGGAGTAAATTGTAGAGAATGTCTATGACAATGTCCACAAATAGACTTTACACGGGAATCGATGAGTGAATGTGGATGAAAAGTGTGTTAAAAGTGATATATAAAAATGAAAAATAAAATAAATGTGAAGATATGTAGGTCCTACACATAAAATTTGTGAGATAAAAAATGGGGCCATGTGTAAGAGTGTGTAAAGAAAGTAGACATCCCCATTGGGGATGCTCTTAAAGCAAGGGAAATTAGCAATTTGACATGTAAGATTTTTAGGTGGATAAGTATTTTTTTCTAGTAAAATTAATTAAATAGGTCCTTATATTTTTTTTGAAAGTAAATAGGTCCGAACCAACATGATACCGAACCAGACCGGTATTGTACTGGACCATTAAATAGGGTTTGAAATGGATCTCAATTTTTTTGTCCAGAACCGTACCATACTGATTCCAAACAATGTCATGACGAGTTCTCATAAAATAAGAATCGGTACTACTATTTGAATTTGGTTTAATTAAGGACCAGATCGAAGTATGATTAAATTATTTAAATTTGTACTACTAAAGTTTATTTGAAATTGATTAATTACTCCATTAGTCCCAATTTGATATGCAAAATCAATATTGTTTAGTCAACCAATGTTAATGTTAAGTCCCTATTGATAATTCATAATTTTTATAATAATTAAAATTTACACATTTAGAAATCACATTAAAAACTTTTTAAAATGGCAAAATCCAAATTAAAATACACGAAGTACTTTTTTTGAAAGGTCAAATTAGAATATAATTATAAAGTGATATCCTAATTAAGTAAATAAAGAAACTATTTGACCAAAAAAATGTTGACTTTGTAAATCAATTTGGAATGGAGGTAGTATCTTACTACCTCCATTCTAAATTGAGTTACAAAGTCAACCGTACCAAATGGGTTTAGGTCTAAGACCGAACCATTTCAATAGTCATGGTACGGGTACGAGTTCAGCAAAATATTGGATCGGGCCGGACCTATCCACGCCCACCCCTTGAAAAAGTGAAGAATTGAGTGCTTGCTTTCTATAGCCTTTGTAATAATAATTTGGTTACACAGTGCTTTCTATATGATTTCTATAGTCACGTTTTTGTCTACTACTTATGTTTTAGTTATATATTTGGAATTATTTCATAAATATAGTATGGATTAATTTCCTAAATAAAAGTAATTAAAAGCCAAACTACTGGTATATAACAGTCAAACTACTTGTATAAGAATGGAAACATAAAGTTTAATTTTTTAAAATACCATTTTTAGAAGTTTGATTTTTACATATTTTTCACAAGATGAAAATTTTTCACGCAATCGAAGGTGACGGTGCTATGGAGGTGGAAGATGTGGCGGATACATATATAGTTATTATTTTTATGATTTTGTTATTAATAATTATGTAAGTCTTAAGGGATTATGAGAGAGTTCGATTTTATCCACCCTCTCCCAAGAGGGTGATAGTCACCCCTCATTCCTAGGGGTGGTTCGGTACGGTATACCTTATATTTTTTCTCAAACCTTTGCCATACCAAAACTTTCGGTATGCAAAATTTGCATACCTTTACCTTACCGAAGTTTCGGTATACCGCATTTCGGTATACCGAAGTTTTGGTTCGGTAACGGTACGGTATCGGTAAATTACCGTGCATGTCTCCCAATACAAAAAATTATCATAGACTAACGAAATATACTAAATCGTTATTACTAGCGACATATTAAATCTATTATTAAAATGTTACGAAATACAATTAATAATCATTGATGTCAATTCAATATTGAACAATAATTATTATTAGTATATTTAAGCAGTTCAACATACCACATATTAAAAAGTAACACATTCTCCTAAAATAACTTGAACAATATAGATATAATTAAATCAATAGTGATCTCTAACAAAAATAAATAAAACTATTCAAACAACATGGATATAAAATCATTTATTCTTAATATGATATTGTGTATTTAGTCATTTTTATAATTTTTTAAAAAATGAATAAGACTTTCGGACAAAGTTGTGTGTCTCGACTCGCTGAATCCCTATGTTGATACACTTGTCACATAAGTGTATCTTCACTCGTCAGCTACTTAGCGGCCCAACCATCACGACTTGAAAGCTCTTGGAACAAGATGGACTTGTTTCTTGACATTTGTACATTACTCATTAGTCATTTAAGGTTAGCGTAGTAGAAGCCTATAAGGTTATAGTGGGTTTGAGAAATTGGACCTTTATTTTTGTATTTTTGTATTTGTAACCAACTTAAGTATTAATTTTGGGCTTCAAAATTGTAATAGATTTCTTCAATATATTAGAATTAAAAGTAATTGTTGAGTAGAGAGTCGGTACGGTATTATACCGGTATACCGCGGTATTTGAAAACATTTACCGTTACCGTACCGAAATAGACCGGTACGGTATGATACCGTACCGAAAATGACGGTATACCAATATTTCGGTATTTTCCGGTATTTTTCGGTACGGTAAGTGCGGTATACCGATATTTCGGTATTTTTGCCCACCCCTACTCATTCCCTTGCCATGTGGCATTGCTTTTTTTTCTTCTTCTCATGTCCGACTCAAGATCATAAAAACAAACACAAAACAATCAATGTTAAGGTTAATACAAACCCAGCCGAAACATTTCCTATCAAAAGTACTCCAACTATCCAAATATCCAAACTAAACCTACTTGAACTAAAACTCTTTTCCTAGCATGAAGATGCTTCCAGAGGAGGATGAGATGCTGCAATATAGGTGAATACTAAATTCTTCTTATTACTTCTTTTCGAATAAAAGTAGAAACAAGTTGAGTAAAAAACACTCTGGCCAGGGCAGGGACACCAATGTAACATCCTACACCAATAGAGACAAAACATATTGGAGCACCAGTGTCCCACAAAGAATCGCCATAGAACAAAACAAACACAACAACAAAAGAAGAACAGCCACGTTTGGTCACACCCCTACAAAAATCTCTGAGAGCGATGTCATGAAGGAAACAAGCCTCAATGCAAAATTCAGCTCGAGGACGAGAAAGCCGATCTCTCGCTTTCCATCGCTCAATCGCGCCACAACTACCTGGTTTGTCAGCCGACACCTTGTCAGGCAGCAAGCGTTTCATTCGCGAGACGATTGACATATTTGATACACACAATTTACATGTTGTATAATGTGATTTACATATCACTATATGTATTTGACACAGACAATAATATACATTTTGTATAACATAACTTACATACTTGACACACACAAATTATATTTTGTAGGGAGTATAACATAACTTACATGTTTGACAAACACATTTTACATTTTGTACAACATGACTTACATACTTGATACACACACTTTACATTTTATATAATGTGACTTACATACTACCACTGTTCCGGAAAGGTTCGTCATATTGACTTTTCTTGGTGAATGATGACATATTTTAGAAAACTATTTCAATTATTATATTTACATATAAATTATAAATTTTGTACTTTTATGAAAATATTTTGAATAATTCACATTTTGATATAATTTAATTTTCATATTCAAAATAATTTCGTATTAAAAAATATCATTAATCAAAATTGATTTTCATTGATCAAGAAAAGCCAATTCGATGAACCTTTTTGTGATGGAGGGAGTATTTAATCCACGTAGTTTACATTTTGTATAACATGACCTACAATAAACACAAACAGTTTGCATTTTGTATAATGTCATGTACACCAAATATTTAGCGTTTATATCTATAAATAATATTATGAGTCTGTTTGATAATACTGGAATCGCTTGAATCAAGTAAACTTGGTGAAAGTGATGAAATGTTGGCTGAATCTAATGAATTATGAAAAAAATTAAATTAACGATATATTTTATTAAAACAATAAAGTAAAAATAATGTCAAAATATCTAAAGAGGTTCTCTACATTAATTTTAGCCAATTCAATCGTAAAAATAATTTCAATCTTACTTGTTTTAACTTTTAATGATTACAAAATTCAACCTGTGAAATAAAAAATTAATTATTTAGTAAAAAGTTGTCTAGTAAGGTTCATAAGCCAAAAAAGGATGTACGTTTATAAGTTAATCGCTCATTTTTAAATTGTTACCAAACAGGTTGTACATTTATAAGATAATCATTTATTTTTAAAAAACATTTTTTTTGAACGAAACTGGCTTAACTTATCATTACCAAACAGATCAAACGGACCGAACCAAAACAAGTTACAAAGTGACAAGTCTCCTGTCTACCGTCCGCCCAAGGACCAGACTCTGAATTAATCACCTCCGTAGAAGCCATATAATTCGTTGATCTCGCTTTGGGCTTACCTGAGCCAATGACTTGCAGACACGACTCCTCATCTCCTGTTTTAGATTCACTAGTTTATTTGCTAGAAAAACACAGCACAACCAAAACAAAAACAACATCCAGAACGTGAGAAATAAATAAAACAAAATAAAGAGAGTAAATAAGTTTCTCAGCTAAAGAGGCCGTAATCAGCATCAGATCAATTGTCCAGCGCCCGCCCCTACCCTGTTTTTTGGGGAGTCCAGCGCCATCGCATCCTTTGCAGCATCCTCCCAAGTTCGTCTCCTCTTCAGCTCTCCTGGCGCCCCTTCCTCTTCTATCTCACCCGAAATCATACCATTCCCCATTCCGGCTTTGGTACTCCCTTCTATCTCATCTGGGTCCACCTCCTGCACTGACCTCACAATACTGGATGTATACGTGCCACCTCCGGAGGAGCTCTCTTCCGAAATAAGCCATTTGCTACCCATGTTTGGCTTCGATTTCCTTCCACTCGCTCTAAGCCACGGTCCAAACGGTCTAGTCATAGCTAGCCCCTCATTTTCGTACAAAAGAGGGCAAAATTTCTCTGCATGTCCAATCACACCACATCAAAAGCAGAAACTCGGCAGTTTTTCATACTTAAAGTCTACCCAATACCCTTCTCCCCTACTCTTCCTTAGAGTGGTCCCAATCTTTAAAGTTTTACCAGTGTTCATACGGACTCTCACACATATATAATTCTCCTTTTTTTCAATTTTTTTATCATCCCAAGTGACAAATTCTCCCAAATGATTCCCAATTCTCCTAGTCGTTCCCAAATTTTCAAAATTATATGGCACATTATGAACCTGTACCTAGATCTCAAACTCATCTAGCACCATCTTAATCGGGATATCACCCAGTTGAACAGCTTTTAACAAAATCAAATTCTGATCAAACAGCCACGGTCCATTATCCAGGACACGATTCATATCAACAGAATGGAAAAATTTAAACAGATACCCCCGAACGCCATAAATCAGCCATGAAGTCCCTGAAGAACGGAAATCGAATGACTTTGTCCGTGAGAATCGTCCCAACCACCGAAAACTCCTTTGCCTTCACTGCCCCGATCGCCGATTCCCCTTCCTCTTCATCTTCAATCAGCAGTTCATCCTGTAATCCCCCAAATCCCAGACCCCCATACTTAGCAACAAGCTTACCTACCTGTTCGTCTACCTGTTCTCGGTCCTCTCTACGTCCATCATCTCCTGCGTCCTCCATCTCACTGCCGCACCAGTTGTCCGAGACTCGCCCCTCGACTCTCCTGATCGGCAATCGTCCAGCGCCGCTCGACCCTCGACTCTCGCTAGGGTAAAAAAAAGTTCGAAAGCATTCTGCTTAGTTTCAGCCAATTAGCCGTTTGTTTCAGCCAATTTATTTTGGTGAGCTGGTGTAGTCCATGACGTAGTTATTACCATTAGTCCATTACCATATATAGAAAATAAATATGGTAAATATTTCCACTACTAAATCGAACTGAATAATGATTTAATCATTGTATTTGTATATAATTTGCAAGTTTTATACTTTTATTTAAATAATTTAAATAAGGAACATTTTAATATAATTTTCATATTTAAAATAATTTCATATTAAACAATATCAAAACCTGTTAAATGTCCCACACCGGAAAATTGAGAAGCACTAGAGTGCTATATTAAACTTCGGGCTACTCCTCCTAACAGGTTGACCTTTTAGGATGGAACCCCGAGTCTTAACATGGTATCAGAGCCAAATCGATCCATGGTGTGGGGCCCCTTATGAAAAATGACGACACGATAAAAAAAAATTGACGAACCGATGAAAAATGAATGACGACACAATCCAGACGAAGTGTCTGGTCGTGAGGAGGGGTGTTAAATGTCCTACACCGGAAAATTGAGAAGCACTAGAGTGCTATATTAAACTTCGGGCTACTCCTCCTAACAGGTTGACCTTTTAGGATGGAACCCCGAGTCTTAACAAAACCCCAACTCCATATTCTTACATTTATTGAATTATTGCATTTTTTAGTACTTCGTATAAAATTGTAAAACTTAGCCGTTGAATTTCTCCCCCTTTATCAAATGTTAAAAAAATGTAAAAGTTTACTAGTCCCCATGTCAATTATTAGAAGCTCGTCTATGAATTTCACTTGTTTGAATTCTCACATGTTTAAATTTAAACTAGCCAGTGGAATTTCACCTGGATGCGGTATTTTGAATAGTGAGCTTTATAACCTTTTGTAAATTATCATTTAATTTGCAGTGGTAGATTTTACTCAGTTCAATTCTCCAATAGTCCAATCTCCATCTTCCGTGAATATTTGCCGTTTGCGGAATCGGCTAGCATACACACATTTTAGTCTTTTAGAGTATTTGAATTGATTGATGATCACATAAGAACTTCGAATGGACTTAACCAAGCGCAAGTTCTAACACTTCTAAGACCGAAGGATAGTCTTGGACCCGGTTCGGGCCGCCCGGCTCGGGACCGGCCCGGTTCTCGGGTCCGGGTCGAGCCTAGGCCCGGTGGGGGGAGCGGGTCCGGGCTCGGGTCTTATATTTGGCGAACCGGCCCGGCCGGGCCCGGGCCGAATTGATTTTTTTTTTTCATTTTTGGGGTTCCACCCGGGTTGGGCTTGATGGTTAGGAGGGGTTTGGGGGGTGGGGGGGTTAGGAAAGCAAAAAAAAATATAACCAAACCAGAGGCCCGGCCCGGACTGGACCCGGTGGCTACCCGGGCCGGTCCCGGGCCTTCCTTCCCCAAAAAAAAGCCCGGCCGGGCCTGGCCCGGAACCGGCCCGGGTCCATGACTACCGAAGGACTACGAGTTGAATTCTTGAAGATCATTTACATCACGACGTGGTTCTAAAGACACTTGGAGAATGCTATTCACAGAACCACAAGCTCACGAGTCACAACAACAACTAGCGCAGGGCATTATAAAGGGTACATATCAAGCTCACATTCTCACCAGGGCTTGCAATATATAGGGAGTATTGTCAATCATTATAAGTCATAACAGAGTTGATGCTCCTCCAAAACAAAATTAAAGTCCAAGGTAAAATGCATAGAATTTCACTGCTTTATTGGATCAGGAGTCAAGACCAATGAGAAACTAACCATTGGGGATGATTCAGAAGAAAAAAATTACAATACAAGTTGGCAATGCACAGATTAATAGAAAAAGAATTTACCACACAGAAGGAGAGGGAGAGAGAAAATGGTGTTTGACATAAAGCTCACACGGTCCTTCAAATAAAACTCACAAGGGGGATGACTAGTGCTTCACAGCAGTAACATGCCTTAGAAGCATGTGGACAACATCATGAGAAATTCTTGCAGCTTCTGTTGTCAGGTGATGAATCTTGGCCTCAGTCTCTACCTCTAGACGCTTAACATTTGCCCCAGAGTCCCCACTACTCTGTTTCACAAAATAAAAGCATTTGTTACACACTTCATACTTGAGACAGCAGGCAAGTAAAGCGTAAGAGATACAGTATTTATTTGTTAACTGTGGATATGGTTCACCCCTGAACCATAACATTGGCTGTTTCTGTTAGACACAAAACTGACATTGAGCAATGATTGAGCAAATACCTAACTATGGATTTTTCTAACATTATCTGATGATTAACAACAAAAACAATTTTATACAGCCTTTGTGTATATGGATTTCATAATAATCATAATAATTATTGTTATTGTTGTTGGTATTGTTATTATTTTTATGACTATTATTATTATGCATTAATACCTGTGCGAGCTTTTTCTGAAATTCAGATTCCATATGAGCACGGAACTCCGATATCTCCTTCTGAGCTTCTTCTTTAGCCTGTTTCAATCTAGCCTGTTTTGCTGCAAATGTAAACAAGAAACTTCAGCCGTCTTTTCCTACTCGTGTGTTGAGTATCCCACTGCTAACAAAATCTGGCATCTCCCAGTTCAGGAGCATGTTTGTATGACTACTTAAACTCACATACTTCATAATGCAAAGACACAAGGAATTTAGTTGCCTAGTGAGTTCGGGATTAGTATCTAAGTGATGTACACCTTATCAGAGGAGGAACTTTTTTAGATGAGTTAGACTTATCTTGGTATAAAAAATCAGGTATACTACTGCAAGCCCATTCGGGGTAGGTCTGGACCAATTTGTCCAGCCCTTTAGCAGCTGAGTACTTGAGACTGGCTTGACTTTGAGGGAGGGGGATGTGTCGAGTACCCCACATTGATTGTGTAGTAGATTTGAGTCTAATCTAGTACTCCGTATATAAGAGTGAAGTCCACACCATTGAGGATATTTTGTGGCATGTTAGGTCCAATTTAATATAGTGGTCCAAGTAATGTAGTCTAGTAATAAGAAAGGAGAAATCTCATAGCCACTACTCCTGTTGTTTCTATATGCTCAGAGCAATAAGTTGCAGCCGAGCATATTCTTCAGCCAAACTTGTATATACAGTAAATCCATACATTAGTTCAAGTACTTCAACCACATAAAGATGCACAATGGAAACGTCCTCAACAAAAAACAGAAGTGAAGTTGGATACATGTTTCACTAAATCCACCATTATAAGAGAGAAACTATACAAACTTTTGATTGTATATACGTAATTTTAAACTTAAAGTTTCATGGAAATGGACAATCTAGTGAAAGACTGGAAAAAGACCATCGAATCCAAGTCATAATACAAAGGGAAAAGAAGGAGCATAAAGCTTTTTTAATACTACGTATTGATTTTCTCAGAGAAGTTGAATTAACAAATTCATTCATACACCGATGTGTTAACAAAAACAAAGGATCTTACGGTCTTACCACTCCTTGCAGCATTGACAATTTGTTGAGCTTCTTGTTCTGCTGCTAAGAGTAGTTGAATTCCACCTTGTCCCCTGCTAGACTCCATCCTGGAAAAAGGAAACAATGAATACTACGTGCAATGATCAGACCAAATGACATTTAAAATAATGACTTGAGCTGTTGAGAAGGCTTGAATGATATTCACAAAACAAAATAACAGTCCAACCCTTTATATAATGGTGGACTTAGTATTATAATCAGAATCAACACTGAATAATATACATTTATGAATAACATGTCATATCAAATAAAATACGGAGTAATAAGCTTAGTGATATAATATGTATGAATTAGATCATTATGTACTTGTAATTTTGCTGATGTAAAATCACACACACAAATAGATGTCACCCTGATCAGAAATCACATTGCACAACTTATGCGTGTCTTAGTCAAGAATCCTTCACTGGATGGACAATAAGAATTGTTTTATGATAAATCTATGAAAAAAGTGGGAATACCACCTATTGAAGATAAGGCACAAATAGTAGAGTAATGCTAAAGATCCAGACTTTTCCACCGTTTATTACTATTCCTACTTTTATTAAAATCAAATCCCCATCTGCAGAATTTTGGATCTTCTCCGTACTAGGGCAACATTGCCGGCTTACTGGTTGGTTGTCGAATTACAGCTTAATGTAACTCCTTAATTTAGAAAATTATTTATCGTTTAACTGAAATAGCAGTTAAATAACGAAACTCAACAACACCCTTTAAGCTTGATCTATTCACTGCTAAAAAAAATATAAAAAGATATATACGAACAAAATAAGAAGACAGATGGTAATAATCGACTAACCTTGGGATGTTAGACGAACTGCGTCCGACCTAAGGGGAAGAGGAGCTGCAAACGGAGAGAGCAATATAGCGTACGCTGTCCCGCTGAGATGGTAGATCGGATGAATTCGTATACCGAAGAGATTGGTTAGATTATTCCAGATCCTGGGCATGTGATTTTCTAATGGACCGGATCATTTAATTTGGTAGATTTTAGGGAAAAAAGTACACTTTACATACCTGTGATTGTGGCCGTTTGCAATCAGGGGTCTGTGATGAACTTTGCAACAAATCCAAGCTTCTGGTTTCCTACCGTTACCACCCGCGGGGTCTAAGCAACTGGGCCGTTAGTAATACGCTATGTGGCACTTTTTTTTTTGCTTACGTGGCTTTTAATCCCAATCTATTAACACCATGTGTGATTACATAGCTTTTATCCCTAGTCCATACCGTGTTAACCTATTTGGACCATATAAGCATACGAAATCCATTCTTCTCTTCCACAAACACAAATACAAATTTGAAGAGATGAGTTTTTCTAATTCGAGCTCCTGTGCGATGGATGGAAGACAACAAATCAAGAAGTGCGGCTGTGGAGTCCAAGCTCCTATTTGGACGGCGACAACAGAGAAGAATCGGGGGGAAAAGTTTCATGGTTGCGGCCGTTATTCTCGAGGGGGCGAACAACTATGCAATTTTTTTGAGTGGGTTGAAGAAGATACGTGTCGTACTTGTCTGGATAACTTAGATGCTGTTATTGAGAAGGTCAGAAGACTTGAAGAATATGTCCAGATGAAAGAGTTGGAGATGGAGGGTGAAATAAAGACATGTGTGCGTGAAATTGGTGTGTTGAAGGTTCAGAACATGGAACTGCAACTGCGGATGTCTAAGAATCATAATGTCACTTTTAAGTGGAAGCTGCTCTGTCTGGCCATGTTAATTTTCATGCTCTTTGCAAGTAGAAGATTTTAGGTCTAAGTTCTTTGCTAAGTTTTCGATGAAATGACCAAACCACATGTAATTGTGTTTGGGGATTCCTTTAGTTTAATTTCATGTGAGGCGTTTTGTTGTGAGTGATGTCCAATGTAATGCACCAATGTAAGAACCTTGTAAAGGTTGATGTCAGATTGTATGAAGTCTTTGGCTGTAACAATTTGTGTGAACTTGTTTAATGTTATAGCAGTTTATTTCTCCACATCTTGTTTTGGTTAATGTTATAGTAGATATACTGGGAGTGCTGTGAACTTCTTTAATGTCATAGTGGTGTTACAGAACAGCTTCTTTTGGGTATGAAATTCTCAATCCAAAAGATTGATTCAGGCTTTACCTAAAACAGAACATATGGTTTGAGTAAACAGATTACCAAAGTAAACAGATACTTTCCATCCATACTAAATTGAACATATACCAAAACACTGACCTACAACAACTTCACTTAACATAATATGGTTCACACCCAAAACACTGACCTACAACAACTTTACTTAAAATACCAAATTGAACATATACCAAAACACTGACCTACTTCCCCAGAGAATAATATGGTCCCCTGAACCATATTCACAGTGCAACCACTCCAAGGTTCTTTACTCACCCAATATGGTTTGATATGCAACATTACAGATTAACATGACATCCATATTTATACATAAAACCAAATCTATCCAATTTTCACACATCCATTACATCCAATTTGCACACATCCATATTTATACATTAAACCAAATTCATCCAAAAGATTAACATTGAAGAAGTTAACATAAACAGAACATATGGTTCCCTAAACCATATTCACAATGCTTACATAAAAGATTCAGAACATATGTTAACCACAAAATATGTTCCTTACATAAGTATCATTACAAAACACATGCTTACTAAGGCATGATTTAAAAGTTCATATACTGATATCTAAACATGTCTACTAAAGCACCATTCTTCTTCTCCCCACAACAAAACTGCAACATTCCAGGTCTCTTGTCAGTTAATCCTCAACTTTGTGTGCCCTGAAAAAAGTAATAACATCATAATAAGTGTAAAAACAACACATTACAAGACTAACAACACATTACCATACAATTACCATTGAGGGTTGTGTACTTGAGGACCTAGTCACTCTTTTGGAAGATGGTTGGGGTGGTTGTGAAGTGCTGATTCTCCTTTTCTTCTTTGTTCTTCCTCCAGTGCTTTGGGAAACCGGATCATGGGTCATGGGAGTTGTCAATTCACTGTCATTATTGGTTGTCTGAAGTGGCTCATGGGAGGTTGGTTCAGAAATATCATCAACACCCTCTGCTTCCGTTTGGACATTTTTTTCTTTCCTAATCTCTTTCTCCTTTGCCATGTTGTTTCTCCAGTTATGGATGTCTTACACCCTCTAACATTGTGTCCCACTTGCTTATAGTTGCCACAAACCACCTGCTTACCTGCCCTAGACACCTTGAAAGGATTCCTTGTTTCATCAGGTTGTTTAATCCTCTTCTTTTTTGGTCTTCCTGCAGGTTTTCTAGGGATTGGGGGCACAATATCTGGAGTCTCTGTCCTCTCCCACTCATCTTTACTTGGCAGAGGATGGATAATGTGTTTATACACAGCTAAGTAGGTGGATTTAGCATAAAAAGGACTTACATAGCCTTCAGGTTTTTCTCGGTTTGCATATATAGCAGACACTCCATGCTTACAAGGGATGCCGTTTAAGTCCCACCTTCGACATGTACAAGTCCTGTCTTTTAGATTAACCACATGGCTAGTATCATAAAAATCTACCTCAAACAACATGTCTCCAGCAGGAGTGGAAAAACAATTCCTACTTTCAAATTTCAACTTTTCAAGTAGATCCTGCTTATTAGGACATATTTCACCCTTATATTTCATCATGGCAGTGTACTTAACATGAAACCTAGCCATTAATCTTCTTCTAATCCACTCAAACATGCTCAAAATATGCATATCTCTTGCTCTGAGTATGTAGGCATTGAATGACTCACAAATGTTGTTCTGAAGAGCATCAGAATGTGCTAGGGTTGAGAAATGGGATCTGCTCCAAGTACTTGCGTCATACTGCATAATCCAGTTGTAAGCAGCCTCATCAAAGCTCTTGATGCCTTCCATTTGCCTCTGCCATGACCTCAGACTTCCAGTGCTAGCTGCAAACCATAGCTTTTTTTTGTATTCAGGCCCTCTAAATATCTTCTTGTAATTCTCATACATGTGCTTCACACAATATCTGTGCTCATTTGCAAGTGAGACAGCTTTAAATGCTTCAACCAGTCCCTGAAACAAGGTAGCAATTAGAAACAGTATATGGAAACAACAAAAGGACTTGTTTAAGCATGATATAGGTACAAATTTTTAACACACCTTCTGCTTGTCTGACATGAATACCCAATTAGTTTCTTCTGGTCTTCCAAAATCTTCAAACAACACTTGCAAGAACCAAGTCCATGAAGCTTTGTCTTCACTGTCCACATAAGCTATAGCAAGAGGAAACATGTTTTCATTTCCATCCCTTGCTACAACACAAAGCAGTTGGCCTCCCATTGGTGTTTTCAAGTGGCACCCATCTAACCCTATTAAGGGTCTAAGACCTGCAAAGTAACCCTGCTTCTGAGCACTAAACCTCATGTACATGTATTGTAGCATTAGAATTTCTTTGGGTATTCTTGGTACACCCTCTGCAGCACCACCTTCTTCATTGACATCCCTAGCTTCGGTTTTGATTTTTACAAGACTCCCAGGGTTGTATTTAACAACAGTTTCTGCATAATCCCTCAACCTCCTATATTGTTCTTTGATGTCTCCTTGGATCTTTGCCTTTGCTTTTCTTCTAGCTCTGTAACACTTTGCAAGACTCACCTCTGCCCTTAACTGTCTTTGAACTGACTTTTGCATATCAGTGACATCCCACTCAAGATTTTCCCTCAACTCATCCATGTACTTTTTTGCCAAATAGCTACTACTCACCAAGCTGTTTCTGTTACTAAAAGGGCATTCATGTTTGGGCCTGAATGTTTTTATTTGGAAGGACCCACATTCTGGAACTTTTGATGCATGAACCCTGAAAGAACAAATGTCCTTGTTTTTGCAAACCATAGTGATTTTAGATCTATTGTTCTTAACAAATTTGAATTCAAATCCACCCTTCACTGCCCATTCCTTAAGAGCATTTCTAAAAGAGGTATGTGAGGTAAATTTCAAACCTTTGGACAATTCTGGATTTTTAGCTCCTGTTTCTTCATTGAAATCTTCATACTTTTCATCACCATCTTCAGATCCTACAATGCTATGCAAGTCATCACTATAGCATGGACTTTCATTAAACTCCTTAAGCTGCTCTTCATTCAGATCTTCTGGAAAAAAGGGGTTTGGTTCTGAAGTTTGGTCTGGACCTGGGGGTGGTTGTTGGCTTAAACTTGCAGCTCCATGATTAAATACATCATCTTCACTCCCTTCTAGGTCATCATATAGCCAGCTAGCTTCACTGAGATTGGAATTGGAATGGTCATGTGAAGCACTTTCAGATCCACTTTGATTCACATAGTCTTCATCATCCTCATCACTCTGTAATTCAGTTTCAACAAATGTAGTGGATTCACCCACAGATTGGTGTGCTTCTCGAGCTTGGTCTTTATTTTGTAATTGGGCTTGTAATTGAGTTGGGACTGAACTGTGGGCTTCCTGTGAAGTTTGGGTTGTTTCTTTTGCTAAAGTACCAACCACCCGTTTTTTACTTGTGTTTGCAACAAAGTACAAGTCAATGTGTGGGTCCATTATGTTACACACCAACATGTCTTGAACATCTTTATCACACACTATCTCTTGCAAGTTGACTGGTCCACACAACTCCCTAATTGAGAATCTTCTAAACCACATTTTTACCCCATTTGTATAACCCAAATCTGCTGCATATCCCTCCAATTCGAACTTGCTCACATAGTCAATGTCAACTTTATCTTTTTCCAAAACCTGGCCCCTCACATACTTTTTCTTTTGTTTTGGACAGTCCCACTTGCCACCATGGTGAATTAAAAAATTCACGTACTCACTCAAACCCAACTTGCACATACATTCAATGCGGACAAACTACACTTCAATACCACAAAAGAATGAAAATTTAAACTGCAACACAACCTACACATACCCATTAACACTTCCAACGAACCCATTCGCACATCAATTTACCTACCAACCAGGTTTCCTAACAAGCGTCACACCCTAACCAAAATATGTAAACCAAAATATGTAAACCAAAGAAACAATAATTGGAGTACTTACTTTCACGTGAAGACTGTAAGGACAAAAAACTACAATTCCATCTGCCAGTGCTTGCGTTATTGTCCTTTGTCTGCTTCGACCAACAATCTTTGTTCTTTCCCAACCGGAGGTGTAGAATCGAAGGGGAGGAAGAAAATCAGTATCACGCCTAATTGTAATTGGGTTTTCTTCAGCCCTAATTTCACTTAACTTTTGCATTTTTAAGTAATTCAAATAATACATCTTCATTGGCCACAGTGGATATTAGTTGGAAAAAAAGTGCCACGTAGCGTATTACTAACGGCCCAGTTGCTTAGACCCCGCGGGTGGTAACGGTAGGAAAGCACAAGCTTGGATTTGTTGCAAAGTTCATCACAGACCCCTGATTGCAAACGGCCACAACCACAGGTATGTAAAGTGTACTTTTCCCTAGATTTTAAATGGTATTCCTCTCTTATAAAAATTTGTCAATTTTCCTTTTAATAAAACAAATACTCAATGGCGGAACCATCCTTTAGCCAGTGGTGTCAATTGATACCACTGGATTTTTTTTCCCATATGTAGGTATATAAAAACAAATTTAAAATTTAAAATTGACACCACTGAAAAATAAAAAATCTCTTTATAGGTATAGATAATCTTTCATAAATTATAAATTGACACCATCAAACATTTAAAAAAATGGGGCTCAATTTAAAATTTTAAAAGTTGGAACACCAAATTGAAAAGTCAGCAAAGGAGAATTGAAAAGTCTGTGTCCAAATCGCTGATTGAACTCCAACTCGCGCTGCAAAAAAAAAACATTCTATGCCATAAAGTTAATGAAGAATAGGTTGCGCAATCGAATGGGGGATGCTATGATGAATGATGCCTTAGTTACTTTTATTGAAAAAAATATATTCAAAAGTGTTGACAAAGAAAAAATTGTACAACGTTTTTAAAATATGAAAACGCGTCGTGGACAGTTTTGAATTAGTACTTTAATTTTACCAATGACAATATTTACTTTTTTGCTTTATATATGTACACATTATTATATAATATTGTTTTGCTAAACTGACACCACTGACACGAACTCCTGGCTCCGCCACTGCAAATACTACTCCGTACGTAGTACTTTCTATTACGAGTTTTTTTCAAATATACAATTAAAATAAAATTTATTTACAAAAATTTGACTAATAGTTATTACATTGTAGTATCATGGTCACATAAATTTAAGAATTGAATATAAGTTCTGTAAAAAAAAAAATATATATAAATTGTTATGATTTAGTTACTACTATAACCACTAGCCACATTTTGATAAATATGTACTACCTCCGTCCCGCTAGAAGGTTCTCATAGCAACACAACACGGTTATTTAGGTGATAATTAAATAAAGTACTTTGGGTATAGTTTGAGAAATGATTTTAATAGGTATATATTATAATGTGTTAGTATTGATAACTGTGATGTTATAAATGTATTATTTTTAATATTTAATGACTAATTTGTCATTTAAGATTGTTAATTGTTTCCTAAAATGGAAATGAGAACCTTCTAACGGGACGTCCAAAAAAGGAAAGTGGAAACCTTCTAACGGGACAGAGGGAGTAATTATTTCTTCTATTATTTCTTTTTCTTATATACAATTTGAATCACACAATTTTGACTTTATTACTACCCTTGTCGATCAAATTTGATCAAGTTTTAAGGGACTGAATGAGTATTTTTAGTACCAATTTGGGTAACATTGAAATCAATTAAATGAGTTGAATCTATATATTGTAACTGATGAAATTCTAGCTGAACCCGTTGACGTCACTTTGCTAATTTGTGGAAGTACTATATTTAAAGAAAAATTGATAACAATAATTTCACATTTTATCGGTCTTCTCATGGTAATCCCACTTTTATGTAATTTTGGAAAAATCCCACTTTTGTAGACCATCTTGCCTCATTAGATCCTGGCCGGTTGATGCTTTGAAAAATTTACATAAATAATCTCACATTTCAAAAATTTACTAAAAACAATCCCATATTTCATTTTTCTTTCTCATCCTAAAATTTCCCTTCTTTATTTTTATCCCTAAACACTCTTTACTCATTTTCCATCCCTTTATTTTTATTTATTTTCCATGATTACTATTCTGTTTGTCACTCTGATCTATTATGAGAGTGTTTGTTTTGTTGTAAAATTTCCTTTTCGAATAGATTAATTGTCATTTTTCTTCCCGTATTTTTATTTCATTTCCTTTTTTATGTATTTTTTTCTTAATCGTTCTCTTTTTATTAAAGATATTTTCCCCACTATACTTTTTGTTATATTTTCTTATTATTTTCACTTTTTCCCGTTTTTTTTCTTGTTACTTTTTGTGTGTTTTCTTCTTTCTTCTTCTATTTCTTCTGTTTAGCTTAATTTCACTGTCAGTATATTTTTTTTCTCATTTATCAACTATGAGAAAAAATCTTTGTGATAAAAAAATTAGGGGAAAATAAAATTTCAAGAAAAATAAAATAATCGGCGAAATGTAAGAAAGAAAAGAATTACATATACTCTTAACACCAAGAGAGGTAGATGTGATAATATTATCTGAAAAGGTGAAAAAATAAGCAAAAAAAAACTAGATCAAGAAATCTTTACTATTCACTTACTAACATGTCAAAAAAGCGAAAAAGGATGAGGTGAGAAGGGATGAAGAAAAGAAGAAATACTTTTTAGCAAGGTGAAAAGAGAAAAAAGGAGGAAAAAGGAGACTTTAAAGAAAAGAAAAATTTAAGTAAGGAATAAATAAAGTAATAACAGAGTAATGTGAGATAATAGTATTTAAAAGAGAATTAACCGAATGGTAATACATAAAAAGGGAAGAAGTAAAAATGGGGAAGAATAAGAAGAAAGAAAAAAACTATTAAGAAAAAGCGGAGAAAAAATATAAACAGATTAAATAAATGAAATAATTAGAAGATGAAGAAAAGAAGAAATGACATGTGGGACTGTTTTGAGCAGATTTGTAAAAAGTGAGATTATTTATATAAGGTTTTTAAAGAAAAAAAAACCCTGATATAGTAGGTCATCAATTGGTCAGAGTCCAATGAAAGAAGACGGGGTGAAAATGTGAGATTATTATGGAATCACGTAAGGTGGAAATGTGGAGTCATTATGAGAAGACTAGTCAAATGTGAGATTATTATTGTCAACTTTTTCTATATTTAAAATATTTTAATTGATAAACGAAGAAAAAACTTATAAAAATAGCTACAATGATCTTCTGTAGTAACTTCATCCAATTCAATCACAAAAATAACTTCAAACTCACTTATGTTGATTTTATACTTCCCCCGTCTCATAAATTTTGGTCAAATTTTCTTTTCAACCATCCCAAAAAACGTTGTCATTTTCATTTAAAGTAATAAATACACTATATATGATTAAAGTAGTTTCTCACTCATCTATACAAATATTAATCACAAAGTTATTACTCCGTACTTTATTATTCTGCGTGCAATTCAAAGTTTGCCAAGTTTTGTGGGATGGAGTGAATAGAATTCGGCGCGCAAGAAAACTTATAATAAGCTTCTTAATATGAAGGATCACTCCGTCAACTTTTCCAGGGATGTCTTTTTCTTTTTTTTTTTTGGATGAAAAGGGATGTCTTTTTCTTTTTTTCCAGGGATGTCTTTTTCATGAACCATTTTCTTAATTTCTTATACATTAAATATCATGATCCTTTTTGCATTCCTCTAACTACGTCCAAAATAGATTGCTTGTCCATTCCAAATGATACTTCTAATGTTACTACATACATAGGTTATGTTTGGCACACAAAAGCCTCTCCCTTTTAGCTTCTCTTTTCTTTAAAAAGACCTTAAAAGACTCTAGTTGTATGTTTGGCATGACATTTTTTAAGAACTTTTCAAAAATTAAAAGATCTTTTTTGAGATGCTACCGGGTGTAGCATCTGAGAAAAGCTCGTGACTTTTAGTATTAATTAGTCCTAATAGCTTGTATACCAAACCGAACTAAATCAAACAGTCGGCTTTTTACCAAACAGCTATCACCTTTTCTTTTTAAGATCTTTTCAGTCACTAAAAGCTGACAGTTACTAAAGCTCACAAAAGTATCTTTTCAGCTAGTTGTGCCAAACATACCCATAATCTTCATCTCATCCTTCTTCAGACCCCGTTCCTTCTAAAAATGAACAAGTTTCACTGAGACAGTTTAGAAGGAAATCCAAACCACCTTCCCAGAGCCGGTCCTGCCCATTTATGGGCCTATGAGCGATACGCTAATTTGGGCTTATATCCAAGACAAATCGTAAACCATTATATACTTATTTTACATATAAATTATAATAAAAGTATTAACGAAGTTCATAAAATAAAGGCGAGGATCACTTTATTATTATTATTATTATTATTATTATTATTATTATTTAAGTTACATAGTTGGGCAAAAGTAACAATATGAGCTGAGTATCGAATAAAAAGAAATAAGTATTACTTATTAAAAATGTTTCTCGTAGAACAATGTGAAGCAAAACTGATAGACAATCTTCTTTCCACTAATAACTAATAAGTATGACAAACAATAAAAATATCACATTCACATATAACAACACTAAACTTTCTTTTAGTAACAACTGAAAGGATAAATGAAAATAAATATTACTACATATTGACTTCATAAGTTGAGAATGATTTATTGACTGCTAAGAATTTAAAATTTGAAGTCTCGAAAGAATGAAGGTTTTCAAAGAGACAAAATGTTTGGCCACCAAGTAGATTGTCAATTTGTCGTCCTCGATCTTTAACTACTATTAGAAACTCAGATATAGTTCAATTTTTTTCAATTTGGAAACAAATAAATTATTGGGATGAGATTTGAAAGCCACAGGCTCTAAAATAATTATTATATAAATTTGTTATGTTATAATTAAAATGAATAAAAAGCCTTAAAGGCTAGAGATTTGGAGAGTGAAGAGACATTTCTTTTATTGATTCAGCAACGGTTGTATTGCTTTTAAAAACTAAAACCGGTTTTACTTATAATTAGTGTATATATATTCTGTTTTAAACTTGGCTTTGTTTAAAAAAAATTATGTATGTTTTAAATTTTCAAATTGTCAATAAAATTAAACATTAGGCCTAATTAATTGAACTTAAGAATAAAAGAAGAAACTTACTCACACTATATATAAAGAACATATTTTGGGCCTATTTTTTCTTCTATAATTTTTCGGGCCTAGGGCAGTCGCCCCTGTTGCCTTCCCCACAGAACCGGCCCTGACCTTCCTATCATGATGAGTACATTTTCGGTTTCAAAAATTCCAAATCCAATTAGGTTCTTTATGATTTTGGCTGCTCTCACACTCTCACTTCTCCGTTGATGGTTCCAATTCTATTTTTATCTCTTCTAATGTTTCTCTTAGGGATTCAATACTTTGGACACTATGGTTTTGTGAGCTATTCAAGAACCATTGTCTTATGAGCAAGCAACTCCTTTTCCTGAATGGCAGGAAGCTATTGCAACTGAATTTTTTGCATTTAAAGCACATGAAACTGGAATCTTGTACCTTTACCGAAAGGAAGAACCAATTGGTTGTAGATGCGTTTTTAAGATCAAATTTCGAGCTGATGGGAGAATAGAGAGATACAAAGCCATTTTAGTTGCTAAAGGTAACATTAAAAAGGAAAATTGTAATTTAATAATCCAACCTTTACCCGGTCTTCATTTAACGTTCCATCCTATCAAAAATCCATTAAAAATCCCATCTTTGCCTATCATATTCCATAATCAGTCCTGGGGACTTGTTACCGGGTAAGGCAATCATTTTTTTAAAATAACGGCCAATTTGAGTGGGAAATTAGAATTTACTCGTCTCAGTTTTGACCCGACCCAATTAAACCTAGTTTTAGTGAAACCCGTTTTTGACCAAATTAAACCCAATTAAAAAAACGACCAGACTGTGTTGTTTCAGAAGAGAACGAGTATGGAGCTTGGCAACAGAGGAACGCATAGTTGATGCCGGAGATAGTAGATGACTTTCATTCCTAGTAATTTCATTTAATTCATTATAAACGAGAATGGTCTGCAATTTATTCACACATGCTCTTAATTTCATTTTTCAGATGTGCTTCTATGCGAAATTTTAATTGTATACTGAGAATGGTCTTCATTGTTTATATGTGTTTGTAAGTAATTGCACGCATAAAAAAACCATATGTGTTGCTCATTACCTGGAATGAATAACTTGCAGATTGTGCTTGTATTCCATATGTGCTTGTATGCAACTTATTTCATCAACACCTTCTCTTATTACTTGTATGCTATTTTTTATCCATCATGTGTTTGATGAAATGCCAAAGTCATACAAATATCTGTTATGGTTTTGAAGTACAATGAGATTTTGGGTTAAACCTGCCACAATCCAGTTTGATGAACTGCATTTTTGTGGTGGGAAAGGTGGACCAACTACTGGAGCATCCAATGCAACCCGAGGAGGTGTAAATCATGAAGTTAACCCAGTTTTGTGATGAAGATGAAACACAAGGTGATCCTGAAGTAGAAGAAGAGGCTGAAGAACAGGATGATGGGGACTCGGGGGACACAGAGGATGAAGACTTGAGTGAAAATGACTCAGAAGTCAGTGATGATGAGTACAAAATTGCAAAGAATAGAGTGAAAGAATGCAAGAATAAATTAGTAGAACTTTCAAAACAGCTTAAAAAAGAAGCAGAAGAAGGTAAGCTCCAAGGGCAAAAGAAACCTGGAGAAGACATGAACTGTGAAAAAGAAGATGGATTTTTCAGTGAGTACGAGGAAAGTGATGAGGATATTGACCAATGTTTTAAAAGGCGCTAGTCGGGCGCCAGCCCAGCGCCTAGTGCCTAGGTGCCTAGGTTCCCAGTTCCGACTAATTCACCTAGACGGAAAACCAATTAATCGGAGTGCCTAGACGAAAATCGGGGCACCCGACCACCGCCTAGCGCCTAGGCGGGGACTAGTCGGGCGCCTAGAACGATTTTTAGAATAGAGATATTGACACTCCAGCAGTTAGTGAAGAAGAAAACTTGGCTGAAAGTACGAAGATAAAGAAGAAAACTTTAGAACTTGTGACTTCTGAAACTGATTTTGCTAAGTTTAAATGGGAATTGGGGCAGAGATTTGCCACTAGGGCTGATTTTAAGAATGTTGTTGCCAAGTACGCTATATTACAAGGTCGAAATCTGAGTATTGCTGTGAGTACAACAAAAGGGGCCATAGATTGGGGGTGAAATGTGCATAAGGGTGTCCTTTTAAGTTGTATTGCTCTTGGGAATCTAGACAAGCCACATGTGTGCTTCACTTAAAGGGAAGCACACATGTCGTAGAAATATGAAAAAAAATAAACAACTCAAGTGTCCATGGGTGGCGAGGGAGTTTCTTGAAGTGTTTGAAGCAAGACCCCATTGACCTGCAAAAGAGATAATGGAAACTGTTAAAAGAACTTACAAGGTTGTAATTAGTAGGGCATTTGCATACAAAGTGAAGTTCAACTCTCATAAAATGCTTCATGGATCAATGCATGAACATTACCAAAAATTGGGTAGGTATTTGGAGGCTTTGAAGAAGTCTAGCATGGGGACTGAAATACAATTGGTGACAGATGGTAGCCAACAACTTTCCTCTCCAGTTTTTCAAAGGCTTTTCATGTGTTATGAGGGACTACAACGTGGATGGATTGACGATTGCAGGAAGATCATATGTGTGGATGCCTAACTCATCATTATTTAAAATTAACTATATAAGGTAAATAAATCTTTTATCCTATTGTAAATTAAACTATATAATAACGCAATTAACACATTTACGTTAGAATATTATTTATCTAGTCTCCAAAAATCAAAACCAGAATTGCATTAACTAACTACTGGTTATTTGGTAGAGCCAATAGAATATTTAAGATTTATAAATAGTGACATAGTTATCAAAAAATAAAAAAACATCAATTTTTCATTTTTTATTAGTCTTAATGAATAGAATGTTAAATAATACACTTTTATCGCCACTGGTAGTTCGAATATAAATCTGTCTTAAAGACTTGTAGTACTTTAATGCCTTGATGATAAGTTAATTTTGATGATAACGGGATAAGGGTCAGTTTGGTCCTCGAAGTTGCAAAAAAGATGTCAAATAAGTCCTTATATAGAAGATTCTGTCCGGACGTGCCATTTGAGGTGGCTCCCGGTGTAACTTTTGATTAATTTTTTTGAGCATCTTATTCATTAAGTCTAGTTTACTCATACCGAATTTCAGATAAAAATTCAATCGGGAAGACATTCAAATGAATTCTTGAAGATAACTGTGCCGTTAAAAGCGCACTTATCTTCAAGAATTCATTTGAATGTCTCCCCGATTGAATTTTTAGCTGAAATTTAGTATGAGTAAACTAGACTTAATGAATAAGATTCTCAAAAAAAATCATTAAAAAATTCTACCAGGAACCACCTCAAATGGGACGTCCGGACAGAATCTTCTATATAAGGACTTATTTGACCCCTTTTTTGCAACTTCGAGGACCAAACTGACCATTTACTCTTTTGATAACTAATTTGAGTAATAGAATCGATGAATAAAGTGTTTTTTAGTTACTATCTAGTTTGTTTATGGAAGGAGGTTTATTTCATAGTCACAATTCACAATTATATTGCAACTGTAATAATAGATCACTTTCAACCAAACATTCCAGCCTAGCTATGTAACACCCCGGCCCCGTGGGACCCGAGGTAGTTACTTCAGACCTCTAGTACTGTCCCCACAAACCACCACGAGCCTTTACCGCGCACTTTGTCCTCACTCATGCGCGCCCTGAGAAACTTCCCAGGGGGTCACCCATCCCAAGACTACTCCCGTGCAAGCACGCTTAACTTTGGAGTTCTTGGCTAATGAGCTCCCTTAAAAGGAGATGCACCTTGTTTGGTATGAGTAGTACTATTAATCCGTTTATATTAAATCTCAAGTGTTACAATCACCCCCACTTAGGATCGCAACGTCCTCGTTGCGCCCTTGAACCAATCTCAAATCTCAATCAAATCCCAGAATCTTCCCCCGCTAAGTGCCCGCCCGATATCCAACGGGTCATCACACTGTCGCGGGGTTGCTCTGATACCACCTGTAACACCCCGGCCCCGTGGGACCCGAGGTAGTTACTTCAGACCTCTAGTACTGTCCCCACAAACCACCACGAGCCTTTACCGCGCACTTTGTCCTCACTCATGCGCGCCCTGAGAAACTTCCCAGGGGGTCACCCATCCCAAGACTACTCCCGTGCAAGCACGCTTAACTTTGGAGTTCTTGGCTAATGAGCTCCCTTAAAAGGAGATGCACCTTGTTTGGTATGAGTAGTACTATTAATCCGTTTATATTAAATCTCAAGTGTTACAAGCTAGTTGTGAGTTTACCGTGTCTAGTGAGAGGTCTCGAGTTCAAAACCCGCTAGGCACGCACATAAGGGTTCAAAACTCAATGAAGTGAGTTTCAACCCTGATTATTCCAGGCTCCCCCCAACCCCCTCCCCCGGACCCCCTCGGAGTAAAAAAAGGACCACTTTCAAAAGATGAAAACCCAAGAAGAGCAATTGTGATAAACTTTATTACGGAGTACGAGTTTTTGATATTGTTATATGCTTTATTTAGTTTGAACTAATTCTTGTGTACTATAGAAAAAACTTTAACATAGAACAAATATTATAATATGAAGTAGTTTTTTGAGAGAATATATAATAATAGTTAGAAAGCACAACCAAAAAAGTAAAAAATAAAACACTTTTGCTATTTAGTCTAATATACTTAATTAAAGCTTTTTTCAGAGATGTTTTTTCCATAAATGTACTTCATTTATTATTCTGCCGCCAATACCTTTTATTCCTGGATCCGCCACCAAATGAAATGAGATGCAAAATAGAATGGCCACAACCAGACCTAGCTATCATTCACATTGGAGTTTGTATAACAAGTGATACAACGTATTAATCTAAATTAGATAATTGGTGGAAAACTAATTGAAGTATTGAACATCATGCGGGTGCGTATTAATTAAGAATAGATAAGAAAATTGTGTTAAAATCGAATACAAGTAGAAATACACCACTAAACAAACATCTCAGATCACTTGCGTATTCTTAGGGATTTTACCGATCTCCTTTGTTCTTTTTTGGCCATGTCAACCAACATTACGACTCCACATGGGCTGCCCAAATCCGTCGGTGCCTGGGCTTTCGCGGCGTTTGCATTGAAAACAATGACTTACGAAAAGAAGCGCTTGAAAAATGGAACCGCAAGTTCCGGCGATTAGGAAGTTAGCCTTTTTGTTATCAGACATTCCACTTGATTTAAGTCGTACGTACCCAAAACATAACACTCCCATCACAAATGCGAGCCTGCACACACATATGTACTTTAACAAATTTTTTTTCATCATACATATGTACTTTAACAATGAGAAATTTAAATGCAACCTAACAATTTTAAACAACTTTTTATTTTCATTTCGTCATAGCTAGATATTTTTCCTGTTTACCATATTTGTAAGGAAAATTCTACCGTACCTTTCTTAATTTGAGGCACCCGTACCCAAGTTTTATAAGCCAATGAAGTTTTTATAAGCCAATGAAATTTTATTATGGTGCCACATCATCACCCTCCTAATCTCCTATACTAAGAGCATCTTTAGTGGCAATATGGATTGCCTATAAATGCATTGCCACATAAGATTGGGGTAAAATCATGCTCTGCAATGGAAATATGGATTTCGGATGTTGTGCTGAGTTGGAATGGAAAAGAACCGACTCCATCTACCTTCCCTTCTATTTTCAGCAGGGATTTCTAACAGCCACCTCAGCAAAACATTTATTGTAAAATACGAAGTAATTATGCGGCTGAAACATTTATAATAATGCTAACTTCTTCCATACTGGCAAGGCGGCAACACAGCACCCGACTGCAATAGTAACCGAACCAGATAACCAACGTTCCAGCAGCCCCCTATGATATGGAAGGCCGTCGGCACTCCTCCTGTAGGTGGAAGCAGCTGCCAGCCCCCTCCCCCCCCCCCCCCCCATTTCTGGCGATCTTCTTTCCTGCCGATCTTCTTCTCCGGCTGATTTTGTTTTCAAGCAATCGAAAAACATAGTTTGATGTATGGAGAAATCAGAGGTGTGCTAAAGATATTCCTCCAAAATATTATCCGTGTTGCGGTTACACAGCATGCTAGGAGGAAGATTTTGACCGCCATGGATGTGGTTTGTGCTCTCTAGAGGCAAGCAATAATTAAAGACATCGTATGGAATAGAATTGATTTATGCTTCTATGTTAATCTGGATTTCAAAATCGATGTAGCTTTTGTGCATTTTGTCTTCGCTTTGAGTGAGTTGGTCAAGAGCGGAGTCTTCCAGGTGTTGTTGAGGTGTTTTTGCAGATGGCTCCGTTGGAGATGAAATGGGATTATAACTGCTCGTGCCTCCAGATCAGCTTCACAGGACATCGATAGAGATGACGTATCCATTTTTTGTTGGATCCAATCCACATCCCTATTGGAGATGCTCTAATACGGAGTATAATATAGCAAGTAATCTGCGGATTATATAATTCTATATTATGGCATGCCGACAAGTTACACCCCGAGCCATGAAAGGTTGCAGATCAGAGGGACTAAACCCGCCGACGCGGCGAGGAAGAAGCGCCTAGAGAGGGAGCTGAGGAAGGGATAAAGAGGCGGTTATCGGGATGATTTTCGTTGTCCGACGGCCTGGACCTGTAGGTGTTTGCTGAAAAATGTTGCTAGACGCCCGGAGCGTCGCCTGCGGCCCTGCGCACAATAAGAGAAACCCATTTTTCACAGACCACCTTTGGTCGCTGATGAAGGAGTTTTTGATGAGGAACTTCCGTCTTTGACAATACAGGCCGCCTTGGATTCTCTCCTTGAAAATAGGAGTGCAATGCTACGCCAACAAGTCATTGTCTGTCTTCTGAATCATTGTTCATCGAGCAAATATGGAGGAGGCATGACCTGTGCAGCTACTCAAACCGCCGGAACTGTGGAAGGCCGATGATGCACATGCACCGAAAAAAATCAGAGCTTTTTGCAAAAGGACTCAAATCTGATGATTTTAGTGCAGTTAAAATTTACACGTGTCCTCCGTTTATTTGTTATCTAGGCAAATGTACCGGTACACTTCTATATTAATAAAGGTACGGTAGAAGCACCCTATTTGTAATTACACTGATTTTAACACCAAAACAAACTTAGACAATACTAATAGCATGTTTGGTGACCTTCTCTTATCAGTCAACCATTTCAATAAACACAAACTACGTAGTATGTAATAATCCAAAAAAATAAGGTTGAAGTTACTTTTTTGCCTGAAATGACTAAAGTTATTATCGATGACCATTTTAACTATTTTACATATAATTTTTTCTTTATTTTATTACTCTGTATTAAAATACATGGTATATAATTTTTCATAATTCAGCCAATTCAGCCCATTCGGACAATTTAGCCACTCTAGTTAGAATTTCATTAATTTCAGCAGAATCAGCTGATTCAACCAATTTCTATGTTACCAAACGACCTGTAAAATACATGTACATAAAATACATGTACATAATCAGACTAGATTAAACCATTAATTTTCAGTCCATTATAACTAAAAACATCCCTAACTTAACAATGCCAATTCACAAACTTACTCTAGCCTAGTGATCATATTCTTGATGAAAAAGTGTGTAATGGAAGCACAAAAACAGATTGTTCGAATAAGCATATTGGTCGAGCACCAGACAATCCAGACCATACTAGATTGGAAAATTTATGTCCAATTAGAAATTCCTAAACACGTTTCTCACTATGTTTCCATTTAGTGGTTATCTCATGCACGCGGGGTGAAGAAAAAGAATTAGTGGTTACCCTGTGATCACAGTCAGCACACATAGATAATTTTTAGTGCACTGTAAGAGTCGTTGATCAGAAGTGCCATCTTCACCATGTTTATTTTTGTGCCGAACGTGACAATGTAGTCCCAAGTTAAACCCACCGGATGCAACAAGGAAGATTAATGCCTCCAAAGCAGATCCATTAACTCCCTTATTAGCTCTCGCCTGTATATTAATTCGATCAACAAATAATTTGTGACTAATGAACATGTGAAGCTAATTAATTAAGGAGGTTTCAAATTAAATAAAAGGAACCGATTGCAATTAATTCCTTTAATTAACTAATTAGTTTTAATTTTTTTGTTGAGGAAAAGGAATAATTGCAATTAATACAATCAAAGTTTAAAACATCAACAATGTAGTCGATCAGGTGGAACAGACCACCAAAATCGGATATCAGACGAAGAACAAGCCGCTCTAGCTAATCACATTGTTCCGGCCCATGCCTTCATCCAACAGATTAACATTACAAATTAAATTAAACATATCCGAGATAAATGTATACCTGCCTTTGCCCAACAACCCCAGCAAGAACTGCAAGACCACAGAATACCAAAGAACCAACCGCTAGTATAATGGTAGTCCAGCCGCAGGGTGGTGGATGCATTTTGTTGGATTGAATTGATTGTTAAAATAGAATTATGCCGGGCGGGGTATGTATATGTGTGTGTGCGTGTGTGAAAATTTGCTGGCCTCAGTCAAACTATGTAACACACTTAATCACAGCTTGCAATCTGGATTTGGAGGACAACTTTCACATTTCCAATTAATTAACTATTAAAAATATTTAAATGTCAGTATAAGTGTTTATATGCAACCCTAGTTTGGACATATAGAGGTCGTTTTTTTCCTAAAGTCAAGCTAAGAATTACGTACTTATATACTCACCTGTTGTATTTTTTTTAAGTTTCGAATATTTAATTTTTGGGCGAAGATGGTTAACTTTTAGCATATAAATTAATGTTCTAAACATTAAATTTTTGGAGTTAATGTTATTTGCAATTTTTTAGTTTATACGGTAAAGCTTGATTTTGTAAAGCATTATACAATGCTATAGAAAAGTTGTACGTTGATTTAGTCAAAAGTAAAAGAAAATGTGATTTTGAATTAGTCAACTTGTAAGTGTAAATCGGTCAGCATTGAGAGCTTCTTCTTGTACCCACTATTATACCCACTTTTCTACCCATCATGTCTGCATAGACATATTTTTGTGTATGACCGGGATTCACAGACAAAAAAAAACTCCTCACAGATGTGGTGGGTACAAATAGTTTTTTGTATGATGAATTGGCCATTTCAATGCATATAGGCAATCTAGCAATGTCGGGAATTATTTAGATGTTTTCTTTTGGACTCAAATTTGCTGGTCTGGTCTGAACTGGTTTGGTCTGGTCTGGTAAACGTCTGGTCTCTGTGTATTTTATAACTACGGAAATCTGGTCTGATCTGGTCTGGTCTGATCTGGTATGAGGTTGAAAACAATTCAAAATAAAACATCCTTATTGTGTGATTCCAAGATATTATACAGAGATAATCCATCAAATATGAGTAAAAGATATATAGAGAATGTGATTAAAACGGGACTTTGAAAAATGATATTTGTACACAAAATTTATACACTTTTTTGGGATTTTGTCATGAATCTTATTATAGGAATTGTTCTAAATGGGACTAAAATATGGTTAAAATTCCAAAGGAGGACTACAAGTTTTATATTTCCCAAATAAGATCCCAGATTATTTTATTACGTACCCTTCTCCCTAAAAATAGTCAATCCGAGTCTTCCCTTCAATTCTTCCCCAATTTGGATCACAACCTTCTCTCTCCTCGACCGCTATACTTCTCCCTTGTGACTCTCCCATTGGTCGGCCGCAACTTCTCCTCCGTCGACCACATGCTCATCGCAATTGAACGTAGTCATCTGCTCTTTCTCTTCCTCTGCCTCTTCCTCTTCATCTTCCTCTTCTTCTTGTAGCTCTATTACTGGTTCTTTGCTTCTTCTTTTTTTAAAATTTTTATCAATCAACTCTTAAATAAAAATTTGAATTTGAAAGTTTCAAATGAAGATATATCTGAACTTGAATTTCTTCTTATCAATTTTAATTAATTTGAATCTCAAAATGCCCTCACTATGATTCTCAACAAAATGTCACTTTTTGAATAAGAGAATGTCTTACATATTGGTTATTTTAAAAAATGTCACTTTTATGTCATTACAGTATTTGGAAATGCCATATTGAGAATGTCATGTTTCTATAAGAAATTGTCATTATTGTGTCATTATATATTTCAAGTGGCATTCTCGATAGAGGTTACAGGGACTTGCTGGAGAACGGTCCTTCCTCGGAGGATGGCGGCGGCGAACTCAGCGAAGGGTGGCGAAGGCGGTGGACTTGCTAGGAGGATTGTTGTGGCACACACTTGGAGCCTGGAGGATGGCAACGATGCGCAATATTACGACACTTAGAGATGGGTGCGAGCAGCCACTACTAGAAAAATGGTCTATAGTGATACTAAATAAGTGTCACAGAAAGTTTTTTTGACACTAGAAAAGTGTCATAGAAGGTCGGGAATTATGACACTAAATTTAGTGTCACTGGTAAAATGACACTAATTTCTGACACTAATGTATCACAAAAAATTCTGATACAATAATATCACTTTAAATTTTGACACATTAGTATCAATTAAATTTGTGATACATTGGTATCACATAATGTTAATTATATATAAATGTTTATATATATACACACACACACGAAATATAAGATTATTACTTGAAAAATAAAAATGACAATGTATGAAAATCAAAAGGCGTTTTATTGAAAATAAAAAGAATTATCATTTACAATTCAAATGTCATGCACATCCACATTTTTTGCTTGTTAGTTCCCATAGTATAATATTTGATCTCAAACAGGGGCTATATATTAGAGTGAGAGTCCATTTTGAACATGAAAATGCTTGGGAAAAAGGAAAAGAACATATTACATCCAATTGCTTAAAATAGGCGCACTGTTAGCCTAAATACTATTACGTATTACGTATAAGCATAAAAATATTAGCATAAATTTCAAAAGCATATACTCAAATAAAAGTAGAACGTGGATACCGCATAGTACACTAAAACTAAATGGACACAAAAGTGAAATTCCTTGCCTTTTCTCAGAGTAGTATTTTGGCATGACTAGAGTTGCTAATAATAAAAATGAATTTAGAGTGTGAAAAGACCGCTACCAAAGAAAAGAAACTACAATAACATATATTTTTAATCACTGAAAACACCATCACTTCATAAGAAAGCAAGACCAATACTACAGGCTCAAAAGTAGTAAAATATTTAGAGATAAGTTTTACTTTTGATCATTAACAAATTGAAATTTTGTGGTTGAGAATTATTTAGAGTGGGGGGATACACACTGCGCAATTATTTTCTTAAAAGGGAATATGAAAGAAAGCAACATAAAATGGGCATGCATGTGGAAGTAATATTCTCACCAAATTCAAGCCCCCTCCAAATTTTGATTTCCATTGAGATGTAAGACTTCTTTGAAGTATCTTTGAAGCTTCCATCATACAGAGTATTTCTTAAGAGCAATATTCTTTGTACAGAGATATAGAGTAACAAGTAAACTAAACAATAATAAGAACTCAGCCAACCTATAAATTCTTAAGAGAAGTGCCTTCCATCTTACGAGGTATTTCTTAAGAGCAGTATTCTAGGTACAGAGATTTAGAGGCAATTTCTTTTCATATCTCATGTTAATTAAAGCATCAGCAAAAGCATGAATAGACTATGAAGTATTGAAGTATAAACATAACAGTGTCTTACTAGTTCAAATTCAAATACATATAAAATGCCACATCGGATCCTATAGGAATTGAATCACTTAAAAACAAGCAAGAAAGAAAACAGAGAGGCCTATAAACAAACCCCATTAGTGCTATACATGAAAAGGGCGACTCCACCAGCTCTAGTGAAGTTGAAAGCCTCAAATTATGTCTTTTGATCCTGCTTTCCTTTTAGTACTGGAAGAAGAAATAACCACTCGTTAACAGAGTATGTCTGTTATATACTAGTGAAAGTCAAAGAAATAAATCTTATTGCAGTTGCTATTCCCACCTAATACAGTAAAGACATGGTGTCTTATAACATTTTCTCACCTCCACTATCTCAATGTACAAAAATATGAGAAAATAGAAAAATGTTCACCCTTGCAGCACAAGTTACAATTGACGGTATGGTTACACGTCCAGTGGTCAAAGGAGCGATCAATGCTCCAACGCGCTGAAGTATAATTTAATCTATTATTCACTCAAGTTGAAACTATAAAGTAAAGGAAGGCAATCACAAAATAGGGACTTGATCATATGATAATGATGCCATTTCTTTGTTTGTTTTCCCCCACTTAAATACTAAACCACAAATCATATTAGGAAGGCCTCCTGATAACACAATCTTGACAAAGTACTGGGAAGAAAAATAATTGAAAAAATACAAATAGTTTTAGACTTTTAGCATTGATGCTTAGAAGCATTGAAGTTACTTGATCAGGGTCCTTGATTGCAGACACATAATCCCCATCAGAAGTAACATTTGCAACTAAATTCAGCAAAATTTCCCTGGGAACCCGAAGATTATCAAACCTGGACAAAAAAAAAATAACATTGATCCATGAGTGGGATCATGTAAATACATAAAAAAAAGTTTAAGGGTCCATGGAAGTTGGAACCAATTAAATGCTAGGGAAGAAATGGCAAAACCCAACTACAAAGGATTTGAATGTCAATCTTTATAAATAAACATATAGAAAGCATATAAATATTCTATTTGTTTAAACTAATTTTATATCTTGCTGCTGTCTGGGAAGTTTCCCCTTCTCATCTGAACGTATGGAGTTATAAATTCAATGAATAGAAAAGAGAGAGAATGTTTTTGTCACGCCCCAAACCGCAATCCAAGCGCGTGTACAACCGCCGTATAATCAAGTGACGTCACCCGCGAGTCAACCTCACTTAATTACACAAGGCATTCGAGAAATAATCCATTCATACTCAGTAGTAAACATACATAACAACATCACATTTAAACCAATGAATAGCGGAAATATTCAACGGTAAGTCATGATGAGCCACAACCGGCCAACAACATGGGCATGCAAGCCACAAAAATAGTTTATAGTAAAACAAATATCCATGAGCAAGTGTTCGGTAGTTTGAAAGAAAATAAGGAAGCACGAACCACGTCTTCCTGATATGATATCACCCGTGAGAAGGTGCAAGTAGCAAGCCCTAGCTTCAACCTGAAAATGGTGGGCCCCCCGAAGGGGTCAGTACAAGTACTGAGCGAGTAGCAGGCTAAATATAGAATAACTAGCGTTTCAAGTATAAGACCCAAACATAGGGTGATACTTAAAGAAATAGTTTTTCCCCCCAAGTTATGAAATACTTATTAGTATATATATATTTGGAAAATATCTGATCCGTGGATCACCGTTTTATTCGGGAAAAATAGTAATAGTCAATATTCTTGACTAAAAACCCCAACCCACCCATATACCTATGAGTGTATAGGACTCCTCCTTGTCCCTATTTCAATATCATAATCTATGAGTTTTGAGGATCATAATCCTTGGGTACTCCACCGGTTTGTGAGTGTTAAGGACTCATAAGTCCTAGGGTCCTCCACCAAGTTTTGAGTGTTAAGTACTTTTAAGTGTTAGGGTCCTCCACCAAGTTTGAGTGTTAAGGACTTTTAAGTCCTAGGGTCCTCCACCAAGTTTGAGTGTTAAGTACTTTTAAGTACTAGGGTCCTCCATCAAGTTTGAGTGTTAAGGACTTTTAAGCCCTAGGGTCCTCCACCAAGTTTGAGTGTTAAGTACCTTTAAGCACTAGGGTCCTCCACCAAGTTTTGAGTGTTAAGTACTTTTAAGCACTAGGGTCCTCCACCAAGTTTTGAGTGTTAAGTACTTTTAAGTACTAGGGTCCTCCACCAAGTTTTGAGTGTTAAATACTTTTAAGTACTAGGGTCCTCCACCAAAATATTTCCCTATGATCAACCTCCTATCAACTTAGATAGAGTCTATATCACACTTAGTGATTCATAACTAATTCAATACATAAAGCTTATGTATCACAATCCATGCAAAGCCATGCAATTACATAAATGTAAAATTAACTAATATCAACCGATATTAATTAATTTATTATCCATCGGTCAACGTCGTCGTTGACCGCCATTCAAGCCTTGTACATATCAACTTAATCATCATATAATTAAGTTAATAATAATCATTTGTGCTTCTTTTACACTTCCAACAAATATGCATTTCGTATTATTTCTCATATCACATTTCATGTATAAACAATTAATTCCTTTCATACAAACTTATCTATGTTGGCTAATCACATGTTTAAATATCTTTTAAACATCATTATGAACACATATAACATTTATTTAGGTAATCTTATAATTAACCCAAAAGTTATAAGATATTAAGCCGTCCACTCACCTTGAACTAGCGTTATGAAGTTCTACCCTTCTTGGTTGAACTCCGGTGAAACTCCGGCGACTTTTGGTCAACTCCGGCGGCAACTCTGGCGACTTTTCCAACTTTGTGAAATCACTTGAAATACCCTCTACAAGTGCCTAACAAGGTTTTATAATAATAAAACCCATTGACGTTGCACTTTGTCACGGTGCGTCAAAATGAATTCAATACTAGCACTAATACGTAGTATAGCGTAGTAGAGTTCGTATCCACAGGGAAAGGAATAATTCTCTTTTTATAGAACTAGTAAATAAAGGGGGGGTTTTGATTGAGTGATTTAATTAAAATAAAACCCGAAGATGAACGAGTTAAATGTGATTTGATTCAAAGATAAAAAGGACTTGGCATTGCTACTTTCCACTTGTTGATATATTTTAGTCGATCATTGTTATATCTATAACTTATCCCCTCTCAAATACTCAATCGAGGAGTATATCCAATTCATCGAGAGTAGTTATTAACAACGACCGTTCATTAATAACCCTTACTATTAGTCAAGTATAGAACACCGCCATATACCGACTTAATAGTAGCATTTAATCTCTTAACTCCTTGATGAAATCAATTGAGATTGATAACCTCAACACAACGGTTTCGGTTTAACCAACAAAATTAATCCCTCTTAAGTTTATTAACCACGACCGTGCATTAATAAACCGAAGTTACTTACTTGTGAAACCATCAACGATTAACCATCGGTTCGTTGATCGTTTCTAGTAGTAATTAATGTCGAGATGTTAACTAATTGTCATCTTAGCAACACTCCCCAACATTAATATAGAGATAGATTAAGGGAAGAATTAATATTCAAGGAAGAAGATTAAATATGAATAATCCTACTATAACTAATGTCAAGATGTTATCTAATTGTCATTTTAGCAACACTCCCCAACATTAATATATAGAGGAAGAAAATAAATACTACTATAACTAATGTCGAGATGTTAACTAATTGTCATCTTAGCAACACTCCCCAACATTAATATATAGATAGATTAAGAGAATAATTAATATTCAAGGGAAGAAGTTAAGAAAATAACTCACAACTTTAATAATCAACAAGCTTCAAGAGCAACACCAAGAAATGGAAGTTTAGCTCCTCATTTGGAGACTAAACATGCTATAAAAATATAAAAGAAATACTATTCTAAACTGAGCTTAAGAGTATGGAAGAAGGGATTGATGAAAAGTGAAGGTAAATGGGGCTATTTATAGGTGTTTTCAACACCCTGGGGCATTTACCCGACCGGGTCAAGTGCCCACCCGACCGGGTAAATGTCAAAATCAAATATTTCCCATGTTCTGGCGATCTTCGGCATGTTCTGGTGTTCCGGGTCACATCTTACCCGACCGGGTCAAGTAGGGGACCCGACCGGGTCTGGCAATTTCCTTGCTTCTTCG
Organism: Cuscuta epithymum; assembly: GCA_945859915.1. Taxonomy (NCBI): domain Eukaryota; kingdom Viridiplantae; phylum Streptophyta; class Magnoliopsida; order Solanales; family Convolvulaceae; genus Cuscuta; species Cuscuta epithymum. The sequence continues at coordinate 1,732,932 of CAMAPF010000137.1, forward strand.
GTTGTTAAATCTTACCCGACCGGGTGGGGATTTCTACCCGGTCGGGTTTTGCTCCTGGGCAGTCAAATTTCTTGTTTTATTCTCTTCAAAGTCCTCTTTTCCAACACCATAAATCCTAAATCTATTTTACAACTTATATATGAAGATTAAAATACAGTTACAACTAAATAAAACGATAAATAATACACATAAATCAAACATAAAAACATACATTTATGCACTACTAATTAGTGCATATCAAACACCCCCACACTTGAACCTTTACTCGTCTCGAGTAAAACAAATGTAGCCCAAGAAGTCCTTAAAATGACAAGAGTATTCACACAAACATCCAAGAGTGTTTTTAGGACAACACAAAAATTATCCCCAAAAATATAAGAGTAAAGAGGGGTCTTCAACTCCATATTTCTCATCAACCTCATTTTTTTTAACGTTACCCTTAGGATCCTGCAGAAATAAAAGAAAATACTTTCTCTCATTCTCTCATTTTGCCTAGGTGCCCTTTCGGGTTTTCATCCCAGCTTCCCACATTTTTCTCTTTTAATCCTCACAACTCACTCTTATTTTTGCTTTATTTTTGCTTAAGTTGCCTTTTCAGGTTTTCAACTTAACAAGTTTTTTATTTTTTTTTTGAACATTTTTTTAACAAGAATAAAGAGTATGAATGCGAGCAGTCCATAAAACTCTCCTCCAAGCTAGCCAAAGTACTGTCCCTAGTGCTCATCTTCAAGACGTCATAGAAGATGAACCCTTTTTGTGGTGCCATTTCTTTCTTTGTTGGTTGAGCAAAATTCTGACTTGGTGTAGGTGGAGTTAGGGAATTCGGATTTTTGGGTAATTTGGTGGGTTTTGTTGGTAAGGAAATGAAAAAAAGTGGAGAGAATAAGAAGAGTATGTGTTTAGTTTGTGGATTTGGTGGATGGTTGAGATGTGAAATTGTAACTATGGAGATTTTTGGGTTTGAATTTTGGAAAGAAGAATGGGGTGATTCATTTTTTTTTTTTTGAAGAATGGCCTGGTTTCCAAAAACTCGAGATACCCGGTCGGGTGGGGTAGTGTACCCGGTCGGGCGTTTCACCCAGGGGTGGCAGTAGTTTTTTTTGTGGTCACGCCCGGTCGGGTGTAATGAGGTACCCGGTCGGGTGGGATTTATTTTTTTGTTTTCGTGGCCTGCCTCGCCTGGGTGATGGGGCGGGTATCACATTGTTACCCTATACCCGACCGGATTAAATGAGATGCCCGGCCGGGTATATGCCCCAGACCTTCATTTTTCATTTTTTTCATTTTTTTTTTGAAAAGTGCAAAAATAAAATGAAACAAGTAAACGTACCTTGCATGGGTTGCCTCCCAAGAAGCGCCTCGTTTAACGTCGCGGCACGACGCCATCATTGTGTTCAATCGTTCAAGCTTGGATGATGATAATTCATCTTTTTCACATTTTCACTCCTAGGACTTACATAGGAATGCTCAATTTTCCGACTCTTCACTTTGAAAATCTTTCCAGGATCAAATATCCAGATTTTCATTGATTCATGTGGGAGGGAGGGGAAGAAACTATCGTTTAGCATGGTCAATGAAAAGTTTTTTGACCCCTCAATTTTGAAGAAGATTTCGGAAATGTCATTGTCCTTTTCAAGTTTATGAGTTTCTCTTAAAGCTTCCAGAAATGATGGAGATACCTCAAAGGATGACAATGACAAAAATTTGAATTTGAAGCTCGGTTTATCCTCTTCTTTGACCAGTTGGAGCTCCGTATCTTTTACTTCTTCTACTTCTTCTGGATTCTGGATCTCCTTTTGCATTTCCTTTTCATTTGTCAATGTGATTGCAAAAGTTTGCTATTTAGGATCACATTCTATTTGAGAAGGAAGTTTTTCCGAATCCCTTGCTTCAAGCCTACTCACGGCTCCGGCTATTTGACTCATTTGAGTTTCCAAGTTTAAAATGCTAGACTTGGTCTCATTTTGGAATTGCACCATGTTGTTTTGCATGGTGGTCATGTTGGTAGTAATAGCCCGGACCATATCCTCCGTAGACATGTTAGAGTTGGAGAACGGATCATACCTCATTTGGGGTACATCCCTTTCGTAACCAACCTCATCAATTTGTTCAAGGTATTCATCTTGGAGCTTTGGGCAGAAATCCGTTAGATGCCTGTGAGACATGCAAATGTTGCATGTCTTGGCATCTTGAGCTTTTGAGCTTAAGATAAATTCATTTATTAGAGAAGTCAAGAAGGAAATTTGACTCTCTAAGGATGAAATGTTTGTATCCATACACTCATAACTCATGTAAGCTCCGAAAATGGAAGAGTAAGTTTTTTTTATTATTTTATTTTATTATTTTTATGAGATAAAATAAAAAGAAAAATAATTGCCTTTCCCCGGCAACGGCGCCAAATTTGACGTTGCACTTTGTCACAGTGCGTCAAAATAAATTCAATAATAGCACTAATACGTAGTATAGCGTAGTAGAGTTCGTATCCATAGGGAAAGGAATAATTCTCTTTTTATAGAACTAGTAAATAAAGGGGGGTTTTTGATTGAGTGATTTAATTAAAATAAAACCCGAAGATGAACGAGTTAAATGTGATTTGATTCAAAGATAAAAAGGACTTGACATTGCTACTTTCCACTTGTTGATATATTTTAGTCGATCATTATTATATCTATAACTTATCCCCTCTCAAATACTCAATCGAGGAGTATATCCAATTCATCGAGAGTAGTTATTAACAACGACCGTTCATTAATAACCCTTACTATTAGTCAAGTATAGAACACCGCCATATACCGACTTAATAGTAGCATTTAATCTCTTAACTCCTTGATGAAATCAATTGAGATTGATAACCTCAACACAACGGTTTCGGTTTAACCAACAAAATTAATCCCTCTTAAGTTTATTAACCACGACCGTGCATTAATAAACCGAAGTTACTTACTTGTGAAACCATCAACGATTAACCATCGGTTCGTTGATCGTTTCTAGTAGTAATTAATGTCGAGATGTTAACTAATTGTCATCTTAGCAACACTCCCCAACATTAATATAGAGATATATTAAGGGAAGAATTAATATTCAAGGAAGAAGATTAAATATGAATAATCCTACTATAACTAATGTCAAGATGTTATCTAATTGTCATTTTAGCAACACTCCCCAACATTAATATATAGAGGAAGAAAATAAATACTACTATAACTAATGTCGAGATGTTAACTAATTGTCATCTTAGCAACACTCCCCAACATTAATATATAGATAGATTAAGAGAATAATTAATATTCAAGGGAAGAAGTTAAGAAAATAACTCACAACTTTAATAATCAACAAGCTTCAAGAGCAACACCAAGAAATGGAAGTTTAGCTCCTCATTTGGAGACTAAACATGCTATAAAAATATAAAAGAAATACTATTCTAAACTGAGCTTAAGAGTATGGAAGAAGGGATTGATGAAAAGTGAAGGTAAATGGGGCTATTTATAGGTGTTTTCAACACCCTGGGGCATTTACCCGACCGGGTCAAGTGCCCACCCGACCGGGTAAATGTCAAAATCAAATATTTCCCATGTTCTGGCGATCTTCGGCATGTTCTGGTGTTCCGGGTCACATCTTACCCGACCGGGTCAAGTAGGGGACCCGACCGGGTCTGGCAATTTCCTTGCTTCTTCGGTTGTTAAATCTTACCCGACCGGGTGGGGATTTCTACCCGGTCGGGTTTTGCTCCTGGGCAGTCAAATTTCTTGTTTTATTCTCTTCAAAGTCCTCTTTTCCAACACCATAAATCCTAAATCTATTTTACAACTTATATATGAAGATTAAAATACAGTTACAACTAAAATCACACAAATGTTTACAAACTAAATAAAACGATAAATAATACACATAAATCAAACATAAAAACATACATTTATGCACTACTAATTAGTGCATATCAAACACCCCCACACTTGAACCTTTACTCGTCTCGAGTAAAACAAATGTAGCCCAAGAAGTCCTTAAAATGACAAGAGTATTCACACAAACATCCAAGAGTGTTTTTAGGACAACACAAAAATTATCCCCAAAAATATAAGAGTAAAGAGGGGTCTTCAACTCCATATTTCTCATCAACCTCATTTTTTTTAACGTTACCCTTAGGATCCTGCAGAAATAAAAGAAAATACTTTCTCTCATTCTCTCATTTTGCCTAGGTGCCCTTTCGGGTTTTCATCCCAGCTTCCCACATTTTTCTCTTTTAATCCTCACAACTCACTCTTATTTTTGCTTTATTTTTGCTTAAGTTGCCTTTTCAGGTTTTCAACTTAACAAGTTTTTTATTTTTTTTTTGAACATTTTTTTAACAAGAATAAAGAGTATGAATGCGAGCAGTCCATAAAACTCTCCTCCAAGCTAGCCAAAGTACTGTCCCTAGTGCTCATCTTCAAGACGTCATAGAAGATGAACCCTTTTTGTGGTGCCATTTCTTTCTTTGTTGGTTGAGCAAAATTCTGACTTGGTGTAGGTGGAGTTAGGGAATTCGGATTTTTGGGTAATTTGGTGGGTTTTGTTGGTAAGGAAATGAAAAAAAGTGGAGAGAATAAGAAGAGTATGTGTTTAGTTTGTGGATTTGGTGGATGGTTGAGATGTGAAATTGTAACTATGGAGATTTTTGGGTTTGAATTTTGGAAAGAAGAATGGGGTGATTCATTTTTTTTTTTTTGAAGAATGGCCTGGTTTCCAAAAACTCGAGATACCCGGTCGGGTGGGGTAGTGTACCCGGTCGGGCGTTTCACCCAGGGGTGGCAGTAGTTTTTTTTGTGGTCACGCCCGGTCGGGTGTAATGAGGTACCCGGTCGGGTGGGATTTATTTTTTTGTTTTCGTGGCCTGCCTCGCCTGGGTGATGGGGCGGGTATCACATTGTTACCCTATACCCGACCGGATTAAATGAGATGCCCGGCCGGGTATATGCCCCAGACCTTCATTTTTCATTTTTTTCATTTTTTTTTTGAAAAGTGCAAAAATAAAATGAAACAAGTAAACGTACCTTGCATGGGTTGCCTCCCAAGAAGCGCCTCGTTTAACGTCGCGGCACGACGCCATCATTGTGTTCAATCGTTCAAGCTTGGATGATGATAATTCATCTTTTTCACATTTTCACTCCTAGGACTTACATAGGAATGCTCAATTTTCCGACTCTTCACTTTGAAAATCTTTCCAGGATCAAATATCCAGATTTTCATTGATTCATGTGGGAGGGAGGGGAAGAAACTATCGTTTAGCATGGTCAATGAAAAGTTTTTTGACCCCTCAATTTTGAAGAAGATTTCGGAAATGTCATTGTCCTTTTCAAGTTTATGAGTTTCTCTTAAAGCTTCCAGAAATGATGGAGATACCTCAAAGGATGACAATGACAAAAATTTGAATTTGAAGCTCGGTTTATCCTCTTCTTTGACCAGTTGGAGCTCCGTATCTTTTACTTCTTCTACTTCTTCTGGATTCTGGATCTCCTTTTGCATTTCCTTTTCATTTGTCAATGTGATTGCAAAAGTTTGCTATTTAGGATCACATTCTATTTGAGAAGGAAGTTTTTCCGAATCCCTTGCTTCAAGCCTACTCACGGCTCCGGCTATTTGACTCATTTGAGTTTCCAAGTTTAAAATGCTAGACTTGGTCTCATTTTGGAATTGCACCATGTTGTTTTGCATGGTGGTCATGTTGGTAGTAATAGCCCGGACCATATCCTCCGTAGACATGTTAGAGTTGGAGAACGGATCATACCTCATTTGGGGTACATCCCTTTCGTAACCAACCTCATCAATTTGTTCAAGGTATTCATCTTGGAGCTTTGGGCAGAAATCCGTTAGATGCCTGTGAGACATGCAAATGTTGCATGTCTTGGCATCTTGAGCTTTTGAGGTTAAGATAAATTCATTTATTAGAGAAGTCAAGAAGGAAATTTGACTCTCTAAGGATGAAATGTTTGTATCCATACACTCATAACTCATGTAAGCTCAGAAAATAGAAGAGTAAGTTTTTTTTTTGTTTTTTTATTTTATTATTTTTATGAGATAAAATAAAAAGAAAAATAATTGCCTTTCCCCGGCAACGACGCCAAATTTGACGTTGCACTTTGTCACGGTGCGTCAAAATAAATTCAATAATAGCACTAATACGTAGTATAGCGTAGTAGAGTTCGTATCCACAGGGAAAGGAATAATTCTCTTTTTATAGAACTAGTAAATAAAGGGGGGTTTTTGATTGAGTGATTTAATTAAAATAAAACCCGAAGATGAACGAGTTAAATGTGATTTGATTCAAATATAAAAAGGACTTGGCATTGCTACTTTCCACTTGTTGATATATTTTAGTCGATCATTGTTATATCTATAACTTATCCCCTCTCAAATACTCAATCGAGGAGTATATCCAATTCATCGAGAGTAGTTATTAACAACGACCGTTCGTTAATAACCCTTACTATTAGTCAAGTATATATAGAACACCGCCATATACCGACTTAATAGTAGCATTTAATCTCTTAACTCCTTGATGAAATCAATTGAGATTGATAACCTCAACACAACGGTTTCGGTTTAACCAACAAAATTAATCCCTCTTAAGTTTATTAACCATGACCGTGCATTAATAAACCGAAGTTACTTACTTGTGAAACCATCAACGATTAACCATCGGTTCGTTGATCGTTTCTAGTAGTAATTAATGTCGAGATGTTAACTAATTGTCATCTTAGCAACACTCCCCAACATTAATATAGAGATAGATTAAGTGCAGAATTAATATTCAAGGAAGAAGATTAAATATGAATAATCCTACTATAACTAATGTCAAGATGTTATCTAATTGTCATCTTAGCAACACTCCCCAACATTAATATATAGAGGAAGAAAATAAATACTACTATAACTAATGTCGAGATGTTAACTAATTGTCATCTTAGCAACACTCCCCAACATTAATATATAGATAGATTAAGAGAATAATTAATATTCAAGGGAAGAAGTTAAGAAAATAACTCACAATTAACTTTAATAATCAACAAGCTTCAAGAGCAACACCAAGAAATGGAAGTTTAGCTCCTCATTTGGAGACTAAACATGCTATAAAAATATAAAAGAAATATTATTCTAAACTGAGCTTAAGAGTATGAAAAAAGGGATTGATGAAAAGTGAAGGTAAATGGGGCTATTTATAGGTGTTTTCAACACCCTGGGGCATTTACCCGACCGGGTCAAGTGCCCACCCGACCGGGTAAATGTCAAAATCAAATATTTCCCATGTTCTGGCGATCTTCGGCATGTTCTGGTGTTCCGGGTCACATCTGACCCGACCGGGTCAAGTAGGGGACCCGACCGGGTCTGGCAATTTCCTTGCTTCTTCGGTTGTTAAATCTTACCCGACCGGGTGGGGATTTCTACCCGGTCGGGTTTTGCTCCTGGGCAGTCAAATTTCTTGTTTTATTCTCTTCAAAGTCCTCTTTTCCAACACCATAAATCCTAAATCTATTTTACAACTTATAAATGAAGATTAAAATACAATTACAACTAAAATCACACAAATGTTTACAAACTAAATAAAACGATAAATAATACACATAAATCAAACATAAAAACATACACTTATGCACTACTAATTAGTGCATATCACCCATATTAATACAAATAACCTCAAAAAGGTTATTTTCCGGTGAACCGGTTGTTTTGGCTTCTAAGTCCGTTCTCGGACATAGAATCACCTTCCAACCCATTAGTCCATACTTATAACATGTAGAACCCTATTAAGGATTCTTCACATGATATATATCTCATATGGTAGAAGAAAAATAAGGAAGAAGTTATAATAAGGTCATTACCTTAATTATTTCACACTTTTAGCACTTTAGCTCTCTTTTGGGTGATTCCTCCTTTATAAGAAGTTAACTGCGCAGTTTATATACATATAAAACACAGCTATCTTCCAAAAATCATTTGAGTGCCTTCCCGGTTGAATTTTTAGCTGAAATTTGGTATGGATAAACTAGACTTGATGAGGAACATGCTCAAAAAATTTCATCAAAAAATTCCACCGGAAAGGGCCTCTGATGGCCTTGGCCGGACGGTCCCTCCCGTCCCTCCGGAGGGACCTGATCTTTTCTATATATATATATATATATTGATTAAAGTTCTTTTCAGAAATGTTTTTTCCATAAATGTACTTCATTTATTATTCTGCCCCAATACCTTTTATTCCTGGACCGCCACCCAGTGAAATGAGATGCAAAATAGAATGGCCACAACCAGACCTAGCTATCATTGATATTGGAGTTTGTATACCATACAAGTGATACAACGTACTCCGTAGTCATCTAAATTAGATAATTGGTGGAAAACTAATTGAAGTATTGAACATCATGTTTTCTTAATTAAGAATAGATAAGAAAATTGTGTTAAAATCGAATACAAGTAGAAATACACCACTAAACAAACATCTCAGATCACTTGCGTATTCTTACGGATTTTACCGATCTCCTTTGTTCTTTTTTGGCCATGTCAACCAACATTACGACTCCACAGGGGCTGCCCAAATCCGTCGGTGCCTGGGATTTCGCGGCGTTTGCATTGAAAACAATGGCTTACGGAAAGAAGCGGTTGAAAAATGGAACCACAAGTTCCAGCGATTAGGAAGTTGGCCTTTTTGTTATCAGACATTCCACTTGATTTAAGTCGTACATGCCTAAAACATAACACTCCCATCACAAATGCGAGCCTGCACACACATATGTACTTTAAGAAATTTATATGCAACCTAACAATTTACTTTTTATTTTCATTTCGTCATAGCTAGATATTTTTCCTGCTTACCATATTTGTAATTAATTTTAACACCAAAACAAACTTAGACAATACTAATAGCATGTTTGGTGACCTTCTCTTATCAGTCAACCATTTCATCAAATACACAACTTTGATCTCATGCAATAAATTACGTAGTATGTTACATAGTATTATCTAAATAAATAAGGTTGAAGTTACTTTTCTGCTTGAAATGGTTAAAGTTATTATAGATGACCATTTTAACTATTTTCATATAATTCTTTCTATATTTTATTACTCCGTAATAAAATATATCATTTTGTTTCATAATTCAGCCAATTCAGCCCATTCGGGCAACTTAACCATTCTAGTTAGAATTTCATTAATTTCAGCAGAATCAACCTATTCAACCAATTTCTATGTTACCAAACGAGCAGTAAAATACATGTACATAAAACTTAGACCAAATCAGACTAGATTAAACCATTAAATTTTGGTCCATTATAACTAAAAACATACAACCCTCTTACCCCACCGTAGGTAGGAGCCTTTGCGGCACTGGGGTAAATGAAAATGATAATTAAAAACATCCCTAACTTAACAATGCCAATTCACAAACTTACTCTAGCCTAGTGATCATATATATTATTGTTGATGAAAAAGTGTGTAATGGAAGCACAAATACAGATTGTTCGAATAAGCATACTAGTCGATTGAGCACCAGACGGTCCAGACCATACTAGATTGGAAAATTTATGTCCAATTAGAAATTCATAAACACGTTTCTCACTATGTTTCCATTTAGTGGTTATCTCATGCACGCGGGGTGAAGAAAAAGAATCAGTGGTTACCCTGTGATCACAGTCAGCACACATAGATAATTTTTAGTGCACTGTAAGAGTCGTTGATCAGAAGTGTCATCTTCACCATGTTTATTTTTGTGCCGAACGTGACAATGTAGCCCCAAGTTAAACACACCGGATGCAACAAGGAAGATTAATGCCTCCAAAGCACATCCATTAACTCCCTTATTACGTACCTCTCGCCTGTATATTAATTCGATCAACAAATAATTTGTGACCAATGAACATGTGAAGCTAATTAATTAAGGAGGTTTCATCAAATTAAATAAAAGGAACCGATTGCAATTAATTCCTTTAATTAACTAATTAGTTTTTTTTGTTGAGGAAAAGGAATAATTGCAATTAATCCAATCAAAGTTCAAAACATCAACAATGTAGTCGATCAGGTGGAACACACCACCAAAATCGGATATCAGACGAAGAACAAGCCGTTCTAGATAAACACATTGTAACACCCCCATTTTCCCTCCCAAAATAATACTTGAAATAATAGATTTATTGATAATAACTTGATTTATTCTTTCAAACAGATAAAAAGTTTTGCAGCGGAAATAACATTAATTGGGAAATGGGTGTTACCGTCACATCCGGTCATCTCTTAACCGAATGCACAGGCAATCACCAAACAAAGTAAAACAAGTGTTCAACATAATTGGATTGTTTATTTATGACTAGGTTTGACTAAGGCATCTCTAAACCGCTCTCGTGTTCATACAATCATCAGTCCACATTATAAGCATCATCACCTGCACAAATAAAGTGCAGAAAACAAAACAAAGAAAAGGAAACAAAAATTAGCTTTAGAGCTAAGTAAGTACTACCCAACCCCGTAAAATAATCAGGTTTGGCTAAAAATAGTTTTTCATATAATACTATATAAAAATGACACACTCCACCAAAATTCTTTTCTCTTTGATTTTTCTCAAAATCACTTCTTTACTAAAGTCCTCAACTTTTCTTCGAAAATACTATAGTTCCTCTTCTCTTAGAACTTCTCAAAATTCACTTCTTCTCTATCTTCCTAGTAATTTAGAAGGGCGGTGCTCAACACTCTGGTTGAGCCCGGTGGTTACGTTGTTATGTACGGCCACCCCGGGACTTTTGCCGGTACCACAACTGCTAATGGAAACGAAACGACTACCTTAAGTGTGCACACCCCCTAAAAGGGATTCCAAGCCCTCCGAGTAGTAAGTCGTCACGAGTAATCGGGACTCAGTCTACCAACTACCCCACCTTTAAAATTCTTGAATGATTAGGGACTACTACTACTATAATTTCTTCTTAAAAGGGATCGTAGATCCAAATGTCACTTCAAACTCAAACTGTACTTCTTAGTAGTAGCAGCCTTAATCACCCTCCACATTTATCCGGATGTGGAAAACCGACACCACGGATTTCTCCCGGGTGCTCACCTCTTATGAAAACGTAAATTTTATCTTGACTTTAGATATACTTCCAAAAATATTTCTCAAACTCTCTAAATAGTCTCAAAGGTATTTAAAAATATTTAATACCCAGAAGTACTTCGTTTTCACTTCTCAAATACCATAGATCAAAGATCTCCTCAAAATCACATACACATAATTCAAAATTCACACTTTAATCAAATAATAGCATATAATACGAGGAAACCATTTTGGATCGGCAGAGAAACTTACCTCAAAGTCACGCTTTTGCTCTAACCCTACTCGAAATCTAGTTCACGTCTTCAACGAATTCGCCAATCTCTCCTTTAATATTATCAATGTGCGAAAATTAATAACTACTCCATTATTGAATTTAATTAATTCGGTTTATTACTTTTATTCGAAATAGTTAGCACTACTTGACTGTAAAATTCAACTATATAATTTAAGTCTTTAATAAATTTTCTACTTAATTTATTTATACTTCTACTACTATTTAATTTTCGGCTATACATACTAATAATTCCTAATTATTTTATTTATCCGAAAATATCCTGCTAAAACTTAATTAATTAAAGTAACTGATTAATTCTAATTTCAATTTAGTCACTAACTTATGTATCTTAGTCGAACTTAGTCTACTAGTAAAATCCATTATTTAATTATTATCACTAATTAGTTCCAATTAATTAATTAATTCCGAAAAATTTAATCTTTAATTACGAAATTAACTAACTTAATTTTATTAATAGATCAGACCTTAATAATTTTTAAATATACTCATTTACTTAATTAATTATATATAAAAGATCAATTTAACTCATTTAGTTAAGTACATTTATTAATTATTCGAGTTAATCGCATTTTATTAATCAAAATACCTTATTAATTCAGTCATTAATTACGGTATTTGAATTCTAATAAAAATATAATTAACTACAACATCAGATTTTAATTTAAATATCATCATAAAAAAAAACATTCAAAGAACTAACTGTATTTCAATATTATCAAAACATATCTGAATTATATTTAAATAAACTATTCATATTTCCTAATTATCCGAATATTACATAATTATTTAAAATTAATTAATCGTCATCAACTTAATCTGATTTTATTAATTAATTACTTAAACGCTTGATATTACGTTAACTTATTAATCTACTTCAATAATCCAATAATGAGTGAAAACAATAACGATCCAATTTTCTCTACTAAGTCCAACTAAATAATTATAATATAATATTTGTTTATCAATTTTTATTAATTGAACCATCAATTTCCTTTTTATTATTTAACAATATGTAACTATGTTAAATAACAATTAACAAATTTATCCAAGTAGTTACTATCAATTATTCCAGCCAATTTCACCATTAATACTTCTCATCTCAAATTTATCAATTTTGCATATTATTATTATTATTATTATTATTATTATTATTATTATTATTATTATTATTATTATTATTATTATTATTATTATTATTATTATTATTATTATTATTATTATTATTATTATTATTATTATTATTATTATTATTATTATTATTATTATTATTATTATTATTATTATTATTATTATTATTATTATTATTATTATTATTATTATTATTATTATTATTATTATTATTATTATTATTATTATTATTATTATTATTATTATTATTATTATTATTATTATTATTATTATTATTATTATTATTATTATTATTATTATTATTATTATTATTATTATTATTATTATTACTACTACTACTACTACTACTACTACTTAGGAGTCTTGGCCCAAAAATAAAAACAAAAACTCCTGGCCCAACGGCCCAATCTTCTAAGAGAGAAAAAAATAAAAAAAAAATGTGTACACTTCTTCTTCCTCTATCATCACTTCGAGAAAACGGGCTAGGCAGGGGGAAGAGAGTTACCTCGACGGATTCGTGATACGGTGGTGGTAGAAGACTCGTTTTGGGACGGCGAAGGTCGGTGATGGGTTGGCGGCAGCGACAGCTCCTCCTTCTTCTCCGTTTTCCGTCTTTACGGTTAGCCCGGCGGAACTCTGTTGGAGTTAACCTTGTTGTTTATAATTTCGTCATGTTTAATTTAGTTTATTTGGAGTCTTTGATGCATTTTGGACTAGAGTGTTAGTGCACGGCGGGATGAGTCATGCCAAGTAGTGTGCGTCGTGTGACACCGTGCATATGTTGTAGCGGTACTGAAGTGTGTGTGTGTGCCGTTGCATTAGTGTTAGTCTAATTTGGGTCAATTAGTTAAGTTGGTCAATTAAGTTATTCACACGCATGTAAATAGTTTGGGTACGCATGCATGGAGGTTGTGGAGTGAGTGGGTCTCATTGTGGAGTGGTGTAACTACTTTGTACGTGGGATGTTTTCTTTGTTTATAAATTGAAAATGTCTGCGTCAAAGTCATGTGGCTTTGAGCACCACAAAAAAATAGCTACGTGAGTTCTTGTTTCTCTATACGTATGCATGCATCAAGTCTTAGGAGTAACTTCAATTCGAGCTCCATTATGCTTTGAAAAACTAAAGCTACGTACGTAATTGTTTTTCTTTCAAAGCATTTCCAACATTTGGTATCAGAGCCATGACCGGTGAAGGTTCGCGCACTCCGTCACGCTCGCCAGTACGACGTGGGCGGAGCCCGACGCGGCGAGGCGGCCGCGAGGTGGTGGTACAGCAACGTGTCGTCCACCAGGCCAGCAGCACCGTTGTCTACCCGACGTTGACGACGACGAACTATTTCGAGTGGGCGCTCATCATGAAGGTGAACATGGAGGCCCAAGGCGTGTGGGACGCTGTCGAGGGTGGCGGGAGCTTTAGCGAGGATAGGGTGGCGCTAGCGGCAATTCTGCGAGCCGTGCCACCGGAGATGCTCTCCACGCTTGCCGTGAAGGCGACGGCAAAAGAGGCATGGGACTCCATCAAGACCATGCGTGTGGGCGATGAACGTGTCCGTGAGGCCAAGGCACAAACTCTACTCAAGGAATTTGATTCTGTTCGCATGCGGAGCGGTGAGACGATCGACGACCTCGCCATGCGCATGAACGGACTCGCCAACAAGATTCGCACCCTCGGTGAGACCTTCGAGGAGGTGAAGGTCGTGAAGAAACTTCTTCGAATCGTGCCATCCAAGTACACCCAGGTAGCTATTGCAATTGAGCAACTTATGGATTTTAAAACCATGTCCATGGAGGAGCTTGCGGGAAGGCTAAAAACAATGGAGGATAGGAGTGATGCTGACGACGTCGCCGACAACAATGACCATGGGGGTGGAGGTCAATTGCTCCTCACGGAGGAGGAGTGGCTTTCTCGCTACCGTGGCCGGACCGGCAAGAAGAAAAGTACGTTTGACATTCGTAAGGTTCGGTGTTACAATTGTCAAGAGTATGGGCATTTCTCCAAGGATTGCACCGCACCAAGGAAGGAGCAAGCACATCTCGCCGTCATGACCGACGACGACGAGCCGGCGCTGCTGTGATGGTCTGCGAGGAGTTCAAAATAAATGAAAACAAAGTTAAGGGGGTGATTGTTGGAGTTAACCTTGTTGTTTATAATTTCGTCATGTTTAATTTAGTTTATTTGGAGTCTTTGATGCATTTTGGACTAGAGTGTTAGTGCACGGCGGGATGAGTCATGCCAAGTAGTGTGCGTCGTGTGACACCGTGCATATGTTGTAGCGGTACTGAAGTGTGTGTGTGTGCCATTGCATTAGTGTTAGTCTAATTTGGGTCAATTAGTTAAGTTGGTCAATTAAGTTATTCACATGCATGTAAATAGTTTGGGTACGCATGCATGGAGGTTGTGGAGTGAGTGGGTCTCATTGTGGAGTGGTGTAACTACTTTGTACGTGGGATGTTTTCTTTGTTTATAAATTGAAAATGTGTGCGTCAAAGTCATGTGGCTTTGAGCACCACAAAAAAATAGCTACGTGAGTTCTTGTTTCTCTATACGTATGCATGCATTAAGTCTTAGGAGTAACTTCAATTCGAGCTCCATTATGCTTTGAAAAACTAAAGCTACGTACGTAATTGTTTTTCTTTCAAAGCATTTCCAACAAACTCCGGCAAGCTTGTTCTCCGTCGTTTCACGATCGTTTTCAACGATTCTTTCACCGTTGGATTCCTCTCGAGAAGGGGAAGGTCTCTATGGTGTTTTCATGGCTCGGTTTTGACTAAAACGAAGGGTCGAAATTTGTGTATATGTATATATATATGTGTGTGTATATATATATACCGCAGGTTTGGGGATGAAGAGAGTTGAAGGTCTGTTCTTGCTTATTTATACTATGAGGTTGGAGGTTGTAGCTACGAACAACCCATGTGAGTGTAGGTTAGTTGGCGATGGGCTTGACTTTAACATATACATGTGCGTGAATGTGTATTTTTTTTTTGTTTGTATACATTATTGTTACTCCTTGTACTAATGTGATCCCATGGTTAGTACGCATGCATGTGAATGTGTTGGCATGCATGTGAATGTGTACACTTCTTTATATCATTCTCCAATATTATTACCATCTATTATTATCTACGTATTATTGTGTGTGTAAGTATAGGTATATGCGGTTGGAAAAAGTCAACTGTTTTTAACAGTTTTTTTTTGTATTGTATTTAGTGTATTTTCGGTACAAATATTTATAACTAATACCCTTCAATTAAAATTGTTAAAATGTCATTTTTTTTTCGAAACATTTTTATCAGATTAAAAATGTCACCGATGTTAAAATTTTATGTCATTCACTTAATTATTAAATTGTCACTTTAATTTCGTAACATTTTATCTGACTGATATAATTAATATATATTTATTTATTTTTTTAAAATTTTCGGGGTGTTACATTCTACCCTCCTTAAAAGATGCTTCGTCCCGAAGCATAAGCTAAGAAAATATCCATAAGTACAATTAGCAGATATTACATCTTAGTTAATACTAAGTTCTTTTTATTAAATTTTTGGAGTGTCACACACATTGTTCCGGCCCATGCATTCATCCAACCGATTAACATTACAAATTAATTAAACATATCCGAGATAAATTTATACATGATTTTGTCCAACAACCCCAGCAAGAACTGCAAGACCACAGAATACCAAAGAATCAACCGCTAGTATAATGGTAGTCCAGCCGCAGGGTGGTGGATGCATTTTGTTGGATTAAGTTGATTGTTAAAATACAATGATGCTGGGCGGTATGTACATACTACGTATATGTGTGTGTGTGTGAAAATTTGCTGGCCTCAGTCAAACTATGTAACACACTTAATTACAGCTCGCAATCTCGATTTGGAGGACAGTTTTCACATTTCCAATTAACTATATTAATAATATTTAAATGTCAGTTTAAGTGTTTATATGCAACCCTATTTTGGAAATATATATAGAGGTCGTTTTCCTAAAGTCAAGCTAAGAATTACTCCGTACGTACGTATATACTGACTTGTATTTTTTTTAAGTTTCGGGCGAAGATGGTTAACTTTTAAAATATAAATTAATGTTGTATGCATTAAAATTTTGGAGTCAATGTTATTTGCAATTTTTTACGTAGTACGGAGTAGTTTATATGGTAAAGCTTGATTTCGTAAAGCATAATACGTAGTACAATGCTATAGAAAAGTTGTACGTTGATTTAGTCAATCAGTAAAAGAAATTGTGATTTTGAATTAGTCAACTTCTGAGTGTAACTCGTTCGGCTTTGGTATCATCTGTGAAGGCCATATGATGAATTGGCCATTTCAATTTTCAATGCATATAGGCAATCTAGCAATGTAGGGAATTGCTTATTCTATGCTTCCAAGATACTCCGTATTATAAAGAGCTAATCCCTCAAATAGGAATAAAACTAGTACCTTTACCCGTGCCGTGCACGGGTTAAAATGATTTTGCTTTTTATTTTACTAATGGAAAATCACTAATTTAGTCGATTATAATGTAGATTTATAACGCATACTCTAATTTATTGAGTAGTCTTATTTTTGAAGTAATTATCTAAATATGTTTGCACTCTATATTTTTCAATGAAAATAACATTTTTTGTAACTCTACATTCAAACAAAATTAATCTTTTTAAATATATTTTCCTAAACAAAAAAGAAAATGCTTAATTAATGTCTATTTTTTCCACTAAATTTCACTTGTAGCTTCCCATTTTTTTCAAAACTAACTACACGTTTTTGTAATTTACTTATCTAAAAGTGAGTGTAGTCAATTGTTTAAGTTATCAGCCCTAGGTTTTAGAATTTTGTAAATTAGCCCTTCAATCACTTTCTAAGATTTATTTTCATAGATTTATTTTGAAAATTAGAATCACTTGGAAATTTATTTTGAAAATTTTGCGAATTTATTTAGCCTCAATTTTTCTTAGATTTATTTTGCAAACTTTGCAAATTTATGGCTTCAATGGTATTAAGATTCATTTTCTCAATTAGATCGTTATCAAGAAATTAGTTTTGAGGTTATTTGTATAATTTATGTAGTCCATTTTTGAATTTTAATACCAAATCATGTGTCGTCATCTCAAATTTGGTTATAAATAAAAACTTACTTATAAATATTATTAAAATATGAATGACTAACTAATAGTTTAATTATGTATGCATTTCTCAATTCCTCTAATTATGATTAACTACATAATAAGCTAATTAACTTCAAAGTTTACTCATGAATAACTTCCAGGAGATTTATAGAATTCTAATCTAATATGAGGTTCTAAATTTTAAGGAGGACTCAATTACAAATGTTTTTAATTGGACTGTTTTTTTCCTTATTTGTCTATTCTGATCGAATCTGGTCTGATTTGATTTGATTTGATTTCATTGATCCTCTTAGGTCATATTATCTGGGCATTTTTAGCTCTTTTTTTCAAACAAATTTACCTTATTCAACTAATAGTTTAGATGCAACATTTCAAAATTTAGCTCCAGACAATAGTTTTTAGTTCAGCAATAACTTTTAAATTAGACATTAGGCTTCACCTACAACTCGAAATGCTAAACATAGTCTTAACCTATGAGCCCATTTGGCAACCCTCGTTCTCAGCTTATTACCCAAGTTTTTATATTAAAAACATAGTTTTGACTTCACGCGCTGAATTGAGAAATTATCAAAATAATTCAAGTTGGGGTAATTTTTCTGGCTAAATCGGATGAAGTTGGGATGTTTTTAATTAGACTGAAACCTTCTGGTCTTAACAGGTCTATTCTGATTAGGTAAATGTTTGGTCCCTGTATATTTTATAATTGTCCAAGTCTTGTCTGATCTGAGTTGGTCTAGTCTAGGACTAAAAATAGTCCAAGTAAAGTCATTCTTGTTGTAGAGCACCATTTTAGCTATTTTCGTGTCATTTTTTCTTAAATTTATTAATAAAATACACTTTAAATATAATTTTTCAATAATTCAGGCATTCAACTAATGCAGACACTTCATCCAGAATTTCATAATATAATTTCAACAGATTTATCTGATTCAGTCAATTTCAATGTTAACAAACGGGCCTATGTATCCAAATAGGGAATTGCTTTATGTGCTCCTAGAATTACTATACCTAACTCATGTAAGACATTTAATCCTTAATTTTCTTTTACTAAATGTGCTTGTCACATTCTAACAACCTCAAACATTTTTTTTTAATTTTTTGAGGTGCTCATGAAAAGTTGTGCATTTGGAGTAATTTTTAACATCTTAACGTTCTTTAAATTTAAGTTTTCTTAAAAGTTCTTTTTGTTAAATATATTGTGTTCTTACTTAGTTCTATTTCACCATTATGTCGTGACTTTTAAGCTAAAACAATTAATATTAATATATTCTGAAATGGGAAAAAACAAAAAATAAGACTTTAAAACTACGATATTTGTTTTACCTTTGAAATACATTTACCTTAAATGAATTAGTTAATATATAATGGCTTTTTAGTACTCATAATATCATACCATATCAGTATTTTAAAGAATTCTCAAAATATCATTTTTCACTTTTCAAATGATAAAAAATAATAATGTTAAATAACTCTAAAAAGCATTAATATATGCTTAAACAAAAAAACTTTCTAATCAAAAACATCGTTATTACTCTATATTCTATCCTGAAATTAGAATGCATAGAATGTTTCGGGAGATTTGTTCTAATCTAATATGGATTTGATTAGGGGGATTCCTTGTTTTGAATTGAACTAAAATATTATGCTCTGGTGTCATTTGATTTAATCTTATGTGATTTGATTTAATCTTATCTGGTTAAGTCATATTATCTGGGCATTTTTAGCTGTTTTTGTCAAACAGATTTACCTCATTCAAGTAACATTCAGCACCAGACAATAGTCTTGAGTTCACACAATAAGCCTTAATTCAAATATTAGCTTCCACCTACATATCCAAGTGTCAAACATAATCCTAATATATGAGTCCTTGTTTTCAGCTTATCGACAAATGTTTTTACCAATTGTGTTGTTTTAACTTCGCGCGCTGAATTGAGAAATAATCAAATTAATTCAAGTTGGAGTAATTCTCTGGTGTGTTCGATTAAAATTTATCAAGTGTTCTATGCATTATTTATGTAAAATTTTCTCAATGTCTATAGATGAGACATTATCATACCATATCAGGTCAGATCAGGTCAGATCAGATCAGACAAAAAAAGTTTAGTTGAATTAAAAACATTTTCAAAGAAGTCCTCCCAAGAATCGAACTCTATATCGGATTAGAATAAATCTCCCGAAATAGTCTACACATTCTATACATATAGAGTTCGAAATTTTAGGGAGGACTCCTTTAAAGATGTTTTCAATTGAACTGAACTTTTTTGTTCTAATCTAATTTGATCCGATCTGACCTGATGTAGTATGATAAATGTCTCATATATCTATAGACATTGAGAAAATTTTACATAAATAATGCATAGAACTTTGATGAATTTTATTCGAACACACCAATATATCCATATAATTCATAATTGTATTTCTAAAATTTTATTTTTATGCAACGAAGAAATTGAAGGATGCTTTAAGAAGTTTTTTTAGTTACGTAGTATATTGTTTTTAGGATATAGAAGTAGTCATGTAGAATTTTAAGATAATAGCCTAGTCCTTAACTAACGTCACATGAAATCATGAATTGATGAATCCTACACTAACTTAAATTCTAAACCATGTAACATCGTATAATTAACATTAATATACTAAATTAGAAAGAGTCTAAAACATCATAATCAAAATTTGCTTAGAAGATGACACGTGGCATAAACTTTCCATAATTGTATCTTTGAAATGTATTATCTATAGATATAGTGTCAAAAAAATGATTATATTTTTTTAAGAAAAAATTGGCATTATTAATCCTAACTATTTGTGGTCCGCATTTAACAATCCCTACTATGAATTATTTCCCTACAGTCCCAACTCTTATCACCTTTTTTTGAATGAATTCGGCATAGATTAATAACCAATAATCCAAAGTATGAGGCAAATGACAAAAAGAAAACACATAACCGTTATCTCTCAAACCAGACTCGGAATTAATCGCCGTAACAATAAAATTCACTGATCCATAACCGGGAAACAAAAAGCCAAAAACGGTTACCATATTCCTCTCAACACCCAAATCCAAAATCAACGTCTTACAAACTGGAACAGAAACCCAGAAACAAATACTAAAGCAAAAATAACAATTAATAAGGACAGAATCATCGGTTTGACCAGCCACCGAAAAGGAGATCTAATTGATTGCTAATTTTCTCCCAGAGTGAGGCGGTGGTTCAGGAGGTGGACGGGTAATTGAAGCTTCATAACAACTAGGCTGGATCAGCCTTGCCAACCACAAATAATGCAAATTCACCACTCAATCGTTTACACCAACGAGGAACACACAACCTCTAGACATTGCCCAGGAATAGAAGATATCTCGCGCTCACATGAAGCGGACAGAATTTTCGACCAAAGGAGTGGGACCAAAACCATAACCCTCGAAGGGACAAATCAAATAAAAACTGAAGCATAGTAAAATACTAAAATACATACTCAGATGCTATAAACCTGTTGCAAATCATCCCACCTGTCTTGCTTTTGCGCCTTGTTGATTGCCGCCATGCTCAATCTCGGCCTCGGCCGGAGCAGATTCCTCGAATCCCCGGCCAGCCAATAACAAGCAAACAACGAAGTAAAAACAAATCTTGGCCAAAACAGCCGGACCAAACACTCAGAACACAATCGACCGGAGAAACAGCAACAAAACGAAGCAAACCAAGAAACGAGACTAAACACCCAGGCTAACTGCCGAATCGAAGCCGGTGATCCACCTGGATGCTGCTGCGATCATCAAAATACCGACCCTTCCTTGCGCCGCCGTGACATCGCGGCCTATTATCACCCTTTTCTTTTAAACAGTCCGGTAGACTGAATACCGATCCAACCTGTAAATGCAATATTTTAATATATCAATCGGTTAAACCAGGCCCACTGGAGTTAAACAATTGGTTTTCTTCCCACCCATCTCTCGCCTCCCTCGCAGCTAGAGAAATTGAAGTTAAATTAGAGAGCACATCAGTCAATTTTTCTTCATCTTCTTTTGTGTAATTAAACATCTCATTGATGCGGAATAGTGGAAGGTCGTCCTGGGAGATTGAAAATTATTGGAGAACTCTGGGCGAAGTTTACAACAAACTCTTCTTGCACTAAAAGAATTTCTCAGAAATTTCTCTATTGATTTTTAGGTGAAAAAAATCATATAAACAAATGTGTTGATTAAAGATCAGAGTCGTCTTATTTCGATGGTCCAGAGAGTGATTTTTATTTTCAAAACAAAGGGAATTGACGAATGACGATTTCAAGATCGTTTGAAGCAGCTTCAGATTAAGACAGAGAACGAGACAAAACTTCAGATATTGCTCGATCTATTTCTCGTGTTTAAAATTCGCATGAACAGTACTAGTGTGTACAGTAACTTTATTTTTTATTTTCATCCTAGCAGCATGAATGATGTAACTTGTGCATAATTAGATGTAACTCGTGTTGTTATAAATGTAACTTGAGTTAACAACAAATGTAACTTGTGCCCAGAAATGTAACTCATGTTAAATGAAAAAAGGGAGTCTAATTGTCCAATTATTTTACATAAATAGTGCATATATTTTGTTTTTAATATCAGGGCTATAAAAATGATTTTTTTTAATGTTTTTTCTTTGATTCTTTGAATAACAATGACTTATTATGTTGTGTAACTCACGTTATATTGCGGTGTAACTCACATTATGTAAAATGTAAATCATGTGTAACTAGGATGTAACTTGTTGAGAAAAGTTGACATGTAACTCACATTAATAGATATGTAATTTTAGGCAAATCCAGATGTAACTTTGGTGTGTACAAGATGTAAGTTGAGAAAGCTAAAAATAATTCATTGCAATAATCCTGATGTACTAATTAATATACTCTGTTTCAATAGGAAAAGGTAATAGTTGAAGGATTTATGGCGATTCAGAATAGTGCGTGGTGGAGGAAGCTTGGTTATTTCAAGGAAGCCTATTTCCGTTCCGGTGCAGCAACCGGCAGCCGGAGAGATGGTGGCAGCACCAAACTGCAGTCTCGTTGAATCACCTTAGGACTAATTAAGACATTCAAATTCAGGCCATGGAAGATGGCTATGGAAGATGGCAGATCCAACCATGGAAAATAGCTATTTGGCCATCAATTGATCAATCGGAATTTATCGGAGATGCTGACCTTCCCTGCTCTCTTTGGCGCTGCACATGGATAACCTATTCTAACAAAACGAGAGCAATGGGAAACGGGAGGGGTGCGAGTTCTTTCCTCTCTTTTTATCCCAAAACAATGCCGTATTGGGATCGGTACACCATCCGCATGGTGGGCCGATCCCACAGTATAATTTGCGAATTTCGGTAGCTTTAGATGGAAAATAAAAATCCGGTGCTAGCACATTCATAGATAGACTAGCGAAGAAAAGCACCGAAGTAAACTTGGAGGATGTCTTTTCATCTACCTTAAATGAAACATGTGAGATGCACGTGTTTAGTGTTTTCAGTCATATTTTTATGGGGAAAAGGGTCAAATAAGCTCTCGAACCAACCAAAAAAGTACAAATCACCCCTTGTATAGGATGCTCTGTTCAGTAATCGTCATTTGGGGAGGTTCCCTGTGGAATTCTTTGATGAATGTTTTTGAGCATCTTCTTCATTAAGTCTAGTTTACTCATACCAAATTTCAGATAAAAAATCAATCGGGAAGACAGTCAAATGAATTTTTGAAGATAATTGCGCAGTTAAACAGCGCAGTATATTTCAGAAAATCATATAACTATCTTCCCGCTTTTATTTTTAGCTGAAATTTGGTATGAGTAAACTAGACTTAATAAATAAGATGCTAAAAAAAATTCATCAAAAAATTCCACCGGGAACCTATCCAAATGGCGACGGTCGGATATGGGGTGATTTGCACTTTTTTGGTTAGTTCGAGGGCTTATTTGCCTCTTTTCCCTATTTTATGCAAACATGTAAGAGACTATTTAAAGAAAAGAGGGACTAAAGTTGGGACTATAGAGAGATAATCCATAATAAGGATTATTAAACGTGGACCGCGAATAATTTGAATTAATAATATCAATTTTTCCTAATTTTTATACGAAAAATGATACATATTTGTACACATAATTTATACATTTTTTTTGGTATTTTGTCATAAATTTTATTATAGGAATTGTTCTAAATGAGATTATAACATGGTTAAAATTTCAATGGAGGACTACAAGTTTTATATTTCCTAAATAGGACTCCAGATTATCTTATTACAACCTTCTCTCTTTATCGACCACCTGACTTCTCCCCTGCGACTTTCCCATTGGTTGGTCGCACCTTCTCCACCATCGACCACCTGCTCATTGAATCGCAACTTATCCACTACCGATCGCAGTCATCTGCTCATCCAAGTACACTTCTTCCTCTTCATGTTCTTCTCCTTCTTCTTGTAGCTCTGTTCCTGGTTCTTTGTTTTTTTATCAATCAGATTTATATAAAAATTTGAATTTGAAAGTTTCAAATGAAGATATATCTGAACTTGAATTTCTTCTTATCAATTTTGATTAATTTGAATCTCAAAATGCCCCGACTATTGATTCTCAAGAAAATGTCACTTTTTGAATCAAAGAATGTCTTATTTTATGGTTATTTTTAACAAACGTCACTTTTATGTCATTATAGTAATTGGAAATACCATATTGAGAATGTATGTTTCTATACGAAATTGTCATTATTGTGTCATTATGCATATCAAGTGGCATTCTCGATGGAGGTTACAGGGGATTTGTTTGAGAACGGCTGCTTCGTTGGAGGATGGCGGTGGTTAACTTAGCGAAGGGCGGCGGAGGCGGCGGACTTGCTGAAGGATACACTGTTGCGGGACTAGAGGATTGTTGCGTCACACACTTGGAGCCTGGAGGATGGCAGCGATGCACAATCAATAGTTTGAACTATAACCATTTTGCTCATGTATGCTTTGGATTATATATAGTTTTCACATTCGAAACATCAACATCCCTGGGGCACTATCTTAATGATTCTAAGAAGCAATCAATTCAATCAGTTTTGGGTTCCCATCATCTTTTAGCTTGGAACTCATAATATGAGCGAAAGATAGCTAGAACATCTTATTTAGAGAAAGATGTATTTACCCTCATTCAATGGATACTCTTAGTATTTCGGGCATAGTAGATATCTTTGATACGGAGCATGAATGGTAAAATTGAATTTCATACCTATTTATGTACCCAAGAAAATGATTCCTAAAGGGTCAAATAAACCCTTCTACTATTATCAAACCATCACTTAACCCCCTGAACTTTTAAAAAAGTCATATCCGCACACTTACTCTTTAAATAAAGTCAAATAAGTCACTTGACCGGCCAAGCACCTGCAAATCCCGGTTAGTTGCTTAGGTGTGCTAATTTTAACCCAATCTGCTAAGAGCTTCCTGTTTGAGTGTCGACATGGCATATTTTTTCCAACGTGGATTCTGAAGTCCCATGGTTCAAATTGTTCGCACATCATTGGCGCTTAGGGTTTCATTTTTGAATCGCAATCAAAGGCAGGCATGGCGGATACCAAAATTGTAGGGATTTGACAATGATCTGGTTGCATCTATCTCCATGGTCAAACTAATTCATGTGCACTCGTACTGCTTCTAAGTTCCAAGTAAGGGTATTTTCCTGCAAATGGGTTTATCGTCAAGCTATTAATCGTTTCAGTTTGTATGTGAAAATTCCGGCCAAAAGAATAAGTAATATGTTCATTGGTTTTCTGAAGTCATTTTATGGTTTTCCCAATTCATCATATGTATATTTTTCAAAGCCTGGAGCTCACAAAATCATATACATGACTATGGTAGAAAAGAAAAGAAGAACGCATAAGGGCTTTGGCATTTATGTAGAACCTGAAACAGGAGAAACTATTGTAGATGTATGTTTTTATTTAATCTTCTTACAAGACATTAATTGCT
The DNA here is from genome assembly GCA_945859915.1 of Cuscuta epithymum. Classification (NCBI taxonomy): domain Eukaryota; kingdom Viridiplantae; phylum Streptophyta; class Magnoliopsida; order Solanales; family Convolvulaceae; genus Cuscuta; species Cuscuta epithymum. The sequence goes on from CAMAPF010000137.1 coordinate 1,758,507, forward strand.
ATATATAAGTACATTATACTCCGTAAATGATAAAAAAATTTTTGTAGTCTGGACTTCAAAGTGTGCAAGTGCTCTAACCACGGAAGTACTAGACTGAAGAAGTGAAAGGAGAAGTGAACCGTTAAAGTGGAACTCCTTTTGTTTTGTACCCCTTTTGTTCACTGGGAAGTGATATAGGGATGTAACCCCTTTTGTTTTGTAACCCCTTATGTGAACTGGGAAGTGTTATAGGGATGGGACCCATTTTGTTTTGTAATGTTTGTATATTGTTCATGATTATGTTTATGGTTATGTGTATTGCAAGTTGAATGTAATGGTCCTTTTGCCGTTTTAATGTTATGGTTATGTGGGTGAATATGTGTACTGGAAGTTGAATGTAATGGCATGTTTTGCTATTTGACTTCACTTTTCTAATGCTATAGAAGATTTGAATCGTTTTTGCAGCCCCACATTACTCATTTTTTCAGCCCCACATTTTGTAATGCACCATTTTTTCGATGTGTCACTAGCATAGTATATAGAGAACCATGCTAGTGTGTATGTATGGGTGCTACTCTTGTGTTATAAAGTGATAAAATCTCAAATAACTAGTGTGTATGTACTGACATGTTGCTTAGCTAGAGGCTAGATATAAAGGTCCATTTGTGTAGTCTCAAATAACTATTGTATGGGTGCTCCTCTTTTGTTATAAAGCTTCGTTTGTGTACTGTCAGTTCATGCCTTGAGCTTTCAGGGATGTTAACAGTACAATTATTGCTATCAGGCTCCAGTATCATGTCAATTAAGTGATGACTTTGGAGTATATTGTTTTTGCTGGGTTTTTAGAGGTTACTGCTATTGAAAAGAAGTGCAGCAGTAACTTTAAGTTTGGGCTAACTAAATGCAGCAGTAGCTTGTATCATGTGCACTTCTTTTAAAAGAAATGCTTCAATAACTTTAAGAAGAGGTGGCAATAGCTTTAAGTTTTGCTAGGTAGGGGTATTAGTGTGTTTCAGTGACTTTATTCTGTGAGCATTTAAGTTGTTTTAAGTTCTCTCCACTGCTTGCATCAGTATTATTTTAAGGTTGGCAAAATGGTTATCAATTCCTACACTTTTGTGCAGTAATATGGCTGCATGTTCAACTCTCTTTCAGTTTTGTGCACCAACAGTTTGTGCAACCAAACTAATCTATCATTCATACACATAGGGAAATATACATTACATAAACACGTTTTCAATTCCATACAACTTGTGAAATACATTCAGTTTCATAACAACGACATGTTTAATACATCTAATGCACTTCCCAGACATTACATGTTAAACTACAAACACTTGAAACCACAAAAATCTGAAAATACAAGGGCACCAGGGCACCTAGGTAGTGTTAAATTGTTGCTACATTGCTAGTCAACCCCCTTATAAAAAAATGACTTAGTTTCTCTCATGTACTAGTGAAAGAAACACATTGCTACAACAATTGCTATTAAGATACACTTCACAGTCTTGATTTCCTCAATTCCAGAATGCACCAGCACTTTTAAATGACCTACTTCACCACGACCATATATGACCTCTTCTCTCAAGTCATACATCTGTGTTTTGACCCCCTCAACCCATGGTGTAACCTGTTCTCTTTCTGGGATTTTAATGTCTTCTTTCCAAGCAAAGAAACCACACCCAGCTCCTACATGCATCAATTTAGAATTAATTTCGAGTGGAAAAATCATTGTTTCCAGAAAATCATAGAACTATTAATTCATTTTTAAATACTAATATCATACTAAATAATCTTCCAATTAGAAAAAATAAATCCAAAACCCTAACTTCATAAGCTCGAATTACCTTCCATCCCGGGCAACCAAAGATCTGGCGATCGGATCCTCTTGTCACGCACAAAGGAGATTTCAACCTGCATTTACAGTACACAACTTGTTCCTAATCGAGAGCCGGAGTGACCTTACTATTTGAGCCGCATAAGGCAGAAGACATTTCAGCACGTTCTACAGTTTGAACACCTCAATGGAGAAGACTTACTTGATTTAGAACCCTAAATCTGAAAGATTGGAAAGAGGATGAACTTACTTGAGCTTTAGATAGATGGCCGGTTGGTTTGGGTCTTCGGCAAAATTCTAAAATCCGAATTCAATGGATGCACTCCTCTTCTCCATGGATGGTTTGAAATTTCTTAGCCACAACCGTAAGAGACATTAAACGTGATTCTTTGGGGGATATGATGCAATTGGTATGAGATGGAAAAAAATCCAGATTTTACAAAAGTACTTGTCCACGTCGGATTACATCAGTATTTAGAGGTTGGGTTTCGGTCATCTGGACTCTTTTGATTGTTTAAAATTGTAGACGTGTTAATGTGACCCTCTTTTTAGTTGGAGGGTTTATGTAACGGTTTTGGAATAGTAGGAGGGCCTATTTGACCCTTTTTCCATTTGTTTTTGTGGTATCTCCGTATAGATAGTTGAGGGATTAGTTTTACCTCTCTTTAATTATGATGATATTTGGATTAGTTTTACCCTTTATGATGATTATTTTTACATTAATTTTTAATGGGATCATGTTCAACATCTCACTAAATCCATTCATTTTATAACTTTCTTTACAAATCATTTTGGGCGTAAACATATTGCAACTATACATGAGCAATACAAAAGTTTGTGCTCCCATGCACGTTATAGGATCCCATGCAATTATACACATAATTTTTTACACTAAAAATGTAGACATTTTTAAAATTTGGGTTGGGCCAAGACCAGAGTTGGCCCTCCCCTAGCTCCGCCTCTGACTGCCATCATGTCAATCCGTATAACAACTGTTGATCTTGTCATGAGGAATCATGACATCGCCAAAGCGGGCTCTTTTTGTACTTGGGGCAGTCGCAAAGAAACTCTCCTTTGTGAAACCACCTCTCACTTTATCTCGTGCGTGCCACCGAATTTAATCTTCCTTTCTGTCGTCTGATATGAGTTTTGTCGCACTTAAAATAGATCTTAGAGAGTAGAAGTACGAGTATCGTCTCCACAGGGACGAAAAAGGGAATTAAGTATTAATTAAATTTAGCGATAAAAAGAAATAAAATAAAATGCAATTATGCGAGATTGATTGGTTTGGGGAAAATTAAAATGCAACTAAATGATTCAAATAAATGGGTTCTCTCCAATTTATGACGAAGAGAACATGGATTGATTCCGGGGTACTCAGATTTCTGGCAGATCAGGCTTAATCACATGAAAATTATTTAATTGAGCAACGCTAATCAATACTAAGTTCTAATCGCTCTCGTGGCGTAGAGTACAATAATTTAGGGAACGAGCGAGCGTACGACCCCTTAATCGTTACTAATCTCTTAGCGACCGATTAAGTGTGTGTGAAAGTGTCCTAGAATAAATTAGATCTCTTTTAATTTATTCTACATGCAATTGTAATTCTAGTGGCCATTCTAGGTTACAAGAGATATCAATTAAATCATACATACACAAATTATATAAAGATTCATGCAATTTAAACCATCAATAAACTAGCTATACATCATGAATAACCCCTTCATCAATCCCAAATCCCTAATTAAAACTACTCACAATTCATAATTGAAGAATCAATAGAATTGGAAAAGAAAGAATGAATTGTCATTAATTAAAAAGATTAAACTTACAAAGAATCCCCAAATCTTGGCAATCCAAGACTTGAAAAGCTCTCCAAAATCGACCTAGAGTTTATCTCTCTAAGCTCATCCCCCAAAAATGGACAAATTGGGGCATTTAAATAGAAAAACTCGTAAACAGGACGAACCGCACGAACGCACAGTCACCCGCACAGCGTGCGGCGTACCGTGCGGCCGCGCGAACTAACTTAGCGTGCTCCGACTTTCGCTCTCCCGCACGATACAACCGTGCGGGTACTTCGGAGGGGCGTTCTGGACCGTGGGGCGTGCGGTTCGGACGTCTTGACTTCTAGCCCTCAGATTCACCCGCGAGGCGTGCGGTACTGACCCGCGGGGGGTGCGGATTACTCTAGAACCGTTTTCTTGCTATTTTATTCCTCGTTTGCTCCCGATTGATCCTATCTTCAATCTTTAACCTTCCAAGCCTCGAATCATGCCTCTAAATCATCCCATGGACCTCCGATGCGTCTTGCTATCTCTCGAACACATCCCGGATCTCCTCAACTTGATCTCAAACGCCGACGGCGGGTCCAAATTCCTCCTTTTAATTTCTTTAACGAATGCAAACCAAACCCGGTAAACCGTGACTTGAGCTAAATAAACACTTTGTGACGCAAATAAATTAGAAAAAGTGAAAAAACTCAATCTCAACACTCATCAAATGCGTCTTGAAATATGAACTTATCACCGTCGCTACCATGTCTATCTAAGTGTAATCACATATGGCTTGTGATGCATCATTTCAAAAACCTCCGTGCATTATTATAACAAAAAATGTGTATCATTAGCTAAATATAATTGCAATGGAGAATCTTAAACATATCATCGTCATTATCATTACCCCAGTGCTGCAAACACTACCTGTACTAAAGCACAAAGAGACTGCTTCCGGATGACCCTTAGAGGAACACAAAGTAAAAAGATACTCAAAACACCCATTAGTGATGGAAATCATTCCGACCCTATTTAATGCCAGGCATTAAGGACAGATTAGTCTCTGTCGATGTCTAGTGGCGCATTGGTCTTCCGGCAATTCCCGTCAGCAACTAACGACAGAATCAGTCATAAATTATGTCATTAAACTACAAAATAAATAGTGACCCCAAATCAATCCTCCACACATCTCACTTTATCAATTCAAATCAATACCTCCAAAACGGGAACTCAAGTTTAAAAATTTCATTTTTAAAAAGTAAAGTTTTTACATATATTTTATTTATTTAGTATATGTGCATATATGTTTAGATAATAGAAAATATTTTGTTCTTTGATTATTTCATTTCCAAAAATTATTCAAAAATAAATTTTAAAATCCAATAATAAGTCTATTAATTAAATGAAGATTATTGGTAGAAAATAGATAACAAATTTCTTACTAGATAAAAATAATCGATACAATTAAAAGCACCCTCAAAGTTATATGCATTGTAGATGAATTGATCACAAAAACACACGCAACAAATGTGCTAACATAAAAAAAAAAGTTAAAATAACAGAAAGTTAACATCGAAAGTTAACATAACATCTAACTAACGGTAGATTGGAATCAATCTGTTTAAATTATGTATTCTTATGAACCTAAAACCAACCTACAAAGAATTTGAAAGCAAAATTTCCAATTTTCAAAAACTAAAAATGTCATTTTCATGACATTTGTAAAGAAATGTGACATTGTTCTTACACAAAATGACATTTTTTGGAGATTAGAGGTGGAGGTGACGGATCGGAATTGACATTTTTTAGGTATTTTATTTATTTTTTTAAGTTTTTTATTTATATTATTTTATTTTTCATTTTTTGTTTAATTTTTTTACTTTAGTTTTTTGAAAAGATAATTTAATTTTTTATTATGAATCTTTAATTTTTTTATGTTTTTATGAAAAATAAAAATATGATTTTGTTATCAATAAAATACTAGTAAGTCTTATTGGGATTATAGGAAAAGGTGGAATAGGAAGAGAGAATACATATTACTCCTATATCAGGAGTAATTTTACTCCTATTTAAGGCTAATAGTAGTATGATGAATTTTCTGGTTTAATGCATCTATCTAGCAATGTCGTCAATTGTCTATTCTCGACATCCAAAATATTATAAAATGATCGAATGAGATTTTGTCAATAATATAAAGGAAAACTGTCAAATAGGTCCTCGAACTTTCATTAAAAGGTTAAATAAGTCCTTATATAGGAGGCTCTATCCGGCCGTCGCGATTCGGAGCAGTTCCCGGTGGAATTTTTTGATGAAAATATTTGAGCATCTTATTTATGAAGTCTAGTTTATGCATACCAAATTTAAGCTAAAACTTCAATATGGAACGCATTCATATTAATTCTTGAAGATAAAAGCGCATTTAACTGCACAGTTATCGTCAAAAATTAATTTAAATGCGTTCTCGATTGAATTTTAACTGAAATTTGGTATGAGTAAACTAGACTTGATGAATAAGATGCTAAAAACAATTCATCAAAAAATTCCACCGGGAACCACCCCAAATCACAACGGCCGGACAGAGCCTCCTATATAACGACTTATTTGACCTTTTTATGAAAGTTCGAGGACCTATTTGGCAGTTTTTCTTAATATAAATCTAGATTCTATTTTTGACGAATTTTATAATATGAAGTTCGATTGAGTATAACTAAAATGATGTTTGGTGAGTATTTAAAGTATTGATATACTACGTACTTTGTATTATATATAGGTAGTATGTGTCTTCATCTGCCTACTTAGAGGGTGTTTGGAACTGATTCTGCTTCTGCTTCTTTATTAAAGTAGAAGCAGAATCAGAATCAGTTTTCAGAAATTGGTATACCCCATCTTCTAAAAAATCTGATTTTGGAAGTAAATTAGAGCACTAGAAGTGCTTCTGGAATTTCACCCAAACACTCCAGCTTCTGCTTCTGCTCCTTGAAGGAGCAGAATGAGTTTTGAGAATCAGATCCAAACACCCCCTTACTCTGTAGTAACATTCTGGATCCGCCCCTGTTTCGGATGAAAATTCCCATTGAAAAATAAAACAAGTGTTGAATTTTAAATTAAAGTTCGTGGTCTAAACAGAAACATTCGTTGGTAATCACTACGAGGGTGTTTGGTAATCAGTGGTGGTTGTTAGCCAATTTTTCATTATATTACCTGAAATACTAAGAAATAATACTTGAATATTACCCGACTCGGAATACTTTTTCAAAATAGTACTCTCTCTGTCCTATTTTACTCGTCTTACTTTTCTTTCTGAGTTGTCTCAAAATAATTCATCTTTCCCTTTTTGGAAAGAAATATGTGGTTCACAACATTTCACTTTACTATATACCAAAATCTCAACTACAACGTAACTTTTACGTTTTCAACCACTTTATTAAAAATTGTGCCAAACAAAAGGAGACACATAAAATGAGACGGGTGTAGTATTATTTTTTACTATTATTTATACACAAATTCATGTATTTTTAGTATTAATATTTTAAATACTATATATTTTAATACGACTATTTTTAGTAGTTTTTAAAACATATAGTATTATAAAATAGCAATATTCATGCATAGTGATATTTCTTACTGGTGTTATTAAACTTTCATAGTTATTTTCATTTTATTTCTTTTCTTTTGATTAGTTATTAAATAAATAAGGAACATGTTAAAATTGGAGGGTATATTAGATTTTTTGAATTATAATACTCCGTATCAAAAAGCAATTGACAAAAAACTACTCAGAATGATTTTTTCATTACAAAAGCTAAATCAAAAGTCGTCTGTCAAACACCTAAAATAATTGTTTGACACTGTCAAACTGCCAAAGTAAGTTAAAAGATGACAACTCCGGTGCCTTTCTAAGACCAATGAGTAAGTAACTTTTTCATTTTTAATTTAGATTTAAATAATTCAACTGTTACATTCTCATTGGTCTATGTGGATAAAGGTATGATACCTTATGAGTACCATACAATGTGTGACAAGTCGTTTACCAAACATTCTTTCCCTAACTCCAAAGAAAAGTTGGAAAGTTAGTAGTTAAATAGCTAGATGTTCCAATCAACGTACTTTTAGGCTCTGTTTACAACCATTTGTTCTTAAATAAAAGCACTTTTTGAGAAAAAGTGATTAGTAATAAAAGTTGGTAATGTTTGGTAAAATAAGTGTTTTTTGTGTAATAGAAAAAGTAAAAAGTAGATTCTACACGAAAACCGAGGAAGTAAAATTTGATAGTGTTTGATAAAATAAGTGTTTTCTTCTTAAAAAAAAGTCAAAATCACTTTTTTTAATTGATTGCAAAGAAGCCCTTAGCAACTAATAGGTTCCGGTCGAATTCCGTCGTGAATTATTTTTTCAAGACATAAATTCGTTCTGTTGACAAGTACGTCTATTGAGTGTTATTTTAGCAAGCACAATCATTTTAACATATTTTTTTATTCACTAAAGCATTTCTCATTTTAAGTTTTAACGTCTATTGACTTTTCAGTTATTTTAGCAAGCACAATCATTTTTAACATATTTTTCAATTTGTTGGTTCGCATTGGCATTCCTCCAGTCTTCCTTTGTGTTAATTATGAAAATATGTGGGTGGAGTATCTTACTTTTATGGATGCGGTAAGAAAGAGTTAGTTAGGACTAATAATTTCGGTGGTAGTAGACTGGTAGCAAGTTTTTTATCCTAAATTAACATGTCTAAAACAAGATGTGAGAAATTGGAAGTTTTTTTACATCAATATTACGTACTAATTTAAAAGCAAAGTTCTCAATAAAGATAGAACGACTTTTAGAATTTTCTTGTATGTATACGTACCCCTCACCCAATGTTAGTGACCACCAAGCAGTGACAACTGCCGGTCAGTGACCACGGCTGTCCACCGCCAGTGGCCGGTTGACCACAACTTCCTAATATTCTAAAAGTAAATAATCTCATACATACTTTGGTTATATAAACAATCTTTTTGTGGCTTTAGAACCCCAATGATAGACAAATACTCTAATATAATTCAAAAATTAATTCTTTATCCTAAACAAAACATAATACTCCCCTCGTTTCTATTTCTTTGACACAGTTTGACTTGTCAAGAATTAAGAAAAAAATTATTGAAGGGGGTACATTTTACTGTTTTGACACTGTTTGAACACTGTTTGACACTGGTTGACATTGTTTTGGTAAGGATTTATTTACCAATAAAGAAATAAGGAAGTGTGGGATTCATTTTGAAACACACAAAAAAGGAAAGTGTGTCAAACAAACTGAAACTGAGGGAGTATTTACGATTTTATGTATGATAAATAGCTTTTTTACACAAGTTTTTGTCAAAGTCTGACACCATATCTCTGAAAGAATTAAACACTGTATTAAGATTTGAGCTACTCCTCCTATCAGGTTGACCTTTTAGGATGCAACTCGGATCTTAACATGGTATCATAGCCAAATCAATTTGTGGTGTGGGGCCCTTATGAAAAATGATGACACCGCCTAATATGACTTGTGTTCTAGATCTACTGGAAGATAACACGCTTTGCCAAACACAAGTCTATAAGGGGACATACCGATTGGAGTTTTGTAGGCAGTTCGGTATGCCCATAATGCATCATCAATGCGTATACTCCAGTCCTTGCGGTTCGGGTTCACTGTTTTCTGGAGTATAGATTTTAATTCCCTATTTGAGGCCTCCACTTGGCCGTTCGTTTGAGGGTGGTATGCTGTGGAGATTTTATGAGTCACACCATATTTCTATAGGAGGGATCCCACAATTTATTACAAAAATGTGTTCCTCGATCGCTTATTAAAATTCGGGGAATGTCGAACCTTGAAAATATGTGTGATTCGAGAAAGCTAGCCACCACCTTGGCATCTTCAGTTTTGGTGGCTTTTGCCTCTACCCATTTCGAGACGTAATCCACCGCAAGAAGGATATAGATGTTTCTAGGGCTGGGACTTTGGAACCAAGAACCGGAGAACCGATCCGGACCGAACCGTTATGACCCGGTTCGGTTCGGTTCCAAAATTTATTAGTTATTTGTTAATGGTTCGGTTCCTACTTTTTATTAACGGTTCGGTTCTCGGTTCCTGTAAAAAATATGTACGTGGAACCGTTAAAGAACCGTTATATATAATAATTAAAATTATATATATTTCTTATTAGTATATGTATTTTAATGTATATTTACTTATTTATTTTCATATTACATTCACTATTTTAGTTTAGTTATTTAACTATTTGAAATTATTTTTCATTTAACTGGTTTTATTGGGCTTCTTTACCGAATATCTTGTTTTGTTTTTGTTTTCTAAAATTTGCAGTTTGTTGTGTATTTATCTTTTAAACTCAACTTTTGAGGTTTGAAATGAAATTCAACATATTTGTATTGTAATTTCAAGCGTTGAATGTATTTTTGACACAAATTTAACCGTGATTTGTAAGATTTTTTTTAAATACTAGAAACCGTTAAATGACAAGAACCGAACCGTTAAGAACGGTTCGGTTCCTTATCGGTTCTACAAAATAATTTATAAGAACCGAACCGTTAGTAAAATTTCACATTTTCAAACGGTTCCACATATTTCACCTAGGAACCGAACCGGTCCCAGGCCTAGATGTTTCCTTGAGAGTTTGGAAAAGGTCCCATGAAGTCAATACCTTATGCATCGAAAATTTCACACAAAAGCATGGGGTGTTGGAGCATCTCGTTCCTCCTTGAAATATTCCCCGCTCTTTGGCGATTGTCACAAGCTCGACAAAAATCATTTGCATCACGGAAAAGACTCGGCCACCAAAAACCACTCTCAAGTATCTTCATTGTCGTCCGTTTCGGGCCACAATGTCCTCCACAAGCATAAGAATGGCAAAACTCTATTATGTGAGCTATCTCAGATTCGGGGATGCATCTTCGGATTATTTGATCCTTACAATGTTTCCACAAATAGGGTCATCCCACACATAGAGTCTTGAATCCATTTTTATTTTTTCTTTTTGAGATTTTGAGAGTTTTGGAGGAAATTTGCCGGAAACAAGAAAATTTACAATGCTTGTGTACCATGGTTGTATGACTTTGATGGAGACGAGAGTTTCATCCTGGAATTCGCCTTTTATGATATTTGTGTGGAGGTCTTCAATGTCTTTGTGAGGAATGAGACGGCTTAAATGATTGGCCACCAAGTTCTCCGCTCCTTTCTTATCTTTTATCTCCACGTCGAACTCACTCAATAGAAAGACCCATCGAATGAGCCTTTGTTTGGCTTCTTTCTTCGTCATAAGGAATCAGAGGGCGGCATGGTCGGTGTAAACAATGACTTTCGTTCCAAAAGGGTAAGAACGAAATTTCTCCAAAGCAAAGACTACCACTAGCATTTCCTTCTCGGTGGTGGAGTAGTTCTTATGAGCTTCATTGAGAGTTGAGGAGGCGTAGTAAATAACATGAGCAGTCCTCCTGATCTTTTGGCCTAGAATAGCCCCTACCGCATAGTCACTTGCATCACACATGATCTTAAAAGGAAGAGACCAATCGGGAGCTTGTATAATTGGGGCGGTCACCAACCTTGCTTTCAAAGTGTCAAAAGCTTCCTTGCATTCATCATTGAGATCAAATTCCACCTCCTTTTGCAAAAGTTTGCATAGGGGAGATGCAATTTTGGAGAAGTCTTTGATGAACGTTCTATAGAATCCGACGTGACTGAGGAAAGAGCGGATGTCCTATACATTTGTGGGGTACGGGAGCGTTTGAATCACATCAATTTTAGCTTTGTCCACTTCAATCCCCTTTGATGAGATCACATGCCCAAGAACAATCCCTTGTTCCACCATAAAGTGGCATTTTTCAGAATTTAGAACAAGGTTGGATTCAATACAACTTTTGAGCACAAGAGTGAGATGATAGAGGCGAGTGTCAAAAGAGTCTCCATGGATTGTGAAATCATCCATAAAGACCTCCATGGATTCGGAAAAGATGCTCATCATACACCTTTGAAAGGTGCCTGGTGCGTTGCATAACCATAGGGCATTCGGCGGTAGGCAAAAGTGCCAAATGGAAATGTGAAGGTCGTTTTCTCTTGGTCCTCCGGGGCTATTGGTATTTGGAAATACACAGAGTAACCATCGAGAAAACAATAGAACTTGAGCCTGGCTAGCCTCTCTAGCATTTGATCAATGAAGGGAAATGGAAAGAAATCTTTTCTAGTTACCAAATTGAGCCTTCGGTAGTCAATGCACACTCGCCACCCGTTTTGAACACGGGTGGGCACCAGCTCGCCATCTTTGTTCTCAATGACTGTCACTCCGGTCTTCTTTGGCACCACTTGGGTTGGACTCACCCATTTGCTATCGGAAATGGGAAAGATGATTCCCATTTGAAGTAATTTTATCACCTCTTGTTTCACCACCTCCATCATGGGTGGATTCAATCTTCGTTGCGGTTGCCTCACCGCTTTGGTTTCATCTTCAAGTAGGATCCGGTGCATGCATGTGGATGCAACGGCGCCAAATTTGACGAGCACTTTGTCACGGCGCATCAAAATAAATCGATACTAACACTTATACATAGTATAGGTGAAGTAGAGTTTGTATCCATAGTAAAAGGAACAATTTTTTTTTTATTAATAAAACTAGTAAATAAAGGGGGCTTTTGGGATTGAGTGATTTAATTTAATTAAACACGAAGATGAACGACTAATATGAGATTTAATTCAAGAATAAAAAGGACTTGATCTTGCTACTTTTCACTTGTTGATATATTTTAGTCGATCATTGTTATATCTATAACTTATCCCCTCTGAAACACTTAATCGAGGAGTATCCCCAATTCATCGAGGGTAGTTATTAACAACGACTGTTCATTAACAACCCTTACTATTTAATCAAATATAGAACAACGCTGTATACCGATTATATAGTAGCATTTAATCTCTTAAACTCCTTGATGAAATAAATTGAGATTGGTAACCTCAACACAACGGGTATGAGACCGGATCTTCAAATATTTTGCTCCCACGATCCTTTGTTTCCCGGATTTGATTTTGACAATGAAATCAGACCAATACCCGATCGGGTATTGCATATACCCGACCGGGTATATGGACTTTTTTCCAAATCAATTTTTGATCTTGTTCCCTTGCACATCTTTTGGTCTTTGGGATCCATTTCTTGATCCTTTGAATGCATTCAACCTGTCCTATGCTCAGAAAAATCTTAATCTAAACAATTTACACCAATTTAAATAAAACAAAGCATTACACCAAAAGTGTGTAATTTCCAAACTAGCGAATCACAAAACTAATTAAAAACGTACAAATACAAACGGAAATTACACGCAGATCATAATCCTCATTAGATAATCAATAGTTTTTACTAATGTGCCTTCAGAAATAGGTGTAATAAATGTATGACAGATGAAAACATCTTTTGAAAGAAATAACTTATTCTCGATCGGTTTGAAGATTGAGATGAAAATGAAAAGAATCTTTAAAATTTTTGGAAGCTCAAATTGAAATTGTCAACTTTTCATTTGTTTGAAAATTTCACATTTTAATGCTAGCGAATTGATTTTAAAATTTACAACCTAAATTGTATGACAAACAATTTTGCACTTGTTCGATAAACCATAATTGTAATTTTTCAGCCTAAAATTATATAACGAACCATAAGAGGGAAAACACTACGGTTGAAAGCAAGTAGATTAACTAAAATTTGAACGATAAGTACAACGAAGGGGTGTTTGGATCTGATTCTCAAAACTGATTCTACTGCTTCAGGGAGCAGAAACAGAAGCTGGAGTGTTTGGGTGAAATTCCAGAAGCACTTCTGGAGCTCTAATTTACTCTCAGAATCAGTTTTTTAGAAGCGGGAAGTACCAACTTCTGAAAACTGATTCTGATTCTGCTTCTGCCTTTAAAAAAGAAGCAGAAGCAGAATCAGTTCCAAACACCCCCTAAATAAAGTGCACATTCACAAGTTGTTCTCTTCGTCTGGTCTGAATGTTTCTGATCTGAATTTATTAAGATCTGATCTGATCTGATCTGAATCTTTCTGATCTGATCTGAATCTTTCTGATCTGATCTGAATATTTATTTAATTATAATTATAATTATTATAATTATAATTGTAATTATAAATATAATTTAAATATAATTTATAATTATAGTCATAATTCTAAAAATATTTAATTATAATTATAATCATAATTATAATTATAATATATATATATTCTCATTTTATCCAAATTCTATTTATATAAATATTGTGTCAAAAGCAAACAAAATATATACCAAACCAAATTATCATAAATACTTCTTCAAAGTTCAAACTTCTTCAAAGTATTACATATAGTTAGTTGTATTTGATTCTTTAATTTGTTTAACTCTTTTTACAGAAACCCGTCATCTATATTTCATTATTCAAACAACAATGTTACAAACTGATAAATTGAATATTCCGTGCATCATACTACTCTAAGAAAGTAGTGAAGTGCGGATAAAATTGCTTGAACTATGCAACTGCAACTTCCCATGATCAGCAAGGTAGTCTTTTTATTATCCGACATATCTTTGGACCCGAAAATTAATACGTACACAAAACAAAAGAATGCTGAAAAAAATGCGCACCTGCACATACATATATCATGAAAAAGAGAAATAGTCAGTGTATAAATCGTTATAGATAAGTGCGGCGGCCGTAGCCCAAATTCATGGATTGGAGTAAAGTCTATCCTACGTGTCATAGGAGAGATAGAGATAGGATGATTATTTTAAGGGGAATTTTGAGTTTGCACCCCACTTTTTGGGTGATATTGGACTTTGCACCCCATTTTCAAAACTTTTAGACTTTTCACCTTATCTACAACATTTTGTGAAGAAAAATTCTTAAATGGGGTGCAAAGGCAAAGACAATTTAGGGGAAATAGGGTGCAAAGTCTAAAAGTTTTGAAAATGGGGTGCAAAGTCCAATATCACCCAAAAAACGGGGTGCAAAGTCAAAATATCCCTTATTTTAATTTAATATGGAAAAAGTGGTGTGTAGGGAAAAATGAAAAGGAAGAGAAAGATAGGAGTAAATTGTAGACAATGTCTATGACAATGTCCACAAATAGACATTACACGGGAATCGAGAAGCAAAAGTGGATGAAAAGTGGGTTACAAGTGATATAAAAAAAAAGAAAATGAAAATAAATATGGAGATATGTAGGTCCTACACATAAAATTTGTGAGATAAAAAATGGGACCCGATTGTAAGAGTGTGTAAGAGAATAAACATCCCCATTGGAGATGCTCTAATCACCCCCTCACTCCCCTACTTGCCATTTGGCAATCTAATCTTTTTTCTTCAAATTGTTATTCCCTCCATCCCAATTTACATCTCCTACTTTTCTCTTTGGATTGTCCAAAAATAAATCTCATATTTCCGTTTTTGAAAATAAAAATACTTCATTCGTTCTTTTTAATTGCAACGGTCCACTTTTCACATTTGTCAACACACAAGTTTGACCAATGTTTTAAAATTTAATTTATTATACATTAATCAATAAAATATAATCAAAGTAGAATATGTGAATAGTGCAAAAAGTCTAATGTTGCAATTAAAAGAGAACGTAGATAGTATGTGTTCTACAACACTATTATAATCAAATCACAAGCACAACTTTTAATTTTGGGAAATTAACCTTAATAGGACTAACAACATTTATATATTCCGAAATATGACTATCATATTTTTATTATCAAAATAGGACTAATTGATGCCATATTTTGGCGGTCCCAGAATTTAAACATGGTGGTATTTTTCAAACATGGCAGTAATTACTCATATTTTGGCAATAAAAACATTACAGTTCTATTTTGAAATTTTAAAACTTTTTTACTCCTATTTCAGGAATTTCCCTTTAATTTTTGAACTACTTTATTAATCATTGTGTCAAATCAAAGTAAGACACAATTGTTGTCCCACACCAAATATATCTAAAAACAATTGAACACTATATTAAGATCTTGGACTACTCCTCCTATTAGGTGGCTATTTTGGGATGAAACTCGATCAGGTCTTAACATGGTATCAGAGATAAATCGATTCATAACCATGGTGTGGCCCCTATGAAAAATGACAACACAATTATAAAAAATGGCAATGACAAACTAACCGATGAAAAATGAATGACGACACGATCCAGACGAAGTTTCTCATCGTGAGGAGGGGTGTTGATGTCTCGCACCAGATATCTCTAAAACAATTAAATACTATATTAAGATCTTGGGTTACTCTTCTTATAAGGTTAACCTCTTAAAATGGAAACCAGGTCTTAACGGACACATAAAATGGGATGGATGTAGTATAATTTTTATACTCCGTATTTGTGGTCCAATTTTTATAAACAAACATAAAAAAAATTAAATGTATTTTTATTATCTCTCTAATGATATTAATATTGCATATAAAAACTTTGAGGAAAAAAAATATTTTCTCTAAACATTTATTTTTAGCGATTGTTTTTTTAATTTTAAATATGCAATATTGTTATCATATTAAAAAAACATAAAAGAATAATAGATTGATATATCTTTTAAAAAGAATTGGAAAGAACGTACTGAATGGCGGGGTGTGGAGATTGTAAGCATGGCAATGCTACAAGGATCAAAAGAAGTGTATAATGGGAAGAGGAGCCGATGAGGTGGAGCTGCCCACCAAGGGTTTATATTAAAATTAATGATGACAAGGCACTTGATTTGAACAACCCTACGAGAGGGGTGGGTATGGTAGTTGACTGGCACGAAGAATAATAAAGTAAAAACTGTGTGGTTGAGGTTTGTGCAGAGAAGAGAGAAATAACAGAAATCACAAATAATTGACCAAAAAGGAAAGTGACAAAGTTTTTTGGGACGTCTCAAAAAGGAAAGATGACAAAGTTTTAAGGGACGGAGGAAGTAGCTACTAGATCAGAAGGAAGCAGTGCAATGGGTCCGGGAAGAAGGATGGTCAAATCTTATCATTGAGTCGGATGTGCAGACGACAGTTTGTGGGGTTCGGGATCCGATTGGTCTTTCCTATGACGCCACCTTTGCAGATGATACTAACGCATGATGGCAAGGATTGCCAATATTTTTGTCCACTATGTGCGACGACCAACGAATAGGGTTGCGATGCAGTAGCTAAGCAAGCTATTCAGGAGTCTGGTTGTTCTTGGCTTGATCTTCCACCTTTATGTATTTGTGATGAACTCTTGTTGAATGATTCTTTTGATTCTTAATATTACGCTTGTAATTTTCAACAACAAAAAAATTGACCGACAACGAAGTTAAATCGTCCTTGTGATGCTTGAATCAATTTTGATAATTATAATCTATATATTCAAAAATTACAATGAGTGTTTTATAAATACATAAATTGATATGCTAATTATTCAAATTAATTGAAGTTGTATTGAGCAAGAAAAATTGATTTCACAAATTATTTTGAGACAAAGAAAGTATTAAATTTATTGTTTTACCATACCGAATCAAGTAGGTCATCAGGTACGAATTAACTGTGATTCTAAAGGTAATAATCACTTAAACTTATTATGTGTTAAGTTAAGTTTCTTTAATTTCTGAATTGGTCAAACTAATTAAAAGGACATGAACTACTTGCTGGCTGCCATATATATTCTAAGTGTTTTTCAAAAGCTTTTTAACTTATTATAGTATTTATTTGTTCTATGTGATATACTACGTATATGTTAAATTTACGGAGTATTAATATACTCCGTAATAGTTATGCTATGTATCGAAGTTAAATGCGAGTATAATTTATTCGAGAAGAAAAGCTAACGTTACATTGTTAACAGCGATAGATATGCTGTAATCTGGCGCAACCATTTTTCACCTCCATCATCTGTGTTTTCTCTGTTTTGAAACCAAACCCAGCCTTCAAAGGATGCGATAATCACAAAAGATGGCACAAGAAAGTAAATTCCATATCCAAGAAATTTGTTAACATTCCCATGATCCTTCACCTATTCGACCATCATCCCAAAGCAACAAATAATTCTAATTAATGTTAAGAACATTAATTAGTATGAATAATAGTAAAGTATGAATAATGTCAAGAACAACAGCAATAATAATTAAGTAATACGTAGTACAGTAATAAACACTCCATCCGTCCTAAATTGTTTTGCAAAGTCAACATTTTTGGTCAACAAATAATTAAAATTCAATGCTCCCTATCAATAATTAATTTAACTTTCAATAATTAAAACTTGTATATTAAAAAACTACATTAAAATATCTTCAAAGTTGTAAACTCCAAATTAAAATATAATTAAAAATTGACATCCTAATTAAGTGAATAAAATGAAACTTTTTTACCAAGAAAAGTCAAATTTGGAAATGAATTTGGGATGGAGGTAGTACTCCATAATACTATACGAGTATTGTACAAATTAAAACACCATATCCGAGCTAAGGTAAGCTGAATAGCTAAGTACTCTACGAGTATATTTAAATACCTCATCTAATGCAAAATACCCACAAAAAGCTGCGATGCCATAAAGCAGTGTAGAAGTAATAGTGACTATAAGAGTGGCACACCGGCTTGGATGACGCATTTTGGATCGAGACCAGCCTACCAGGTGGGTCAGGGAGTGCAGATGACCAAAACTAATCCCCTTAATTTCTTTCCTATGATGCGGAGAGATTATAACACACACAAACGCATATATATATATATATATATATATATATATATATATGTGTGTGTGTGTGTGTGTGCGCGTCTATGTACACGAATGTTCAGGTCCGGCCAGGCCGGACCACCCCCCCGTCCGGCCTCCTCCATTTGGGGGCCTTCCCGGTGGTATTTTTTGCTCAAATTTTTTGTGTAGGTTCCTCATCAAGTCTAGTTCATCCATACCAAATTTCAGCCAAAAATTCAATCGGGAAGGTTGTCAAATGATTTTTGCAAGTTAACTGGTCCGGAATATGTATTTTTCGGACCAGTTAACTTGCAAAAATCATTTGACGACCTTCCCGATTGAATTTTTGGCTGAAATTTGGTATGGATGAACTAGACTTGATGAGGAACCTACACAAAAAATTTGAGCAAAAAATACCACCGGGAAAGCCCCCAAATGGAGGAGGCCGGACGGGGCTCCGGTCAGGTATACCTGACCGAAAGACTACTCGTCTATGTATATATATAGAGCGAGTAGCTAAAGGTCAAATAAATATAACTCATAACGCGAAAACTGCAAATCGTGTTCACTTTTGTGCCGTTATATGCACTTTAATTTAAGGCTAGCTTGTCTCTTTATACTTTTTGAACTTTAATTTGGTCTGGTCATGCGAATTAAAAGATGCGATGATATTTTGATAAATAAATCAAAGTTTTCTCTTAATGTTAAAAAGCGCAGCATTAGCGAAAAAGTGAATGATTGTGGTTTTCATGCTACGAATAAATATCAATAGTTTTTATTTGATATGTACACACCACACTATAGGCTTAAATACGTTTTTAGTCCCTGCAAATATGACACAATTTGTTTTAGGTCTCTGCAAAATATTTTTCTTGTTTTTTATCCCTGCAATATAGACTATTTTGTTTTTAGTCCATCTCTGATTCTGAAACTACTCAACTTACAAAAAAAAGTTATTGTCAGTTACATAAATGTACTAGAAATATTTAAATTCTTCCTTTTATAATTTTTTTATGGCTAATATGAGAGTTAAAAAGGTGTAAAACTAGTATTCACATTTTTTAAAATATATATTAAAAACCTTCTAAAAAATTAAATTAAATACTTTTTTAATAACATGACAAAGAATTAGAGAAGAATTAGAGGAGATGTATTAATTGGGGTTATTTTGAGGTCAAACGGAGATCGTTATCATTAGTGATAGACTAAAAAGAAAACTAACCTAAATTGCAGGGACGAAATACAAAAAAAATAATCTTGCAGGGATGTAAAACAAAATGTACTATATTTGCAGGGACTAAAAACATATTTTAACCCTATACATATGTACGTAGTATTGACGTAACTGCTTACATCCATTAAATGACAACGTTACACGCTTAATTTTGACGTATTTACTTGTACATACATTAAACGACTACATATATTGCACGCTTAATTACAGGATTTACAGCTTGAAATTGCAAATTTGGACTCATATATAATCTAATTAATTATTATGTCAAGCATTAAAGTTGTAATTTTATACAATAGAAATCATTTCCTACGCCTACAACTTTTGCACTTTAGAGACTTTCCGGGCACAATGTACAACTTTTGGAGGAAATTTGGAGTTTTGAAACAGAGAAGTGCTCAGGTCCAACAGGGAGGACGGGAGCCGCCGTCCGAACACCGCCGTTTAAGGCGGTCGGGAAGGCCTTCAAATAATTTTTTGAATTTAACTGCGCAAAATTATATACAAAAAACACACTCAACTTCAAAAAATTATTTGAAAACCTTCCCGATCGAATTTTAAACTGAAAGTTTTTGAGAATAAACTAGACTTGATGAGGAACATGCTCAAAAAATTTCATCAAAAAATTCCACCGAAAAACGTCCCAAACGGCGGTGTTCGGACGGAGGCTCCTGTCCGAACGTTCGGACCTGAGCTTCTTGAAACTCCCACCAAGAAACACAGGATTTTGGTCTAACCTTCTTTGGCGGTCAATGACAGATCCTACAACCATTTTTGGGAGTTCTAAATGATTTACCTTACAAAACATTGAAAGATACTCCGTAATATTATTTGATGAGAGATTTCTTTAAATAGTTTAAATAAAAATAAAATTGTAATAATACAAGTTTAAATCACCAAAATAGGATTAACTTTTCCAATTCTACTTTTCCCTTGTCATTCTTAATATGATTTTGTAAATAGTAATAATAAAACGTAATTTTTTTCTAAATAAATAAATAAATAATACACAAGCTTCAACCACGTACCACCTCAGCGGCTCAACCACCTTCCAGCTTAGTTAGTTGATTATTTAGTGAAATAAATTACTTAAAATTAGTTAAACGTAGTATTATTGTTACATTAATTACCTTAGTTTTGAACCTGTATAATTTTTTATTATAATATTCAGGCATAATGTATAAACAAAATAGAAGTTGGATGTATGATAAAGATGCAGTATGGTACGGAATGCAATCAAATTTTCTCGATGGAGTCGGGGAATTTATTGAATTCGCACTTGAACATCCGGCTTATATGAGTGGTGATAAAATAAGATGTCTATGTTCAAAGTGTAAAAATCTCAAATTTAAAGACCCACACGAAGTTGGGTATGATTTGTACGCGGTCGGTTTTGTTCCCAATTATTATAATTGGACTTCTCACGACGAACCTTTGGATCCATCTGTTATACCACAAACGGTAGGTTCGTCTCGTTAGTTACGTCCCTCCAGAGATGAGTGGGTGGGGAGACCGTGCTGAAATGAGGTGGGAACAAGAAATGGTATATGACGCATACGGTGTACCGATGTCTCAGTTCAACCCCCCACAACCATCTAACAACCCCCCTGAAGCCTCGACCTCGTATCAACCAGATGCGGATGAAAATCCGTCATTTTATCAACCTTATGTGGATGAAGGTTTGGCTGAGAGATTTCAGGATGTTTTAAAAGCTGCCGACCAACCTCAGCTCTGTATGCTGATTGTGAGGGATACACTCAGCTATCCGCCGTTACAGAGTTTATGAACATAAAAGCCGAATACAGTCTCCCTGAAACTTGCATGAATAGAGTCTTGCAGTCAGTAGGAGGGATGCTACCGCGTGATCATACCCTTCCTGATTCATATTACCGCATGAAGCAGTTAATGTCTAAGTTGGGGCTACCTTGTGTCGAAATTGATGCGTGCCCGAAAGGATGTATGTTGTTCTGGAAGGAGGATGAGGCACTTGAGTTCTGCAAGTTCTGTGGTGGAGACAGATACAAACCTGTTCCTCAAAGTAAAAAAGAAACCACGATATAGGTCGGCACTGTCTAAACTATATTACCTCCCAATAGCTCCTCGACTGCAGAGGATGTACGCTTCGACTGCTACTGCGAAACACATGACATGGCATGTTGAGCACGAAACCAATGAGGGTATGATGGCTCACCCTTCGGACTGTGAAGCCTGGAGACACTTTAACCGTTGTCATCCTCAGTTTGCTGTGGAGCCACGAAATGTGCGGCTGGGATTGTGCTCAGACGGATTTGCTCCTTTTGGCAGGTTTGGGAAGAACTATTCATGTTGGCCGGTCATGTTAACTCCTTACAATATCCCACCTGACATGTGCATGAAAAGTCATTTCATCTTTTTGTCTTTAATTTGTCCGGGTTCCAAGGATCCTGGGCGAAAGATAGACATTTATCTCCAACCCCTTATCGAGGAGATGAAAGAACTGTGGGCCGTTGGGACACCAACTTATGATGTTTCATCAGATCAAATGTTTATCATGAAAGCTGTCATCGTTTGGACCATTAGCGACTTCCCTGCATATGGCATGCTTTCGGGATGGAGCACACACGGTCTGATGGGATGTCCGATATGCATGGATAAATCAGGTGCCAATTGGCTCAGTTACAGTAAAAAAGGAAGTTACTTTGATTGTCACCGCAAGTTTCTCCCGGAAAGGCACCGATATCGAAAGGACAACAAGTCTTTCATTAAAGACAGAGTGGTACGAGAGAGCCCACCCCCGAGATTGACTGGCGAAGAAATTTTTAACCGGGTTCGACGTATTCCTACGGCTATGGAAGAGCCAAATCAGGAGCCATATGGGTATTGTGTTACCCATAAGTGGACAAAGAGGAGTATATTCTGGGAGTTGCCATATTGGAAGACCTTCTAATTCGTCACAATTTAGATGTCATGCACACTAAGAAGAACGTGTTTGACAATATATTTAACACGATGATGGATTTCAAAGGCAAAAATAAAGACGGTCTTGCAGCTAGGAAAGATATGACTATTTGGTGTGATAGACCCAAACTTTCTGTTGATCTGGAATATCAGGGCAAGGAAGTTCCAAAAGCAGTCTACCAGGTCACAGAAGCACAAAAGGAAGCAATATTACAATGGCTTGTGTCTCTGAAGTTTCCAGATGGCTACTGCTCCAACTTGTCTAGATGCGTGGACATGAACAAACTTACCACGACAGCGAGCATGAAAACTCACGATGCTCATGTAATCATGCAAAGACTTCTACCAATTGCACTGAAAGAGAAGCTCCCTGAACACGTATGGTCCTGCATTACTGAAATCAGTTTGTTGTTTCAGTCGATATGTTCCAGCGTTTTGGATGCTGCATCCCTCCGGAGACTACAAGAGTCTGTTCCCATTCTGATGTGCAATCTGGAAAAGATAATGCCTCCATCGTTTTTCGATGCAATGGAACATCTTATAATACATCTTCCGTATGAGGCTTTGACCGCTGGGCCCGTCTTCTATCGCTGGATGTACAGATTTGAAAGGTTAGTCACAATTTCATTTAAAAAATGAATATATATTTCATACAAACTGTAATCTGTGTACCACTTTTATTTTACATTGCAGATTTCTAGGAGAGTTGAAAAAGAAAATGACCAACAAGGCACACGTTCAGGCTTCAATTTGTCAAGCGTATCTTCAACAAGAAATCTCAACGTTCTCGTCTTTTTATTTCGAGCATGACGTCATCACCAGAAGAAAGAGACCTGCCCGGAACGATGACATTGGCGAGGATTTATATGAAAATGTAGTTTCCATCTTCAATTACCCAGGCAGAGGTAAAGGAGCTGCGACACACCGATACATCCTGGGTGGGGAATTACAAATTGCGCATACTTATATCCTCATGAATTGTCCAGAAATCTTACCGTTTTATCAGTAAGTTAAATTTGTAGTTACAATTGTAATACTTATAAATTAAATTTGTAGTTAATTTATAATATTTTATTTTTGACTTCACAGTGAATTCAGAGCTTCTTTATCAACCTTTCCTGAGAATGAAATTGATGCAATGGTGGACTCTGATTTTGTAAATTGGTACAAGTATCAGGTATATATATACACACATTAATCATATATATTATTACGTAATATATAGTAATAATTATTAATTATTATCATGTTATATTTTACAGATCAATAGTCGTGGGATTGTCGACCCTCTGTTAGTAGCATTATCGTGGGGCCCAAGTGCCAGTGCCAAAGTGTGGCGGTCATATGTGATAAACGGTTACACATATCACACAGCCGCTTACGGACAGGGTCGACCAACAACGAACAACGGGTTATGTGTCATGACCATCGGTTATGATAACTCGGAAACCAATTTTTTTGGTGTGCTGCATGAGATTCTGGAACTTGAAATGCCTTGTGCTGTGAAAAAATTGACATGCGTTCTTTTCTGCTGCAAATGGGTCGATCCCACACGTGGTGTGAGAAAAAATTTGAAGTATAATATGATTGATGTCAACCACTCTCGTGTGTATGAGAAAAACGAGCCTTTCATACTCGTCCAACAAGCAGCGCTGATTTATTATGCAGAATATCCTTCGACAAGGCGGACAAAGAATCCTTGGGTGTGTGCATGTACTGTCCGTCCGAACAAAATTATATCACAAACTCAACACAAGGACGTTGATCTAGATGCTTTTCAGCAACAATTTTTCCAACCTCCGCCTATTGTTGAGACGGTCAACTATAACATCCAATTAAGTGATTCAATTGGCGGACGTGTTGAAGTCATGCCAGAAACACACCTTCCGGACCTAACCATTCCATCTGAGCGCGAAATTGTTGAAATGTATGAAGCACAACAAAACGCTCAATATCAGCAAGAAGGTGAATGGATAGACGGTTCAGATACAGAAGAAGATATTGTATATGTAGAAAATGAAGATTCTGAGAGCGACTAATTATGCTGTTGTAATTTCAATTTTGTGAATTAATTACTTCAAGCATATTTGATATTTTCCTTCATCATTATTGTTTGTGAAATAATTACTCCTTAATCTGTTCTATACCAAATAAATTGAAAGCAATTTATTTAATACTCCACAGTCCACACTACAAATTTAACTGTTTCCACAATATTCCATATTATAAATTCGAAAATTGAAAAATAATTTAAATACTTCGAAGATACAAAATTAAAAAAAAAACAGAAATTCATAAATAAAACTAATTTACTTTTCATAATCTGAATATTGTAATAATTTGACATTTTAATAAACAACTTACACGAATTTGGTTCTGTATTAGTCATTTTTTTGCACAAAATGCTTGGGTCGCAGGACATCTATTTTTAAATTAAAAAGTCACGGTCATAGTCACGGTCAGGGCTGTGACTAAACCCTTCGTAAATGCCGAAGTCAGGCCGCTGCAGGCCTGACGGTCAGAGCCGCCGCTGACCAGAATAGTCACGGTCAGGTCCGTGACTATGACCGTAACTAATTCAAAATTTGAAAATAGTCACGGTCATAGTCACGGACCTGACCGTGACTATTCTGGTTAGCGGCGGCTCTGACCGTCAGGCCTGCGTTCGACATTTACGAAGGGTTTAGTCACGGCCCTGACCGTGACTATGACCGTGACTAAGCCCTTATATAAAAATAACACTTAGCGATTTTTTCATTCCAAACACTCTCCCAACCCTAAAACTCTCCTTCTCCCTTTACTTCTTCTCTCTGTTCGGCAATCCCTTCGATCTCCACCGCCGCCTTCCACCATCCGTCGCCACCGTCCTCCGCCGCCGCTCTCCGTTACCTACCTCCGTCGATCTTCACCGTCCTCTTCATCAAGGTTATGTGTTCTAAATTTTAATGACTTTTCATTCTTATTTTTAGTATTTGATTTTTATTCCAAAAATGCATGTTATTATAAGTATGTTTCATTATTAAAGTGCATGCTGTTTTGTTGAAATACACTCAAATGCATGATTATATACATGATTTTTATTCGAAATATAATGTTCTTTAATATTCAAAATATAATTTTCGAAATACATGTTTAATATAAAATTTCAATATAGCATGTTTAATAGTATATATTCGAAATATAATTTTCGAATACATGTTTAATACATGTCGAAATAAATTTCAAGAAATACATGTTCTTTAGTTGGTATACATGTTTAATATAATTTAGTTTGTTAGATGTTTTATATGTTTAATATAACATGATTTAGTTTATATGTTTAATATGCATGATTTATATGTTTTGTATGCATGATAATTATGTTTAAATGATTTAGATTATTATATGTTTAATATATGTTCATATGCATGATTAATGATATTTAATATATATGTTTAGTGTTTGATATGCATGCCTCCCTATAGTTATACAATATTTATGTTTTTCATGCTTTAACCCGAAATATTTAAAAAAAATTGCCCCCTCATGTTAAGCTTTCACAAACTTAACATGTTTAATTATAATTTTACAAATTTTTATAAACAGTTTTTATAAAAAGTATACAAATTATTTTATAAACAGTTTTTATAATTTTACAAAGTTTTATAAACAGTTTTTATAAACAGTTTATATAAACAGTTTTTACAAATTTTACAAAAAGTATACTGTTTTTTTATAAACAGTTTTTATAAATATAAAAAGTAAAAATTGGATAAAACACTGTTTTTATAATTATTTAAATAAGTACAAAACAGTTTTTTAAAACTGGATATAAGCAGTTTAAAAAAAACTGTTTTTTAAAAACTGGATATTAAAAACTAATTTTTATAAAACAGTTTTTATAGCAAAATGGTAAAGTAATTGTTTTTTAGAAACTATAAAACTGATTTTTGTAAAAAAAGTAGACTATTAGACTGTTTTGGTAAATAGTTTAACTGTTTTTCTAAAAACTGATTTTTATAATAAACTGAATTTTGTAAAAACTAATTATTAAACAGATTTTTGTAAAAACAGTTTTTTTTTTTGTAAACACTGATCAATTAACATATTTGCTAAAAACAGAATTTAAAAAAAAAATGTTTTATATAAACTGTTTTATATAAAAACTGTTTTTATAAAAAATGTTTTTAAAAGTGTTTTATATATACTGTACGGTTTATATAAAAACTGTTTTATATAAACTGTTTTTGTAATTTATTTAAAAAAGTATAAAACTGTTATTTAGACATTATAAAAACCGTTTTTTGTATAAAACTGTTTTTATAATTTATAAACACAAAGTATACTGTTTTTCTAGAAAACAGTTTTTATAAAAACTGTTTATTTAAAAAGTATACTGTTTTTTATAAAAAAGTATACTGTTTTTCTAGAAAAAAGTTTTTATAAAAAAAGTATACTGTTTTTATAATTTTTTAAAACTGTTTATAAAAAGTGGATAAAACTCATATATCTAAAACATAATAAAATGATGTCCTCTCATGTAAACTTTGCAAAAAGTTTAACATGTTACCTCTAAGAGCAATTTATTTCCAAGTTATAAAAAAACTTATGATAAAAAAATATGGACCCCTCATATTAAACTTATACAAAGTTTAATATGTTATACACATTTTTAAATGATAATACTTATATATAGTTTTTATACTGACATTTATGTCAATACATGCGCTTGGGAGAGCCCATTGATGGCGCTCAAGCCGCAGCATGAAGAATCGACCGGTTGGAGCTTATCAATGAATCGACTGGGTCAACTCATTGATAGGCTCCAACCGGTCGATTCTTCAGTCGACTGGGTCAACTTATTGATAATTATAGGATTTGTTTATTAACAATTATTGGACCCCTCATATTAAACTTATACACAGTTTAATATGTTATACACATTTTCAATTGATAATACTTATAAAAAAATTAATCTTCTATTATAATCACACTAACAAAAAACAAAATAAATTAATGTATTTTAGATGACCGACGAACAATCGACATCGGCTGCCCGCCCTAACTATGCGCCCATGACCGAAGCCGAGCGCAACAATGAAAGAGCTGTTTGGGTGACCCCAGCCCAAGTTGCTTTGTAAGTAGTTATGAACAAACTTTATGTCAAATAATTTTATATAATGTCAAATAATCTAACCAAATCTTATATAAATAAATGCTATTAATTTTTTGAAGTGACAAAGAAGTGTTCGAAGGCATAAAAAACATAATAGGAGGACACTTTCTTGGCAATTGGGCCACCTACTCGGAGGTTGACCCCAAGGTCCGCGAACTATGGTGGAACCTATTCAAGGTAAAAATAAATGAATGTTCCATGCCTAATTGTAGTAGCCTAATATATAACAAATGATTAATTAATCCAATTTTTTTAATAAAGGCTCGCTTTCGTTGGACTCACGCAAACGGTGCTGATATTCTTAGAGCCTACAATGCTAGGATTTCGACCTGGCTTCGGCCCACTTTTAAGCGTGCCCGAAACCGTGCGAGAAAGCCTAAATGGGTTTCGGATGAAGTGTGGGCCAACCTTTGTCGCCACTGGTCTTCGGATCCGAAATTCTTGGCCAGAAGTGAATCCGGTAAGAAAAACCGGATGTCTGAGAAGGCCTTGGAGACGCAGTGGCACAGTGGTCGCAAATCTCAGAATGCCCATAGAGAAACTCTTGTAAGTGCTATTCAAAAAACCTTACACCATTACAACCCTTGATTATACAAAATTTTCTTAAGCCTCTTTCACACCATGTAGGCTGGTCCTGAGAAGAAGAGGGTTGGAATTCTCAACCTCGTCAAGCATTGCTGGACGAAGCATGGCGAGGAGTCAGAAGCCGATCTGCCACCCCGTCTCGCTGACTTCGAAGTATGTAACATCATATTTTGTTATTTAGTAACATTTCAAATCTAAGTATGTAGCATTTAAAAATATTTTTTTAAATGCAGACGAAGTACAACGAACCCGTTGACAGGCAGCGTGCGGAGCGAGGCTTGACCCAGGAGGACGAGCTCGATTCTGATGCGGATGATGAGGCGGCCATTGAGGTGGCCGGGGTTTACAAGGGTCGGGTTCCGTGCTTGGGGGCCGAGGGGCAACGGATTTTGTATGATCGAAGCACCGGCGCTTCCTCTTCTCGGTCAAGGCGGGGAGAAGATCCTCGTATTGGCCAAATGCAGCGTGAACTGGAGGAGCACGAACGGCGATGGGAGGAGCAGCGGAAAAGAGAGGAAGAAACAAAAGCCCGGCTGGAGGAGATGGAACGGTTCATGCGTGCCGGATTCCAGCCTCCGCACCAGCCTTTTCCTCCCCCGTACGTACTCCACCATGAGCAAACTCCTCAAGTTCCGCACATGGGCGGTATGGGTTTTTTCTCCAACTCCGGATACAATGGCACGCCTACGATGGGTCCGAATTTCGGATCTATGTCCTTTGATTTTTTGAGGTCATCCGGAGGAGGTAGTGGTACCACCAAGCCATGGAACCCGAGGAGGATACCGAGGAGGACCCCGAGGAGGAACCCGAGGAGGAACCCGACCCGACGACCCCGTGCAGCAGCCCGAAGACCCCCCCGTGAACCCATAAGAGTTTCTTGTTGATGATGATGATGATGATGAAGATAATCCTAATTTTTTTCATAATGGAGTCTGACGATGCATTTGGACCATTAGCGACTTCCCTGCATATGGCATGCTTTCGGGATGGAGCACACACGGTCTGATGGGATGTCCGATATGCATGGATAAATCAGGTGCCAATTGGCTCAGTTACAGTAAAAAAGGAAGTTACTTTGATTGTCACCGCAAGTTTCTCCCGGAAAGGCACCGATATCGAAAGGACAACAAGTCTTTCATTAAAGACAGAGTGGTACGAGAGAGCCCACCCCCGAGATTGACTGGCGAAGAAATTTTTAACCGGGTTCGACGTATTCCTACGGCTATGGAAGAGCCAAATCAGGAGCCATATGGGTATTGTGTTACCCATAAGTGGACAAAGAGGAGTATATTCTGGGAGTTGCCATATTGGAAGACCTTCTAATTCGTCACAATTTAGATGTCATGCACACTAAGAAGAACGTGTTTGACAATATATTTAACACGATGATGGATTTCAAAGGCAAAAATAAAGACGGTCTTGCAGCTAGGAAAGATATGACTATTTGGTGTGATAGACCCAAACTTTCTGTTGATCTGGAATATCAGGGCAAGGAAGTTCCAAAAGCAGTCTACCAGGTCACAGAAGCACAAAAGGAAGCAATATTACAATGGCTTGTGTCTCTGAAGTTTCCAGATGGCTACTGCTCCAACTTGTCTAGATGCGTGGACATGAACAAACTTACCACGACAGCGAGCATGAAAACTCACGATGCTCATGTAATCATGCAAAGACTTCTACCAATTGCACTGAAAGAGAAGCTCCCTGAACACGTATGGTCCTGCATTACTGAAATCAGTTTGTTGTTTCAGTCGATATGTTCCAGCGTTTTGGATGCTGCATCCCTCCGGAGACTACAAGAGTCTGTTCCCATTCTGATGTGCAATCTGGAAAAGATAATGCCTCCATCGTTTTTCGATGCAATGGAACATCTTATAATACATCTTCCGTATGAGGCTTTGACCGCTGGGCCCGTCTTCTATCGCTGGATGTACAGATTTGAAAGGTTAGTCACAATTTCATTTAAAAAATGAATATATATTTCATACAAACTGTAATCTGTGTACCACTTTTATTTTACATTGCAGATTTCTAGGAGAGTTGAAAAAGAAAATGACCAACAAGGCACACGTTCAGGCTTCAATTTGTCAAGCGTATCTTCAACAAGAAATCTCAACGTTCTCGTCTTTTTATTTCGAGCATGACGTCATCACCAGAAGAAAGAGACCTGCCCGGAACGATGACATTGGCGAGGATTTATATGAAAATGTAGTTTCCATCTTCAATTACCCAGGCAGAGGTAAAGGAGCTGCGACACACCGATACATCCTGGGTGGGGAATTACAAATTGCGCATACTTATATCCTCATGAATTGTCCAGAAATCTTACCGTTTTATCAGTAAGTTAAATTTGTAGTTACAATTGTAATACTTATAAATTAAATTTGTAGTTAATTTATAATATTTTATTTTTGACTTCACAGTGAATTCAGAGCTTCTTTATCAACCTTTCCTGAGAATGAAATTGATGCAATGGTGGACTCTGATTTTGTAAATTGGTACAAGTATCAGGTATATATATACACACATTAATCATATATATTATTACGTAATATATAGTAATAATTATTAATTATTATCATGTTATATTTTACAGATCAATAGTCGTGGGATTGTCGACCCTCTGTTAGTAGCATTATCGTGGGGCCCAAGTGCCAGTGCCAAAGTGTGGCGGTCATATGTGATAAACGGTTACACATATCACACAGCCGCTTACGGACAGGGTCGACCAACAACGAACAACGGGTTATGTGTCATGACCATCGGTTATGATAACTCGGAAACCAATTTTTTTGGTGTGCTGCATGAGATTCTGGAACTTGAAATGCCTTGTGCTGTGAAAAAATTGACATGCGTTCTTTTCTGCTGCAAATGGGTCGATCCCACACGTGGTGTGAGAAAAAATTTGAAGTATAATATGATTGATGTCAACCACTCTCGTGTGTATGAGAAAAACGAGCCTTTCATACTCGTCCAACAAGCAGCGCTGATTTATTATGCAGAATATCCTTCGACAAGGCGGACAAAGAATCCTTGGGTGTGTGCATGTACTGTCCGTCCGAACAAAATTATATCACAAACTCAACACAAGGACGTTGATCTAGATGCTTTTCAGCAACAATTTTTCCAACCTCCGCCTATTGTTGAGACGGTCAACTATAACATCCAATTAAGTGATTCAATTGGCGGACGTGTTGAAGTCATGCCAGAAACACACCTTCCGGACCTAACCATTCCATCTGAGCGCGAAATTGTTGAAATGTATGAAGCACAACAAAACGCTCAATATCAGCAAGAAGGTGAATGGATAGACGGTTCAGATACAGAAGAAGATATTGTATATGTAGAAAATGAAGATTCTGAGAGCGACTAATTATGCTGTTGTAATTTCAATTTTGTGAATTAATTACTTCAAGCATATTTGATATTTTCCTTCATCATTATTGTTTGTGAAATAATTACTCCTTAATCTGTTCTATACCAAATAAATTGAAAGCAATTTATTTAATACTCCACAGTCCACACTACAAATTTAACTGTTTCCACAATATTCCATATTATAAATTCGAAAATTGAAAAATAATTTAAATACTTCGAAGATACAAAATTAAAAAAAAAACAGAAATTCATAAATAAAACTAATTTACTTTTCATAATCTGAATATTGTAATAATTTGACATTTTAATAAACAACTTACACGAATTTGGTTCTGTATTAGTCATTTTTTTGCACAAAATGCTTGGGTCGCAGGACATCTATTTTTAAATTAAAAAGTCACGGTCATAGTCACGGTCAGGGCTGTGACTAAACCCTTCGTAAATGCCGAAGTCAGGCCGCTGCAGGCCTGACGGTCAGAGCCGCCGCTGACCAGAATAGTCACGGTCAGGTCCGTGACTATGACCGTAACTAATTCAAAATTTGAAAATAGTCACGGTCATAGTCACGGACCTGACCGTGACTATTCTGGTTAGCGGCGGCTCTGACCGTCAGGCCTGCGTTCGACATTTACGAAGGGTTTAGTCACGGCCCTGACCGTGACTATGACCGTGACTAAGCCCTTATATAAAAATAACACTTAGCGATTTTTTCATTCCAAACACTCTCCCAACCCTAAAACTCTCCTTCTCCCTTTACTTCTTCTCTCTGTTCGGCAATCCCTTCGATCTCCACCGCCGCCTTCCACCATCCGTCGCCACCGTCCTCCGCCGCCGCTCTCCGTTACCTACCTCCGTCGATCTTCACCGTCCTCTTCATCAAGGTTATGTGTTCTAAATTTTAATGACTTTTCATTCTTATTTTTAGTATTTGATTTTTATTCCAAAAATGCATGTTATTATAAGTATGTTTCATTATTAAAGTGCATGCTGTTTTGTTGAAATACACTCAAATGCATGATTATATACATGATTTTTATTCGAAATATAATGTTCTTTAATATTCAAAATATAATTTTCGAAATACATGTTTAATATAAAATTTCAATATAGCATGTTTAATAGTATATATTCGAAATATAATTTTCGAATACATGTTTAATACATGTCGAAATAAATTTCAAGAAATACATGTTCTTTAGTTGGTATACATGTTTAATATAATTTAGTTTGTTAGATGTTTTATATGTTTAATATAACATGATTTAGTTTATATGTTTAATATGCATGATTTATATGTTTTGTATGCATGATAATTATGTTTAAATGATTTAGATTATTATATGTTTAATATATGTTCATATGCATGATTAATGATATTTAATATATATGTTTAGTGTTTGATATGCATGCCTCCCTATAGTTATACAATATTTATGTTTTTCATGCTTTAACCCGAAATATTTAAAAAAAATTGCCCCCTCATGTTAAGCTTTCACAAACTTAACATGTTTAATTATAATTTTACAAATTTTTATAAACAGTTTTTATAAAAAGTATACAAATTATTTTATAAACAGTTTTTATAATTTTACAAAGTTTTATAAACAGTTTTTATAAACAGTTTATATAAACAGTTTTTACAAATTTTACAAAAAGTATACTGTTTTTTTATAAACAGTTTTTATAAATATAAAAAGTAAAAATTGGATAAAACACTGTTTTTATAATTATTTAAATAAGTACAAAACAGTTTTTTAAAACTGGATATAAGCAGTTTAAAAAAAACTGTTTTTTAAAAACTGGATATTAAAAACTAATTTTTATAAAACAGTTTTTATAGCAAAATGGTAAAGTAATTGTTTTTTAGAAACTATAAAACTGATTTTTGTAAAAAAAGTAGACTATTAGACTGTTTTGGTAAATAGTTTAACTGTTTTTCTAAAAACTGATTTTTATAATAAACTGAATTTTGTAAAAACTAATTATTAAACAGATTTTTGTAAAAACAGTTTTTTTTTTTGTAAACACTGATCAATTAACATATTTGCTAAAAACAGAATTTAAAAAAAAAATGTTTTATATAAACTGTTTTATATAAAAACTGTTTTTATAAAAAATGTTTTTAAAAGTGTTTTATATATACTGTACGGTTTATATAAAAACTGTTTTATATAAACTGTTTTTGTAATTTATTTAAAAAAGTATAAAACTGTTATTTAGACATTATAAAAACCGTTTTTTGTATAAAACTGTTTTTATAATTTATAAACACAAAGTATACTGTTTTTCTAGAAAACAGTTTTTATAAAAACTGTTTATTTAAAAAGTATACTGTTTTTTATAAAAAAGTATACTGTTTTTCTAGAAAAAAGTTTTTATAAAAAAAGTATACTGTTTTTATAATTTTTTAAAACTGTTTATAAAAAGTGGATAAAACTCATATATCTAAAACATAATAAAATGATGTCCTCTCATGTAAACTTTGCAAAAAGTTTAACATGTTACCTCTAAGAGCAATTTATTTCCAAGTTATAAAAAAACTTATGATAAAAAAATATGGACCCCTCATATTAAACTTATACAAAGTTTAATATGTTATACACATTTTTAAATGATAATACTTATATATAGTTTTTATACTGACATTTATGTCAATACATGCGCTTGGGAGAGCCCATTGATGGCGCTCAAGCCGCAGCATGAAGAATCGACCGGTTGGAGCTTATCAATGAATCGACTGGGTCAACTCATTGATAGGCTCCAACCGGTCGATTCTTCAGTCGACTGGGTCAACTTATTGATAATTATAGGATTTGTTTATTAACAATTATTGGACCCCTCATATTAAACTTATACACAGTTTAATATGTTATACACATTTTCAATTGATAATACTTATAAAAAAATTAATCTTCTATTATAATCACACTAACAAAAAACAAAATAAATTAATGTATTTTAGATGACCGACGAACAATCGACATCGGCTGCCCGCCCTAACTATGCGCCCATGACCGAAGCCGAGCGCAACAATGAAAGAGCTGTTTGGGTGACCCCAGCCCAAGTTGCTTTGTAAGTAGTTATGAACAAACTTTATGTCAAATAATTTTATATAATGTCAAATAATCTAACCAAATCTTATATAAATAAATGCTATTAATTTTTTGAAGTGACAAAGAAGTGTTCGAAGGCATAAAAAACATAATAGGAGGACACTTTCTTGGCAATTGGGCCACCTACTCGGAGGTTGACCCCAAGGTCCGCGAACTATGGTGGAACCTATTCAAGGTAAAAATAAATGAATGTTCCATGCCTAATTGTAGTAGCCTAATATATAACAAATGATTAATTAATCCAATTTTTTTAATAAAGGCTCGCTTTCGTTGGACTCACGCAAACGGTGCTGATATTCTTAGAGCCTACAATGCTAGGATTTCGACCTGGCTTCGGCCCACTTTTAAGCGTGCCCGAAACCGTGCGAGAAAGCCTAAATGGGTTTCGGATGAAGTGTGGGCCAACCTTTGTCGCCACTGGTCTTCGGATCCGAAATTCTTGGCCAGAAGTGAATCCGGTAAGAAAAACCGGATGTCTGAGAAGGCCTTGGAGACGCAGTGGCACAGTGGTCGCAAATCTCAGAATGCCCATAGAGAAACTCTTGTAAGTGCTATTCAAAAAACCTTACACCATTACAACCCTTGATTATACAAAATTTTCTTAAGCCTCTTTCACACCATGTAGGCTGGTCCTGAGAAGAAGAGGGTTGGAATTCTCAACCTCGTCAAGCATTGCTGGACGAAGCATGGCGAGGAGTCAGAAGCCGATCTGCCACCCCGTCTCGCTGACTTCGAAGTATGTAACATCATATTTTGTTATTTAGTAACATTTCAAATCTAAGTATGTAGCATTTAAAAATATTTTTTTAAATGCAGACGAAGTACAACGAACCCGTTGACAGGCAGCGTGCGGAGCGAGGCTTGACCCAGGAGGACGAGCTCGATTCTGATGCGGATGATGAGGCGGCCATTGAGGTGGCCGGGGTTTACAAGGGTCGGGTTCCGTGCTTGGGGGCCGAGGGGCAACGGATTTTGTATGATCGAAGCACCGGCGCTTCCTCTTCTCGGTCAAGGCGGGGAGAAGATCCTCGTATTGGCCAAATGCAGCGTGAACTGGAGGAGCACGAACGGCGATGGGAGGAGCAGCGGAAAAGAGAGGAAGAAACAAAAGCCCGGCTGGAGGAGATGGAACGGTTCATGCGTGCCGGATTCCAGCCTCCGCACCAGCCTTTTCCTCCCCCGTACGTACTCCACCATGAGCAAACTCCTCAAGTTCCGCACATGGGCGGTATGGGTTTTTTCTCCAACTCCGGATACAATGGCACGCCTACGATGGGTCCGAATTTCGGATCTATGTCCTTTGATTTTTTGAGGTCATCCGGAGGAGGTAGTGGTACCACCAAGCCATGGAACCCGAGGAGGATACCGAGGAGGACCCCGAGGAGGAACCCGAGGAGGAACCCGACCCGACGACCCCGTGCAGCAGCCCGAAGACCCCCCCGTGAACCCATAAGAGTTTCTTGTTGATGATGATGATGATGATGAAGATAATCCTAATTTTTTTCATAATGGAGTCTGACGATGAACGGACATGTAATCATCATACATTTATACATTTATACATTTAAAAGTTTGTCATAATATTTATTAAGTTTGTTGTATGTGTTTTTTAATGTTGTAATTGCTTTACTGTTTAAAATACAATTTTTTCTTTAAAAAAATTAGAATAATATTTTCAATAATATAATTTTTAAAAAACATTTTAAAATATAATTTTTAATATAATACGCATAAAAAAGTAAATTTTTAAAAACATTTTTTTTTTAAAACTGATTTTTTTTTAAAACAAAAAACTTAGTCACGACCCTATCCGTGACTAAAGTTAATCCCAAATTATTTAAAAAAAAAAACTGTAGTCACGGATAAATGTCTGTGACTAACTAAAATTTCAAAATAGGGATCACAACCGCGGGCGGTCTTTTGAAAATTTTGAAAATTTGAAAACTTAGTCACGGTCCACAGCCGTGACTAATATATAAAAATAAAAAAATTTAATAGTCACGGTCCACAGCCGTGACTAAGACGTCGGAGTAGGTTTTCCGGCATAATAATAGTCACGGCTGCTGTCCGTGACTAACCCGTGACTACATTTAGTCACGGTTAATGTGGCGGTGACTGCATTTAGTCACGCCCATTAAGTCACGGATGTAGTCACGGATGTTGACCGTGACTAACCTTTTAGTCACAGAAAATTTACACTGCAGTCCGTGACTAAATCCGTGACTACGCGAGTGTTTTTTTGTAGTGATTGAGGGCTAATAGGACTATTGAGGGTGATAAGTGTTTGACAATGGGGCTCATTTTTATAGGGGACCCCCAAAAATGTAGTATATAGTAGTTACACGTTGATTTTTCTAGATGTTATAACTTTTGATTGTCTAATTTGTGTACTTTAAACACTATAAAATTTAACTTTCACCGAATTATTTAGTTTACTAGTATTCCAACCCGTGCGTTGCACGGGGCATAATATATTTATATTGTAAGGAGTAAATGTTAATGTGCAAGTATAGTAATAGAGATATTATTTTTTTATCGCTTAAATGAGAGACATCCTATATAAATAATAAAAAATATTAGAAATTTAATAAACAACATACATTACAAATTCTTATAGATCCAACCCTATCTAGTCATTTTAATTGATTATTTGGCCCAAAAAATAATCATTTGTTAAATTCTTACGTATAAATCTCATATAATGGGCAGGGTTACGAAGTAGGAATATGTTTTTAAAGTTTTTATGTTTTAAACCCTCCTAATCCACTTCCTACCATTTTTAGCTTTTAAATGAATTTATACCTCTTCTAAAATGCGTATAGCCGTACGTATAGCCTTGAAATGCAAAAAAGAAGAAGACCAAATCAGGACAAAAGCGGCTGGTTCCGGTCCCCACCACCATGACCGGTGCTGGTGGGGGACAGTTTAATTTGGCACCAGCCTTCGACCCAAACCGGAAATAACGGGTCCGATCCAGTCCTCGGAACCAGCCGAATCAGGTCCCAACTGATCCGGGGATGTGGATTGGGTCCACCCCTACTCAAAGATATCTTGTTTTTCACTTTGTGCATGTTAGTATAGCCTCAACATTACTATGGTATCGGTTATGGTATCGGTTCTGGTAGACCAAGTTCCAAACATTTAAAATTGCAATGGTCATTTACAAATTACTATAATAAAAAAACACCTCAAAACCGAATGGAATGCTATAAATAAGGCCTCTATTTCCCCGTTGGAGGGTGCGGAATTTAGAGAGAGAGGCCTGGAGACTAATTTTCCATTGTTTTTCCGCTTTGTTCTTCAAAACCCTGGGATTATTTGTAAGTTCCTACTTTTTAATTAATAACAATTAATTCTTTTCATCCCAATCTTGTTGATTCTTCAATTATGAATTGTAAGTAGTTTTAATTAGGGATTTGGGATTGATGAAGGGGTTAATCATGATGTATGACTAAATTCATGATGGATTAATTGCATGAATGTCGTTTAATTTGTATATGAATGATGTAAATGATATCTCTTGTAACTTATAATAACTGCATATAGGCTTATAATTGCATGTAGAATAAATTAAGAGAAATCTAATTTATTTTAGGACACCTTCACACACACTTAATCGTTCGCTAAGAGATTAGTGGCGATTAAAGGTCATACGCTCGCTCATTTTGACAATAATTTTAGATATCTGTCGCATGATAGATTAGTCTGGTACAATAATTTATTGTACTCTACAGTGCGAGAGCGGTAAGAACTTAGTATTGATTAGCGTTGCTCAACTAAATTAATTTCATGTGTTTAAGCCTGATCAACCAGAAATTTGATTACCCCGGAATCAATCCATGTTCCCTTCGTCATTAATTAGAAAGAAACAAGCTTTTTATTCGTTTGTCTACATTTTAATTTTCCAAACTAACCAATCTCGCACGATTGCATTTATTTTATTTCTTTTTATCGCTGAATTTATTTAATATTTGATTCCCTTTTTTTCGTCCCTGTGGAAACGGTACTCGTACTTACACCCTATACTACAATCTATTTTAAGTGAAAGAAAACTCACATAAGTTTTTGGCGCCGTTGCCGGGGACGGTGTCGGTCTTAAGGGTTAATTAGACTCAGCGACTTGTTTTTTAGTTTTTTCGTAGAATTTTTGTCTGCTAACCTTGCCGGTCAGATCTTGCAAAAATCATTTTACGGCCTTCCCGATTGAATTATTTGCTCAAATTTGGTATGGATGAACTAGACTTGATGAGGAACATACAAGAAAAATTTCAGTAAAAACTACCACCGGAAACCACCTCAAATTGAGGTGGCTGGACCACCCTCCTGTCTTGCCTTCTCTCTCTCTCTCTCTCTCTCTCTCTCTCTCTCTCTAATATAAAGGGGTCTTCCCATGAAAAGTAAGAAGTGATCTAAGACCTTGATCACTTAAAAATGAATGGAGTAGATCAAAAATCACGTTGGCAAATACAAAACCCAAATGTGCAATACTTAATAGCATAAGTGCTTATACGATATGTAAATGTGCATATTTACCTCATTAACAAAGTTACAAATCGATTTTTATACTTCTTATTTTATTTCGAAGCATGATACACACTTTCACTATCTGGTATTGCACTTTTTTAACACAACGATGCACTTTTACTTCAGCGAGTTCAATAAAAATTGTACATCTTTACCATATTGCCACCACAATTTTCCTTTAAAATTTGATTTGATCCCTCCATTTTATCCATTTAAAGGGGGGCTGGATTAGTTCTTATTTTTCACCTACGGATCACTTTTTGTTTGAACCAATCCCCCCCCCACATATATATATGTACACACACACACACATACACACATTCCTGTCCGGCTAGGCCGGATGGGAGTGCCACCCGGCCACCTTGTTTTCAGAACCGGCCATGGGGCCTAGGCACCTAGGCTATTGCCTAGGGCACCACTCCAACATGGGGCATCAATTTTTTTAAGAAAAACTAGTATTATATACATATACTTCGTATTATTAATAGAATTTGAGCATTTGTAGTACAAAGTTGAAAAGTCAAACTTGGAGGCTCCTAAACAATTAAATCATATACTCCGTACTAGATTCAAAATCTGACAAAGACATGAGCCTGTGCTGCCTATCCGGATGGGCCTATAGGAAATTAGGAAGAAATTAAAAAAAAATGTATAATCAATGTGATA
Organism: Cuscuta epithymum; assembly: GCA_945859915.1. Taxonomy (NCBI): domain Eukaryota; kingdom Viridiplantae; phylum Streptophyta; class Magnoliopsida; order Solanales; family Convolvulaceae; genus Cuscuta; species Cuscuta epithymum. Next base: position 1,798,387 of record CAMAPF010000137.1, read on the forward strand.
GCTATTAGCCTATTACCCTAGTCCCTATTCGGCTACTCCCAGGTACAGTAGTACCATTACGAATTACGTGAACCAAGAATAGCTCTTCTGGATTTCAGATTTCTCCAGCGATTGGCGGTTCGTCGATTCTGCAATCAAGGTAATACCACTAATACCCGCCGATTCTTCTATTAACTAAACTCCTTCACTAATTTTTATACCAAGTATTTGAAATCTTGTTACTTTGATTATGATTTCTTCAATTCTAGGTTGCAATTTCGGATTTTTCCAATTTCCATAGAAATTAGGAACTGAAATTTGTAAATGTATTATTCTACAAACAATTTATTAATTATTAGTTAATAATATTTATTGAAGTTATTCACTTATTCGCTTATCAAATTCAGTCTAAAACTTGTTCTTTGCAAATATAATATGTATCTCCATATGTTGATATGTACTAACTTGTGAAAGAATTAATTAGTGCTAAATTATTATTTTGTAGTTTGTACTATGACGGGGAAACGGAAGCAAGAGTCAGGGGCTTCAAAGAGAAAACTTAAAAAAAGAAAAGATGAAGTAATGCGATCTTTTGCGGGTTCAATGGATAGGTATGTAAAAGCAAATCCTTCTTCATCGACCTCAAACAAAAATCCTGAGACAAATGATAAAGATGTCAATGAAAATATTGATGTTCAACTTGAGAACGAAAATGAAAACAAGGAGGAGGGTAGATGTGTTGTAGATGATGAGGAGGTGAATGTTGATGTTCAGAATGATATTGTAGATGTGTTGCCTGTTACTCTTGATATGACCGAGTTATGTGATCCAGGTAACTGGAAAGTACCTATTTCTCAAAAAGAAAGAGATTTCATAGTTGAGAGGGGTCCAATAAGAATAGCTGGTCATGATTATCCCGTTGATAAAAAACGAAGTTTTGGTGACAAACACTATACTAGGTGCTTGACAAACGGCGAAAAATATGACCACCCATGGTTAGTGTATTCACTGTCAAAAAATAAAGTCTTTTGTTTTTGTTGTGTCTTGTTTAAGAAAGGCGGAGTATCAATTACTTCATATTTAATTCCATTATTAATTTTAAGTACTATTTGCTCTCATTGGTCGTTTTTTGTCTGGGGCATCAAAATTCCCAGGGACGGCCCTGCTTGTTTTGAGGTAGTTCCCGGTGGTATTTCTGCTGAAATTTTGTGAGCTTGTTCCTCTTGAAGTATAGATTATGTTCACCAAATTTCAGATAAAAATTCCATCAAGAAGGCAGTCAAATAAAATTTTGAAAATAACCACATTTTATATGTATATTTGGCGCAATTATTTTCAAAAAAATGTTTGATTGTTTTCACGGTTGAATTTTTAGCTGACATTTGGTGGACATAATCTACACTTCATGAAAAACATGCTCACAAGGTTTGAGCAAAAAATACCACCGAAAGATAACTACACAGTACACAACAAAATCATTGCAAGCTCATAAAATCTAGAACAACCATTAAGGAAGAAATAAATGGGCCTGTCATTAGAGTCCTCCACCGCTTTCTGGTATGCAATATGCAGGGCGGATCTAACAACCTCCATTTGTGTTTTTCTAAGGTGCCATTACAATCTAAGCTTTTAGAT